>JAIEZT010000019.1:268117-342795 GCA_019594935.1 Periophthalmus modestus | reverse complement strand
CACTGTTGGGGCAGCTTACGGGCCAAACAGCAGTGCAGAGTACCCGGCCTTATTGGAGTGACTGGGGGGGGTACTAGACAGTGCACCCACCGGGGGGACTCGTTGTTGTGCTAGCCACAGTTTGTCCATAAACGAACACCATGTTCAAGCACAAGGGTGTCCATCAGTGCACGTGGCACCAGGACACCCTAGGTCGGAGGTCGATGATCGACTTTGTAGTTGTGTCATAGGACCTCCGGCCGCGTGTTTTGGACACTCGGGTGAAGAGAGGGGCAGAGCTGTCAACTGATCACCACCTGGTTGTGAGTTGGATCGCTGGCGGAGGAGGAAGCCGGATAGACCTGGCAGCCCAAGCGTATCGTGGGGTCTGTTGGGGAACGTCTGGCGGAGCCTTCTGTCAGGGGGGTCTTCAATTCGCACCTCCCCTCCGGGGGAGAGTCTTCTCTCTGATCCCGGGGAGGTTGGAGACATGGACTCCGAGTGGGCCATGTTCTCCACCTCCATTGTTGATGCGGCTGCCCGTAGCTGTGGTCGTAAGGTCTGCGGTGCTTGTCGAGGCGCGGCAATCCCCGAACCCGGTGGTGGACACCGGAAGTAAGGGATGCCGTCAGGCTGAAGAAGGAGTCCTATCGGGCCTTGTTGGCTTGTGGGACTCCTGAGGCAGCTGACGGGTACCGGGGGGCCAAGCGTGCTGGGCTCGTGCTGTCGTGGAGGCAAAAACTCGGGGTTGGGAGGAGTTCGGGGAGGCCATGGAGGAGGACTATCGGACGGCCTCAAAGAAATTCTGGCAAAACCGTTCGGCGCCTCAGGAGGGGGAAGCAGTGCTTCACCAACACTGTTTACAGTGCGGTGTGGAGAGCTGCTGACCTCGACTGGGGATGTTGTCGGACGGTGGAAGGAATACTTTGAGGATCTCCTCAATCCCACTGTCACGTCTTCCGAGGAGGAAGCCGAGGGCCGGGGACCCGGAGGCGGACTCGTCCATCACCCTGGCCGAAGTCACTGAGGTGGTTAGCAAGCTCCTCGGTGGCAAGGCTCCGGGCGTTGATGAGATCCGTCCCAGTACCTTAAGTCTCTGGATGTTGTGGGGCTGTCTTGGCTGACACGTCTCTACAACATCGCGTGGCGGTCGGGGACAGTGCCGCTGGACTGGCAGACCGGGGTGGTGGTCCCTCTGTATAAAAAAGGGGGAACCGGAGGTGTGTTCCAATTACAGGGGAATCACACTCCTCAGCCTTCCCGGTAAGGTCTATTCCAGGGTACTGGAGAGGAGAGTCGGCCGATAGTCGAACCTCGGATCCAGGAGGAGCAGTGTGGTTTTCGTCCTGGTCGTGGAACACTGGACCAGCTCTACACATCTCCATCGGGTGCTCGAGGGTTCATGGGAGTTTGCCCAACCGGTCCACATGTGTTTTGTGGATCTGGAGAAGGCATTCGACCGTGT
This sequence comes from Periophthalmus modestus, assembly GCA_019594935.1. Lineage (NCBI taxonomy): Eukaryota > Metazoa > Chordata > Actinopteri > Gobiiformes > Gobiidae > Periophthalmus > Periophthalmus modestus. The sequence goes on along the minus strand of JAIEZT010000019.1, from coordinate 341,351 downwards.
CCCCGTGGTGTCCTTTGGGGGGTGCTCTGGGAGTATGGGGTCCGGGGCCCTTTGCTAAGGGCTGTCCGGTCCCTGTATGACCGGAGCAGGAGCTGTGTTCGCATTGCCGGCAGTAAGTCAGACTTGTTCCCGGTGCATGTTGGACTCCGCCAGGGCTGCCCTTTGTCACCGTTTCTGTTCATTATATTTATGGACAGAATTTCTAGGCGCAGCCAGGGGCTGGAAGGGGTCTGGTTCGGGAACCACAGGATCTCATCTCTGCTGTTTGCAGATGATGTTGTCCTGATGGCTTCTTCGAGCCAGGACCTGCAGCAGGCACTGGGGCGGTTTGCAGCGAGTGTGAAGCGGCTGGGATGAGAATCAGCTCTTCTAAATCTGAGGCCATGGTTCTCGACCGGAAAAAGGTGGTTTGCCCTCTCCGGGTGGGTGGTGAGCCTTTGCCTCAAGTGGAGGAGTTCAAGTATCTCGGGGTCTTGTTCACGAGTGAGGGAAGGATGGAACGCGAGATTGACAGGTGGATCGGTGCAGCGTCTGCAGTGATGCGGTCGCTGTATCGGTCGTTGTGGTGAAGAAGGAAGGAGCTGAGTCGAAAGGCAAAGCTCTCGATTTACCGGTCAATCTACGTTCCTACCCTCACCTATGGTCATGAGCTCTGGGTCATGACCGAAAGGACAAGATCGCGGATACAAGCGGCCGCCGAAATGAGTTCCCTCCGCAGAGTGGCTGGGCGCACCCTTAGAGATAGGGTGAGGAGCTCAGTCACACGGGAGGGCTCGGAGTAGAGCCGCTGCTCCTTCACGTGAGAGGAACCAGCTGAGGTGGCTCGGGCATCTGCTCAGGATGCCTCCTGGACGCCTCCCTAGGGAGGTGTTCTGGGCATGTCCCACCGGGAGGAGGCCCCGAGGAAGAAGACCCAGGACACGCTGGAGGGACTATGTCTCTCGGCTGGCCTGGGAAAGCCTTGGGGTCCCAAACCGGAGGAGCTGGAGGACGTGTCTGGGGTGAGGGAAAAAAAAAGTCTGGGAGTCCCTCCTTAGACTGCTGCCCCCGCGACCCGGCCCCCGATAAGCGGAAGAAAATGGATGGATGGATGGATGGATATTATATTATATATATTATATTATATTATATTATATCAGCCAGTATAAATATAATAATATAATATAATATAATACAATATAATGTGTGTGGGTGGTGTTGTGGGTGGTGTTGTGGGTGTGTTGTGGTGGTAGTGGTTTGTGGGTGTGGTGTGTGGTTTGGGTGGTGTTGTGGGTGGTGTTTGTGGGTGGTGTTGTGGGTGGTGTTGTGGTTGGTAGTGTTGTGGGTGGTAGTGTTGTGGGTGGTGTTGTGGTGGTGGGTGTGTGGGTGGTGTTATGGGGTGGTGCTCGGGTGGTGCTCTGACCAGGATTCACAGTCGTTTGGATCCACGATGTCTGGACTCACTGTGAGAGGTCTGACTCAGCTCCACCACAGGACGAGAGCTGCACAGAAACAAAGTTTATATCTGAAACAGTCAAAAATCAAATCACGTCTCTGAGCGTGTCCCCTGTCCCCTGTCCCGTGTCCCCTGTCCCATGTCACCGTTTCCCCCACCTGTCCCGTGTACCGTTTCCGTGTCCATATCCCGTGCCCCGTGTCCCCTGTCCCCGTGTCCCGTGTCCTACCGGAGCAGCACCACAGAGTCGTCCAAAGATCCGATGGAGGACGTCCGGGTGATGGTTATGGTCCACGTCCTGAGCAGGAGCCAGAGAGAAAATCCAAAAGTCCTGAAGACGGGAGAGATACTGCTGCCCCGATCACACTGAAAAAGAGAGGAGAGAGGAGGAGAGAGAGGAGGAGGGAGGAGGAGAGAGGAGAGAGGAGAGAGAGAGGAGGAGAGGAGGAAGGAGGGAGGAGGAGGAGGGAGGAGGAGGGAGGAGGAGGGAGGAGGGAGGGAGGAGGAGAGAGGAGGAGAGAGGAGGAGGGAGGAGGAGAGAGGGAGGAGAGAGGAGAGAGGAGGAGAGAGGAGGAGAGAGGAGGAGGAGGAGGAGGGAGGAGGAGGAGGAGGAGGAGGAGGAGGAGAGGAGCGAGGAGAGAGGAGAGAGAGGAGAGAGGAGGAGGGAGGAGGAGAGAGGAGGAGAGGAGGAGGAGGGAGGAGGAGAGAGGAGGAGGGAGGAGGAGAGAGGAGGACGAGAGGAGGAGGGAGGGAGGAGAGAGGAGGAGGAGGAGGAGGAGGAGGAGGAGAGAGAGGAGGAGGAGAGAGGAGGAAGGGAGGAGGAGGGAGGAGGAGAGAGGAGGAGAGGAGGAGGGAGGGAGAGAGGAGGAGGAGATGAGAGAGGAGGAGGAGGGAGGGAAGGAGGAGGGAGAGGAGAGAGAGGAGGAGAGGAGAGAGAGGAGAGAGGAGGATGAGGAGGAGAGGAGGAGGAGAGAGGGAGAGAGGAGGAGAGAGATGAGGAGGGGAGGCAGGAGAGAGGAGGAGAGAGAGGAGGAGAGAGGAGGAGAGAGGAGGAGGGGAGGAGGAGAGAGGAGGAGGAGGAGGAGAGCGGAGGAGAGAGGAGGAGAGAGGAGGAGAGAGGAGGAGGGAGGAGGAGAGAGGAGGAAGAGGAGAGGAGGAGGATGGAGAGGAGGAGGGAGGAGGAGAGAGGAGGAGGAGAGGAGGAGAGAGGAGGAGGGAGGAGGAGAGAGAGGAGAGAGGAGAGGGAGGGAGAGGAGGAGGGAGGAGAGAGGAGGAGAGAGGAGGAGAGAGGGAGGAGGAGAGAGGAGGAAAGAGGGAGGAGAGAGGAGAGAGAGAGAAGAGGAGAGGAGGAGGGAGGAGGAGAGAGGAGAGAGGAGGAGAGGAGGGGAGAGGGAGGAGGAGAGAGGAGGAGAGAGGAGGAGAGAGGAGGAGGGAGGAGGAGGAGGATGAGGAGGAGAGTGGAGGAGAGAGAGAGGAGGAAGGAGGAAGGAGAGGAGGAGGGAGGAGGAGGAGAGAGAAGGAGAGAGGAGGAGAGAGGAGGGGAATAGTTTGTATTAAACTGAACAACCTCTGAGCGACTCTGCAGCAGAGTTTAAGTCTGTCACCACTGATCCACTGCAGAAAAAGTTTTTACTGAGAATGGACGAGACAGAGACTCCACCAGGACCATGTGTAAAGACCATCACACTCCCAGAACCATGGAACGGAGCGCCCACCACAAAATCTACAGAGAGAAAGAGAAAGAGAAAAGAGAAGAATGAGAGAAGAGAGGGAGAGAGAGAGAGAGAGAGGAGAGAGAGAGAGAGAGAGAGAGAGAGAGGAGAGAGAGAGAGAGAGAGAACAGAGGGAGAGAGGGAGAGAGAGAGAGAGAGACTGTTTAAAGACCGTCACACTCCCAGAACCATGGAACGGAGCGCCCACCACAAAATCTACAGAGAGAAAGAGAAATAGAGTCAGAGAGAGAGAGAAGGCGGAGGAGAGGAGAGAAGAGGGAGGGAGAAAAGTGTCACACAGAGACAGTGAGACAGAGACAGTGAGACAGAGGAGAGGGAGGTTTGATAAGCAAAGGAGAGAGTGAGAAAGAGAGAGGATGAGAGATGATGGAAAAAAGGACACTGAGAGTGAGAGAGAAGGTAGTAGAGAGGGTAGAAGATGGACACAGATACAGAGAGAGAAGAGAGTGAAGCAGAGAGAAAAAAAAACATCTGTTCCGTTCTGTTGTTTCTTCACAGTGACACGTTTGTTTAAAAGGACTTTACCCTGGAATCCGTCTCGGTCCAGGTCTCCTGCTGCAACACAGAGACATCCCAAACCCCGAGTACTGAGGACCTCTGAGCACCACCGAGGGCCTGGAGTCAAACCTGCCTCCAGTGTTCAGGTACACGTACACGGCCCCGCCCACCTCCTCCAGCCGCTGGAAGAAGAAGGGAGCTCCGACCAGCAGATCGTTCCACCTGAAAGCACACGTCACAGGAGAAGTGGGTTCTGTCGCCTGGACACGAGTTTGGAAGAAACGATTTGTCTCAGAGTTAAGGTAAGTGTGACAGGTAAGTGACGACCTTAAAGACGACCTACTGTGTCTGCTGGAAAGTCATGATCTATAACACTGTGGATTATAATTTGACAGAAACTGGTTCATCCAAAAGACAAACAAAGACCCCAAGCAAACAAAGGAAAACACAAGAGAACAATGGATCTAGCCAAGATTCCAGTAGGTGGATAAGAAACACAGTAAGAGTTTTATGAATATGCAGATTATGACACAGTGCACACTTAGTGTAGCTCATTAGACTGAGCGCATGAATACAGTGGTGTAGTGCAGATAGCGCCTCCTTCAGACAGATATAAGTCAGTGTCCAGCAGGAATCTGACCAGAAACTGAAGAAGAGACTTGCACGAGCAGACAAACGCCTTCACTCTAAACTTTTTGTCCAGATTTACCTTTGGCTTTTACAATGATGGAAAAAAAATTACAGCCCAAATGACACTGAATCCAACACCGTAACAGACGTCAAACATGCTCCTTTCAAACAGTGAGAAGTGGTAATTCTACGACGGCTGTGATGTTACAAAGTCGAGAAGTGATTGCCCCAAGTCCAACCGAACCTCCCACACACGACACGGCACAGTGCCCTTCATAGAAAACTCAGGCGCCGCCGCTAAAATGACACTTTCATATCGTCCTGCACAAAAACATCTTCTCACAGGCCACAACTGGCCCGGGAGCACGAGCTTCAGACGCCTGGACACAGACATGTACCTGAACGTAACCCTGGTACCGTGAAGCAGTAGGAGCTTTACCCGTCATTATTGAGGTCCAGTACTGCCAAGGCGTTTTCCGTAGTATGAGCCCGTCTGCTCCCCTCTGAGCCTCTGGAGGATCTGGAGACCGGCCTCCGACTTCAGCGCCAAGAACACAGAGCCGCGAGCGTCGTGTTTGCTGTCTTTAGGAGCACCTGGATCCACCACAGATCATCACAGGTCAGAGAAGAAACGCAACAGACTGTCTCTCATTTTTAAAGACGCACAGAGGACGCTGCCTCCAGTCCACACACACTAAAGACAGAATGTCTAGGCTTTGAGTTCATAAAAAGAGGATGCCAATGAATGAAAAATATTTAGATGTACATGTTCTTGTACATATATTTCCGCTTTGTAAGCACATCACCTCTAAATTGCAAGTACCCCCCATAACAAAGAAAAAAGAGAAAACCTGTTATGATACTGTCGAGATGTTGAGAGAGCAGCCGAGGAGCCAGAGCCACAGAGTACCCTGAAGAGGAGACAGAGGGACAAAGATCACTCCAGGAAAGAGCACGCACTGGTACTTTTTATGACATTTTGATATATTCTACGGTAGAATTTGTTGATATCAAACTCTAGGTCTGGTTTATTAAAGCCTCAAAGACACAGTTTAACTTTCTGTGGGGGTCATACATACATCTCTGTTTTTAAACTTCTGGTGTCACACTGCAGCACTGAGCTCTGGGCTGTAAAAAAGGACATAAGTCAGCTCCTCACCAATGTAGATGTTCCTCTGCTCCATGTTTGTGAAGGTGGTCTTCTTTGTGTCAAAACATGACCTCAGGATTCATCCACAGCACATGGACACATGCCTACACAGACACAGAGTAAATACAGCCAACCAATAGAGCCAGCGTGTTGTGAGGACTAGGGCCTGGTTGAGGGTGCGACGGTGTGTTCTTTGGAGGTACCTTGCCAGTCAAAGCTTCCTGGAGAGCCCACGATGATCTCTGTTTGAGAAATGGCCGCAGACATCCCCATAGTGCACATGACCTCACCACTCACAACATCGCCCAGGTGACTACAGCCCATCACAGGACACGGAAAGGAGAGCAACGCCAACCCACCAGTCAGACCAAGGGAAGCACAGAACAGGAGACATGTATATGGTCAGTTGTGGTTGTCTTGATGCTGCGCTAAACAGCATTTGGAGATGGAAACAGTCATGTTTATGCTGCCCATACATGTAAAAACATCTCATTGTTGGGTCACTGTCGAGTCCTTTAACTGCAGACCTGGTTGGGTTCTTGTTGGGTCACTGCGGAGTCCTTTACCTGCAGACCTGCGTGAGTCCATTACCTGCAGACCTGGTTGGGTTTTGCTGTGACTATAGATCCAGACCTGGTTGGGTTCTTGTTGGGTCACTGTGGAGTCCTTTACCTGCAGACCTGGTCAGGATTCTGCCAGTGAGCGTCTGAGTCGTTGTACTGCAGGTGGTTGTCCCGGACATAGAAAGCATAGCAGCGTCCGGTCATGTGTCGGAGCCTGTAGGGCACCGTAGAGTTTGGCAAAGCGATGACCACACGCCTGTAACGTCAAAAAACACTCACTAATTAACATGTTAAGAGTTTAAAGTTGAGGATATGGACATACCAACACTCGTCCTCCAGGTGGACCCTGACTGGCCACGGAGACGCCGAGCCACATGTCCTCAATCAGGTCCTCAGACAGGAGCTGCTCTGCTGAACAAATTTCTGGATTATTATGTTGTAATTTCCAAATTTATAATTTGCTAAATATTTGATAAAAGAAACAAATCCGGTAACTCCTGTGTTAGAAAACCGAAAAGCTGACCTCTGTAAACGTGATCACAGCAAAAAGCCTCGCAGTGATCGAACTAGTGAGAGGCAGAGTTTTCATTTATACCAAAATGACTAAGTGACACTGCTGAAAACGTTGTATCGTTTCACTGATTAAGAAAATAAAATGAGAGAATGTCTTGAAAATAAGTGATTAAAGACAAACACGCACAAATCAGTCCAAATAGAACTTCAGGTGAGTAAATCATGAAGGTGTAGGCGTAATAAGCTCAGGCTTCTGCCTATTTCCTTTTCAGACTTTGTGTACTTTGATTTGCTTGTGGACTGAAGACAGAAATGTCTGAAACAAAATAAAAATTATCATTATCAAGGGAAACAACTCGAACATGGTTTAAAGCTCTACATTTACCTAAAAGTTCTGCTTTCAGCTTCAGGTGGTTTTAAAATCTATATGTCACATATTGAATTTGCTGCATCTTTGGCCTGGTTAAATTAAGTTTGTTTTTCTAAGTGCAGATAGTGCTGCTCCTGCCTGGACCTGGAGATAAGACAAAGTCTGTTCTTTCTCACTTCAGGACTGGGTCTGTCTCTGGGACACACGGGGCGTCTTTCTTCTGGGACACGGGGCGTCTTCTCTGGGACACACGGGGCGTCTTTCTCTGGGACACGGGGAGTCTTTCTCTGAGACACGGGGCGTCTTTCTCTGAGACACGGGCGTCTTCTCTGAGACACGGGGCGTCTTTCTCTGGGACACGGGGCGTCTTTCTCTGGGACACGGGGCGTCTTTCTCTGGGACACGGGGAGTCTTTCTCTGAGACACGGGGCGTCTTTCTCTGAGACACGGGCGTCTTTCTCTGAGACACGGGGCGTCTTTCTCTGGGACAACGGGGCGTCTTTCTCTGGGACACGGGGCGTCTTTCTCTGAGACACGGGGCGTCTTTCTCTGAGACACGGGCGTCTTTCTCTGAGACACGGGGCGTCTTTCTCTGGGACACGGGGGCGTCTTTCTCTGGGACACGGGGCGTCTTTCTCTGGGACACGGGGAGTCTTTCTCTCTGAGAGACACGGGGGCGTCTTTCTCTGGGACACGGGCGTCTTTCTCTGGGACACGGGGCGTCTGTCTCTGGGACACGGGGGGCGTCTTTCTCTGGGACACGGGGCGTCTTTCTCTCTGGGACACGGGGGCGTCTTTCTCTGGGACACGGGCGTCTTTCTCTGGGACACGGGGCGTCTTTCTCTGGGACACGGGGCGTCTTTCTGGGACACGGGGCGTCTTTTTCTCTGAGACACGGGCGTCTTTCTCTGGGACACGGGGCGTCTTTCTCTGGGACACGGGGGCGTCTTTCTCTGGGACGGGGCGTCTTTCTCTGGGACACGGGCGTCTTTCTCTGAGACACGGGGCGTCTTTCTCTGGGACACGGGGCGTCTTTCTCTGGGACGGGGCGTCTTTCTCTGGGACACGGGCGTCTTTCTCTGAGACACGGGGCGTCTTTCTCTGGGGGACGGGCGGCGTCTTTCTCTGGGACGGGGCGTCTTTCTCTGGGACACGGGCGTCTTTCTCTGGGACACGGGCGTCTTTCTCTGGGACACGGGCGTCTTTCTCTGGGACACGGGGCGTCTTTCTCTGGGACACGGGGCATTTTGAAAGTACATTGTCCCTGATGTAAAAAACTTTCACTGCTCTAATCATTTTACCTGTTGTTTCATAAAAAGCCTGTAGAGGTTTTAGTCATTTTATGAATCTTCTTTTCCATTTCAGTTCATGATCATGGGTCGTACAGTGAGTCATTTTTGGAGTCTGTGCTGTGAAGGGGACAGACTTTGTGCAGGAGGAAAGTGAAAGCTTCAAAAACTAAAGTGAACACACACGAGTGAACTAAAGGTTTTGTAAAGTCTTTTCCATAATATTCTCACGATATTCTCTCATTGCCACGATATTCTCACGATATTCTCACGATATTCCCACGATATTCTCATAATATTCTCACGATATTCTCACAATATTCTCATAATATTCTCACGATATTCTCACGATATTCTCACGATATTCCCACGATATTCTCATAATATTCCCACGATATTCTCATAATATTCTCACGATATTCTCACAATATTCTCATAATATTCTCACGATATTCTCACGATATTCTCACGATATTCTCACGATATTCTCACGATATTCTCACGATATTCTCACGATATTCTCATAATATTCTCACGATATTCTCACGATATTCTCCTGCCTGTGAGCGTCACTCTGCTGCTTGGATGAAATGAAGCCCTTGTCTGCTCAGCTCACCTGGGTCCACGAGTGTGACACGAGAGCAGTCCCACGGGTCAGAGCTGATGGGGCACAGAAAAACACCCCCCGTGCGATTGGCCAAAACTCCAGGCTCCGCCCTCTCCATCGGGGCTCCCACCAATAACCTGCAAAACCAAAAACTGTTAAGACTTTGAAGTAAATCCCACAGATCCTGACATTAATACAACAGTGTTCCAGGTGGGACTCCAGAGCAGGGAGTGTTTCTGCAGAGTTTGATGTGTGAGATTCATCGGCTCCAACTTCTCCCACCAAATTAAATCAGAGTCACTTTATTTGTGCTAAAGGGGCAAATGAAGCACTTTGAGCAGTAAAGTCTGAGTGTCCCTCTGTCAGGTCTGATCCATTAAAAAAATTCAGATCTAACTGGACAAAAGGTTGGTGGAGCGAAGGCGTCTCGTGGCTCATCCAAACTTCAGTTCTGTCAGACTCACCATCAGGGCCCGAGTGATTAAACTAAAGACACAGACACAGACACACTTAGTGTAGCTCAGGAGGCCGACAAACAAACTGTGAACTACAGGTGTCAAAGTCTAAGTGTAGCGCCTCCTTCAGACAGATATAAGTCAGTGTCCAGCAGGAATCTGACCAGAACTGAAGAAGAGACTTGGACGAGCAGAGAAACGTCTTCACTCTGAAACTTTTTGTCCAGATACAGATTTTACTTTTTTCTTTTACTTGAGATTTAAATCACAATAAAAACCGGAAGTCAAACAAAAGTTTCAGTGCAGCACAACAGCAGAGTCTTCAGGTCCAGCGTGGAGGCTCCTCTGTGTCCTCTGTGTCCTCTATGTCCCATGTGTCCTCTGTGTCCTCTGTGTCCTCTGTGTCCTCCATGTCCTCTGTGTCCTCTATGTCCCCTGTGTCCTTCATGTCCCATGTGTCCTCTGTGTCCTCCATGTCCTCTGTGTCCTCTGTGTCCCCTGTGTCCTCCATGTCCCATGTGTCCTCTGTGTCCTCTGTGTCCTCCATGTCCTCTGTGTCCTCTGTGTCCCCTGTGTCCTCCATGTCCCATGTGTCCTCTGTGTCCTCTGTGTCCTCCATGTCCCATGCGTCCTCTGTGTCCTCTGTGTCCTCCATGTCCTCTGTGTCCCCTGTGTCCTCTATGTCCCATGTGTCCTCTGTGTCCTCTGTGTCCTCTGTGTCCTCCATGTCCCATGTGTCCTCTGTGTCCTCTGTGTCCTCCATGTCCCATGTGTCCTCTGTGTCCTCCATGTACCCTGTGTCCTCCATGTCCCATGTGTCCTCCATGTCCCATGTGTCCTCTGTGTCCTCCATGTCCTCTGTGTCCTCCATGTCCTCTGTGTCCTCCATGTCCTCTGTGTCTTCTGTGTCCTCCATGTCCCATGTGTCCTCCATGTCCTCTGTGTCTTCTGTGTCCTCCATGTCCCATGTGTCCTCTGTGTCCTCCATGTCTGGACTCGGGTGAAGTCTGGACTCGGGTGAGGTCTGGACTCGGGTGAGGTCTGGACTCGGGTGAGGTCTGGACTCAGGTGAAGTCTGGACTCAGGTGAAGTCTGGACTCGGGTGAAGGTCTGGACTCAGGTGAAGTCTGGACTCGGGTGAAGTCTGGACTCGGGTGAAGTCTGGACACAGGTGAAGTCTGGACTCAGGTGAAGTCTGGACTCAGGTGAAGTCTGGACTCGGGTGAAGGTCTGGACTCAGGTGAAGTCTGGACTCGGGTGAAGGTCTGGACTCAGGTGAAGTCTGGACTCGGGTGAGGTCTGGACTCGGGTGAGGTCTGGACTCGGGTGAAGGTCTTGAAGCCTCTGCTCTGTTGTTACTCAGTTTGTTGAAGTGTTGATCTTCTGCCGTATTTGTTGTAAAAAGTCTGGATCATGTCAGAGTTCACTGTGCAGCAGTGACAGTAGAATGTCACTTTAGTTTCTTTTATATCTCGGGTCACTCAGTCGTCGAGTTTCACTCTAAAATTATTCAGGAAAGGTTCATTTCCAGAGAATGTGACGTTTTATTATTGAGGATCTAGTTTTGATTCTGATTCTAGTATCGATTAGATTCAGATTTTTGATACTTTTTAACGACCTTATATAATAGAAACATCTGCCCTGGGTCTGACTGTTTGAGCCAATAACCAGTAATGAAATGAGCAGAGAGTAATGTGGCCCACAGGGGGCGCTCAGGAGACAGGACACGTCCCGTCACAGACAATGTCAGACACCGGGCGCCTCTTGTTTTGCATTTACTCCAGTCCTGCCCTTGGCTGTGGGTCATGTGACTCATTTATTCTTCCACAGAATATCAACAAAACACAAGTACAGACGACAAGAGATACTCCTGATAGTATACAAGTACTACAACAAATACAAGTACTACAACAAATACAAGTACTACAACAAATACAAGTACTACAACAAATACAAGTACTACAACAAATACAAGTACTACAACAAATACAAGTACTACACAGAATATCAACAAAGCACAAGTACAGACGACAAGAGATACTCCTGATAGTATACAAGTACTACAACAAATACAAGTACTACAACAAATACAAGTACTACAACAAATACAAGTACTACAACAAATACAAGTACTACACAGAATATCAACAAAGCACAAGTACAGACGACAAGAGATACTCCTGATAGTATACAAGTACTACAACAACAAATACAAGTACTACAACAAATACAAGTACTACAACAAATACAAGTACTACAACAAATACAAGTACTACACAGAATATCAACAAAGCACAAGTACAGACGACAAGAGATACTCCTGATAGTATACAAGTACTACAACAAATACAAGTACTACAACAAATACAAGTACTACACAGAATATCAACAAAGCACAAGTACAGACGACAAGAGATACTCCTGATAGTATACAAGTACTACAACAAATACAAGTACTACAACAAATACAAGTACTACAACAAATACAAGTACTACAACAAATACAAGTACTACACAGAATATCAACAAAGCACAAATGGATGGATGAGGCCACATTTTGATCCACACATGAAATGTGACGTAGTGACGCCTCTACAGAGGTTTGTTTAACACAAGCTCTAGATCCAAATATGACCTAAAAACACAAGCTCTAGATCCAAATATGACCTAAAAACACAAGCTCTAGATCCAAATATGACCTAAAAACACAAGCTCTAGATCCAAATATGACCTAAAAACACAAGCTCTAGATCCAAATATGACCTAAAAACACAAGCTCTAGATCCAAATATGACCTAAAAACACAAGCTCTAGATCCAAATATGACCTAAAAACACAAGCTCTAGATCCAAATATGACCTAAAAACACAAGCTCTAGATCCAAATATGACGTAAAAAGGCTGTAGACTCTGGGTCACATGATGCAGCAGATTATTTCCTCAGGCCTGAAACATTTAGACACAAACAGAGACTTTTGTCCTTCAGGACCAAACGTGTCAATGTTTCATTATTTCTGTGTTTTGTTTGTGTAAATGTTCTGTACATAAATGTTCAGTTTCTACATGAATGTTCAGTTTGTTCATAAACGTTCAGTTCGTTCATAAATGTTCAGTTCGTTCATAAACGTTCAGTTCGTTCATAAACGTTCAGTTTGTTCATAAACGTTCAGTTCGTTCATAAATGTTCAGTTCGTTCATAAATGTTCAGTTCGTTCATAAACGTTCAGTTTGTTCATAAACGTTCAGTTTGTTCATAAACGTTCAGTTCGTTCATAAACGTTCAGTTTGTTCATAAACGTTCAGTTTGTTCATAAATGTTCAGTTCGTTCATAAATGTTCAGTTTGTACATAAATGTTCAGTTTGTTCATAAATGTTCAGTTCGTTCATAAACGTTCAGTTGCGTGTGGGGGGGACGTTCTGGGCGACTCTGAACATGAAAATCTTATGATGTCACCGGGACGAGCCGCGTGTCATTTAATTATCGAGCGGTAACAGCCCGTCGTCATGGAGACCAAGGAGAACCGGGTGACCACGGTGTCCTCTGAGGAGATCACATGACCAGCCCCGTGGGGGAGGAGCGCCACAGAGGAGCAGGAGGAGCTGAGGGAGCTCCACAGAGGAGCAGGAGGGGCTGAGGGAGCTCCACAGAGGAGCAGGAGGAGCTGAGGGAGCTCCACAGAGGAGCAGGAGGAGCTGAGAGAGCTCCACAGAGGAGCAGGAGGAGCTGAGGGAGCTCCAATATCTACACACGAGGTCACATATGAGGAGGTCATATATGAGGAGGTTACAGACGAGGAGGTCACACATGAGGAGGTCACACATGAGGAGGTCACACATGAGGAGGTCACATGAGGTGGTCACATGAGGTGGTCACATGAGGAGGTCACATGAGGTCACACACGAGGAGGTCACATGAGGTCACACACGAGGAGGTCACACATGAGGAGGTCACACATGAGGAGGTCACATGAGGTGGTCACATGAGGAGGTCACACGAGGAGGTCACACGAGGAGGTCACACATGAGGAGGTCACACATGAGGAGGTCACACATGAGGAGGTCACATGAGGAGGTCACATGAGGAGGTCACACATGAGGAGGTTCACACATGAGGAGGTCACATGAGGAGGTCACATGAGGAGGTCACACATGAGGAGGTCACACATGAGGAGGTCACACATGAGGAGGTCACACATGAGGAGGTCACATGAGGAGGTCACACATGGAGGAGGTCACACATGAGGAGGTCACACATGAGGAGGTCACATGAGGAGGTCACATGAGGAGGTCACACATGAGGAGGTCACACATGAGGAGGTCACATGAGGAGGTCACATGAGGAGGTCACACATGAGGAGGTCACACATGAGGAGGTCACACATGAGGAGGTCACACATGAGGAGGTCACATGAGGAGGTCACATGGGGAGTCGATGGTTCTGAATGTTCTTGTGGTGAATGTTCTGAGTCTGGGGCAGATCCTCCTCAGACTCTTAATGTTCCACTGGTTTATTTTACACTGGGGCAGATAAACTGTGCTGAGCTTTTACCTGAGGAGTTCTGAGGTGTGTTTGCATGTTCTCCCCGTGTTTCCCCCATCAACCCAAAACATGCAAACTGCACCCAAACTACACCCAAACTACACCCAAACTACACCCAAACTGCACCCAAACTACACCCAAACTACACCCAAACTGCACCCAAACTACACCCAAACTACACCCAAACTACACCCAAACGACACCCAAACTACACCCAAGCTACACCCAAACTACACCCAAACTACACCCAAACTACACCCAAGCTACACCCAAACTACACCCAAACTACACCCAAAACTACACCCAAACTACACCCAAACTGCACCCAAACTGCACCCAACTGCACACCCAAACTACACCCAAACTACACCCAAAACTGCACCCAAACTACACCCAAACTGTCTCAACACCAAAGGAAGTAAAAAGCAGAATCTGAAGAATCATGAAAAACACGTCTGAGTGAGGTTCACCTGAACGCTCCGCTGCTCAGGTCCTGGTGCAGAGCCACAGAGAAGCCGAACAGAGAGCTCCGCCCCCCGCTCTTCACCACAGACACCAGGGGGTCCAGGTTAAACGCCGCACACACGACCAGCAGCGTGCTCAAGAGCACAAGGGAAGAGGACGCCATCAACACGAGACTCCCACAGGCAGAGACGCAGCGGAGACTCCAGACCAGGCTGAACCTCCAAGAGCAGAACAAGAGCAGAACATGAACGAGGAACAATCACCATTTTATCAAGTATTTGGACTTTATTCAACAGAAAACAGAAAGAATAATGTAACGACAAATCATTACATTATTCTTTCTGTTGTGATGTTACAAAACTAAAATGTCAAACTGGATTTAGATTCTGAGGAGCCCTGACCCTCAGAGTCGTTTTGATCCTGTCGTGTGATTTTTGACACTTGTGACAGTCGTGTTTTTATTTTGTAAAGTGTGAGTCTGTTCAGATCTTTTCCCTCGTGGATCTGAGGATCTGAGGATCTGAGGATCTGAGGATCTGAGTCGAGTTTACAGTTTACAGTTTCATGCTTTATTCAAACAAACAAAACACTGCCATGAGAAAAGACTCCAGCTGTTCACGTGCATCAATTATGCAAAAAAAAAAAACTCTTAACAAAGACATGCTGCTAGAACAACAGTAATAATCCTCTCTGGGAACATGCAGTATTTGTACTATCCACAGATCCACAGATCCTCAGATCCTCAAATATTTGTACACAGACAGTAGTATTAGAGTGAAGTACCTGAGCACCTGTAGCAGCTCAGAGGAGAATCCTCATCTCTGTCTCGTCTGTCGTCTTTGTCTCCTCCGTCTCCTCTCCTCCTCTCCTCCTCCTCGTCTGTGTCTTTGTGCGTCTCCGTCTCCAGACGTCTCTGTGTCTCTCGTAGAAGACACACCCCTTGACACACATGCACATGCCCCCACCGCCGAACGAGCTGTGCCCTCTGCAGGTTCAGAGGGACAGAACTCGAGGGAGAAACACAGTGCAGCAAATAAACACATTCAAATGTGATAAATATCTTCAGGTGAATAAAGGGACGAGGTAAGAAGGTTTTTAACAACTTTATCAGAGCTGCTCCTTTTTCAGGTTTTACACAATTCAGTTTAATTATTATAGATTTATAAAATGTGGCCGTTTTCTAATCCAAAAACATCAAGTTTCACTGTAGATTAATGTTAAGGGCTGATGATGTCACTGTGATAAAAACACTGAGACTGTGTGTGTGTATAAATATATATATATATATATATATATATATATATATATATATATATATATACATAGCTCAAATGTTTAATTTCACTCATTACAAAACAAAGCTCACATTCCAAACGCAGTGTTGGTCATAAAGTGACAGAAACAGACGTAACTGATCGTCTCATTGTTTCTTCATCATTTTTACTCAGATAAATCTGTTTTTTTTGACATTCTGACAAATATCAGATGGAAACATGAAATGTTGCTTTTTATTTGTCAAAAACTCTATTGAAGTAATATTTGTGTTTAAGAGCGAGTTCTGCTGGTAGAACACAGCAAAGAAAAACAAACAAAACTCATCCTCCGAGGCTCTTAGACTCTGTGCCGCCCCCGTGTGGCGCCCTGAAGATGGCACACGCGTTAAAAATAAATAAATCAGAAGTTTGGGTGTGAACAGATTTAATACAGACAGTGTGATTCAACATGACGTCCAAATGTTTACTCAGGTAAACTTCATTCAGCAGCTCGTCTTTACTCTGTAGCTCGTCTTTACTCAGCAGCTCATTTGTCTCGTCCTCTACAGAACATCTGACCCTCCGGCTGTGAGACACCCGTCTGTGGTGATCTCCACATCTGGAGCTGAACACAGGAGCAGCCTGATCCTGAAGGAAGAAACCAACCGAGAGGAACTACAGACAGGACGACCACAGCAGGACCTCACCCGGGGCCTCGCCCGGGGCCTCGCCCGGGGCCTCGCCCGGGGCAGAAGTTTACATCTGATGCCATTTCTAAACTAGTATCTGTTCAGACAAACTACACGTGACATGATTTTGTCATTTTATTTAAAAGAGATAATGTCAAACAGAAATATGTCCATGTGGAGCTAAGCAGAAAACATGTAGAACATGTGAGAAGTGCTCGGGTGATACGCCAGTGAAGAGGTCTCACTCCTCACGTCAGGAGAGGTCTCACTCCTCACGTCAGGAGGAGAGGTCTCACTCCTCACGTCAGGAGGAGAGGTCTCACTCCTCAGACGTCAGGAGGAGAGGTCTCACTCCTCACGTCAGTAGGAGAGGTCTCACTCCTCACATCAGGAGGAGAGGTCTCACTCCTCACGTCAGGGGGAGAGGTCTCACTCCTCACATCAGGAGGTCTCACTCCTCACGTCAGGAGGAGAGGTCTCACTCCTCAGACGTCAGGAGGAGAGGTCTCACTCCTCAGACGTCAGGAGGAGAGGTCTCACTCCTCAGACGTCAGGAGGAGAGGTCTCACTCCTCAGACGTCAGGAGGAGAGGTCTCACTCCTCACGTCAGGAGGAGAGGTCTCACTCCTCACATCAGGAGGAGAGGTCTCACTCCTCACGTCAGGAGGAGAGGTCTCACTCCTCACATCAGGAGGAGAGGTCTCACTCCTCACGTCAGGGGGAGAGGTCTCACTCCTCACATCAGGAGGTCTCACTCCTCACGTCAGGAGGTCTCACCCCTCAGACGTCAGGAGGTCTCACTCCTCACGTCAGGAGGTCTCACTCTCACATGTTGGTGCTCATTCGGGTTTGGCTGTTGGCGGCGGTCAGCTCCCCCTGACTTCCTTCTCTGGGCGGGGACTGAAGAGAGACACAAACAGAGACAGGTGAGAATGAGCAGCTCTTGTTCTGCTGGACAATTTGAACAGAATCCTTCTAAAAAAGTGCACAGTGCACATTTGTCCAGCAGAGGCACAGACGTCGTTGTACCTTCACATGGATCTGGTTGCGGAGGACAGCTGCTCTGAGGATCATGGCTTTGGCGCGCCGCTGGAACTCTTTGCCCATGTGCAGAGACTTCTCAAACGTGGTGCTCCTCTGGTCCACGTCTCTGGCGTAGAGGATCTAATGAGGCGAGTGTAGAGGAGGGGTGAAAGGAAAATACTAAGATTGTTTTAAAGGTTTGAAAACTTAAAATCAAATGAATATGGATAAGTTTCAGAGTGATGAAAAACTGGGCAGTTGCCTTAACAGAGCGACACAAACCATGAGTCTGACGCCACAGTGATAAAGAGAAATATGTATAAACTATTTGTATTCAGAATGTAAGTTCAAATTGTCAACATGAAACATGAAACTATGTGGATGTTTTTAAAGTGATACTAGTTCTGATAAAAAGATCAATAACTGCTCAAACACGTTTAAGAGCTGGTTTTAGTCCTGACCTTGCTGTGAGAGTCGATCCGAGCGTTGATGAGTCCCTCCAGGATGAGCTGGGTCAGCTCGTCCTCCAGAGCCGCTACGGTGGTGTTGAACGCCAGCGCCATCTTTGTCATGTCCGCCGACACGTACGGGCTGAAATACTGCAGAAGTACAGTCACAGTCATCAAAAGTACAGTCACAGTCACACAAAAGTACAGTCACAGTCATCAAAAGTACAGTCACAGTCACCAAAAGTACAGTCACAGTCACACAAAAGTACAGTCACAGTCATCAAAAGTACAGTCACAGTCATCAAAAGTACAGTCACAGTCATCAAAAGTACAGTCAGTCATCAAAAGTACAGTCACACTAAAGTACAGTCAGTGACAGTCACACAAAAGTACAGTCACAGTCACACAAAAGTACAGTCACAGTCACACAAAAGTACAGTCACAGTCACACAAAAGTACAGTCACAGTCATCAAAAGTACAGTCAATAACACAAAAGTACAGTCAGTCATCAAAAGTACAGCCAGTCATCAAAAGTACAGTTAGTCACAGTCACACAAAAGTACAGTCAGTCACACAAAAGTACAGCCACAGTCACACAAAAGCACAGTCGTTCACAGAGTGGTCACACACGGAGTGGCCACTAAAAGCACTAAATGTAAAGGTGTGGACATGTGAACACTTCTCTGTCAGCACAGTGATTATTTTGTTAAATTTACAGTGTTATAGTTACACCGACAGAATAAAGTTCACTCCAATTTCACACAAAATAAACAGAGAAGTTTAACATTTTGACTTTGTATGTTCCACAGATCAGTGCTGAAGAACATAAATGAGTCACAGTGTCACTCACCTGGATCAGGGCCCTGTTCCTGATCTGACTGTACAGAGTCTTTATGTGAGGGGCCAGGTACATGTCCAAGAGCAGATTATCCTACAACACACAAATATTACTGCTCAACAGCACTTCTTTAAAAAAATCTAAAAAAGCAGGACTTACCTTCATCTCATCCAGAAGTTTGAGACATGACGCATATTTAGACTCATAGAATTTAAAGATAATGTCTCGGATCTGAGGTTCCAGTTCCAAAAATAACTTAAAGGAGCTGAAAAAGAGAACATTAAACACTGATTCCACAGGTCACTAAGAGCACTGAACTCTCACCTGCTGGAGATGACGTTACGCTGGAGCTCCTGCCTGTCGAACGTGGCCAGAGCGCAGAGACCTCCATACACCGCCACGTTACTGGGAGAGAGGAGCTGGACGAGGCACAAGGGTGAGGAGGAATACAGCTACAAAATCACTCTACATCCAAACATTTACCCAGAACACATGAGCAACAAGGCCTGGCACAAGAAGAACTCTGAACAACAATACACTGCTACAAATAATAAAAAAAAGTCTCATTAATGCAGGTAAAATGTAAAGATGATAAATACTGAACATAAAAATACACAGTTGCAGACGTCACATGGTTCTTATAGTGACAGGTCTGTGTGCACCAGCTCTGGGTCATTATGATAAAAAGAAGCATTTCCAGTGAGTGTGACTCACGACGTCAAGATCGTTTAATATTATAATTCCAGCTCCAGCATCAACATTTACATTTTTTACAAAGCCAAACCCACTGAATTAAATAAAGTGACGTTAAAATAAATGTAGAAAAAGCCGATGATAAACTGGAAACTGTTAATTAGAGCTTTAACACCGTCTCACAGATCCACAGACGTGGAATTACTAAACGTCAGGTATAGTTCAGCTCATACTTTGATTTTATTACTTGAGAAAATATTTCTTGTTTGGGTGACGTCGGTTGTTTACGCAGCTCCTGAATCTGAAGGAGCCACGAGCCGAGCAGAGAGAGGAGCTTCACCTCTGAACAGAGGAGCTTCACCTCTGAACAGAGGAGCTTCACCTCCGGACACGGAGGAGTCTAACCTCCGGACACGGAGGAGTCTAACCTCTGGACACGGAGGAGTCTAACCTCCGGACACAGAGTCTTACCTCTGGACACAGAGGAGTCTAACCTCCGGACACGGAGGAGTCTAACCTCCGGACACAGAGGAGTCTAACCTCCGGACACAGAGTCTAACCTCCGGACACGGAGGAGTCTTACCTCAGGACACAGAGTCTAACCTCCGGACACAGAGGAGTCTAACCTCCGGACACAGAGTCTAACCTCTGGACACAGAGTCTTACCTCAGGACACAGAGGAGTCTTACCTCAGGACACAGAGGAGTCTAACCTCTGGACACGGAGGAGTCTAACCTCCGGACACAGAGTCTAACCTCTGGACACAGAGTCTAACCTCCGGACACAGAGTCTAACCTCCGGACACGGAGGAGTCTAACCTCTGGACACAGAGTCTAACCTCCGGACACAGAGGAGTCTAACCTCCGGACACAGAGGAGTCTAACCTCCGGACACAGAGTCTAACCTCCGGACACAGAGTCTTACCTCCGGACACAGAGTCTTACCTCCGGACACGGAGGAGTCTAACCTCCGGACACAGAGTCTAACCTCCGGACACGGAGGAGTCTTACCTCCGGACACAGAGGAGTCTAACCTCCGGACACAGAGGAGTCTAACCTCCGGACACAGAGGAGTCTAACCTCCGGACACAGAGGAGTCTAACCTCCGGACACAGAGGAGTCTAACCTCCGGACACAGAGGAGTCTAACCTCCGGACACAGAGGAGTCTAACCTCCGGACACAGAGGAGTCTTACCTCCGGACACAGAGGAGTCTAACCTCCGGACACAGAGGAGTCTAACCTCCGGACACAGAGGAGTCTAACCTCCGGACACAGAGTCTTACCTCTGGACAGTCGCAGTGGTCAAACGACGCCTGCAGGAAGCACTTGGCGGCGGGTTTGTATTTCCGAGACGCCAGCTCTGCGAGTCCTGAAGAGACAAACGGACATGAGGCGGACGTCTCATGATGTTACTCCACACACTGGTCTCACCTGCAGCACACTTCAGTTTGGTCAGAACAGCCTGATTCTGACTGTCTCTCTCGCCTCTTTGCTGAAAGAAAATAAAGAAAATCATTAAAAAAAAACATTTTCCCAATAGAGAGTACTTAAAGATGTATGTGTAACTTTTCTGGTGAAGGGTACGTCCCCAAAATACAGGTCAGATCTGTGCAGAGGCTTCCCCGCTCACAGTAACAATACATGTCTCCCTCACGTTTTTGAGCAATAAAAATGCTCAGAATGAAAAAAAGCAGGATACTTAGAAAAGGGGCTTTAAGAAATAGATTTTTTTTGTTTCTACCATGTTCCATCATTGTTCCCTCATCAAAAACATGACGTTTTACATCCATGCATCATAATGTCATACTGTGGAACATTCCAGGTGAAGCAGAAACCTCCACGTCTTCCTCTGGTAAAGTTCCACACTGCGTCTTTAGCAGAATGAGACGCACAGACTCACCTCTGCGATCTCCGGGGTCGACTCCGCCTTGTTCACGTAGCTCAGGACATGGGACCAGTTCTGCAGGTAAACGCTGACCTGGGAGAGGGAGGGGACAGGTGAGGACAGGTGAGGACAGGTGAGACCAGGAGAGGACAGGAGAGGACAGGTGAGGACAGGAGAGGACAGGTGAGACCAGGAGAGGACAGGAGAGGACAGGTGAGGACAGGTGAGACCAGGAGAGGACAGGAGAGGACAGGTGAGGACAGGTGAGACCAGGAGAGGCCAGGTGAGGCCAGGTGAGGACAGGAGAGGCCAGGAGAGACCAGGAGAGGACAGGTGAGACCAGGTGAGACCAGGAGAGGACAGGTGAGGACAGGAGAGACCAGGAGAGGACAGGAGAGGACAGGAGAGGACAGGTGAGGACAGGTGAGGACAGGTGAGGACAGGTGAGGACAGGCGAGACCAGGAGAGGACAGGTGAGACCAGGAGAGGACAGGAGAGGACAGGAGAGGACAGGTGAGGACAGGTGAGACCAGGAGAGGCCAGGTGAGGCCAGGTGAGGACAGGAGAGGCCAGGAGAGACCAGGAGAGGACAGGTGAGACCAGGTGAGACCAGGAGAGGACAGTGAGGACAGGAGAGACCAGGAGAGGAGGACAGGAGAGGACAGGAGAGGACAGGTGAGGACAGGTGAGGACAGGTGGAGGACAGGGTGAGGACAGGAGAGGACAGGAGAGGACAGGTGAGGACAGGTAAGGACAGGTGAGACAGGAGGAGAGGACAGGTGAGACCAGGAGACAGGTGGACAGGAGAGGACAGGAGAGGACAGGAGAGGACAGGAGAGGACAGGTGAGGACAGGAGAGGACAGGTGAGGACAGGTGAGGACAGGTGAGACAGGGTGAGAGGACAGGTGAGACCAGGAGAGGACAGGTGAGACCAGGAGAGGACAGGAGAGGACAGGAGAGGACAGGTGAGGACAGGTGAGACCAGGAGAGGCCAGGAGAGGCCAGGTGAGGACAGGAGAGGCCAGGAGAGACCAGGAGAGGACAGGTGAGGACAGGTGAGGACAGGTGAGGAGACCAGGAGAGGACAGGAGAGGACAGGAGAGGACAGGTGAGACCAGGAGAGGACAGGAGAGGACAGGAGAGGACAGGTGAGACCAGGAGAGGACAGGTGAGGACAGGTGAGGACAGGTGAGGACAGGAGAGGACAGGTTAGGAGAGGACCAGGAGAGGACAGGAGAGGACAGGAGAGACAGGAGAGGACAGGTGAGGACAGGTGAGACAGGAGAGGACAGGTGAGGACAGGTGAGACAGGAGAGGACAGGTGAGGACAGGTGAGGACAGGTGAGGACAGGTGAGGACAGGAGAGACCAGGAGAGGACAGGAGAGGACAGGTGAGACCAGGAGAGGACAGGAGAGGACAGGTGAGGACAGGTGAGGACAGGTGAGGACAGGAGAGACCAGGAGAGGACAGGTGAGGACAGGTGAGGACAGGTGAGACAGGACAGGTGAGGTGAGGGACAGGAGAGACCAGGAGAGGACAGGAGAGGACAGGTGAGACCAGGAGAGGACAGGAGAGGACAGGTGAGGACAGGTGAGGACAGGTGAGGACAGGAGAGACCAGGAGAGGACAGGTGAGGACAGGTGAGGACAGGTGAGGACAGGAGAGACCAGGAGAGGACAGGTGAGGACCAGGAGAGGACAGGAGAGGACAGGTGAGGACAGGTGAGACCAGGAGAGGACAGGTGAGGACAGGAGAGGACAGGAGAGGACAGGTGAGGACAGGTGAGGACAGGTGAGACCAGGAGAGGACAGGTGAGACCAGGTGAGACCAGGAGAGGACAGGTGAGGACAGGTGAGGACAGGAGAGGACAGGTGAGGACAGGTGAGGACAGGTGAGGACAGGTGAGGACAGGAGAGACCAGGAGAGGACAGGAGAGGACAGGTGAGACCAGGAGAGGAGCAGGAGGCACAGGTGAGACCAGGAGAGGACAGGTGAGGACAGGTGAGGACAGGAGAGACCAAGAGAGGACAGGAGAGGACAGGTGAGACCAGGAGAGAGGACAGGAGAGGACAGGTGAGGACAGGAGAGGACAGGTGAGGACAGGAGAGACCAGGAGAGGACAGGAGAGGACAGGTGAGGACAGGTGAGGACAGGTGAGGACAGGTGAGACCAGGAGAGGGACAGGTGAGACCAGGTGAGACCAGGAGAGGACAGGTGAGGACAGGTGAGGACAGGAGAGGGACAGGAGAGGACAGGTGAGAGGACAGGTGAGACCAGGAGAGGGACAGGTGAGACCAGGAGAGGACAGGAGAGGACAGGAGAGGACAGGTGAGGACAGGAGAGGACAGGTGAGGACAGGTGAGGACAGGTGAGGACAGGTGAGGACAGGTGAGGACAGGTGAGACCAGGAGAGGACAGGTGAGACCAGGAGAGGACAGGAGAGGACAGGTGAGGACAGGTGAGACCAGGAGAGGCCAGGTGAGGACAGGTGAGGACAGGAGAGGCCAGGAGAGGACAGGTGAGGACAGGTGAGGACAGGAGAGGACAGGAGAGGACAGGTGAGGACAGGTGAGGACAGGTGAGGACAGGTGAGGACAGGAGAGGACAGGTGAGACCAGGAGAGGACAGGAGAGGACAGGAGAGGACAGGTGAGGACAGGAGAGGACAGGTGAGGACAGGTGAGACCAGGAGAGGACAGGTGAGACCAGGAGAGGCCAGGTGAGGACAGGAGAGGACAGGAGAGGACAGGAGAGGACAGGTGAGGACAGGAGAGGACAGGTGAGACCAGGAGAGGCCAGGTGAGGCCAGGTGAGGACAGGTGAGGACAGGAGAGGACAGGACAGGTGAGGACAGGTGAGATACACGTTAAATGTCCTAGATTGTGAAACACTGACTCTTCTGCATTTTAAGACACTTTAGAATCGTTACCTCCTTCATTCACATTTATCACATAAACCTTCATATTTAGGCTCACATCTCTCAAATTAAAAACACCTTGTGATGTCATGAAGTGGTAGTTTCAAAGTGAACAGCTCCTTTTACCTTTTGTTCAGTAGAGATGGGAAATGCCAGGACTGAAATGATCCAGATGATTCTAGTGAAGGTGGAGTTTAAAAACACAGTGGAGCACTTCCTGTATCACCACATGATGACATCACAAGGTGGAACAGAGTGTTTTCAGTCTGAGAGAAGAACTCAGTCTAAATCTGCAGGTTTGTGTTAAACATGTGAGAATGAAACAAACACAGCTCCAGGTCTGATTGAGACGAGGAAACTCTGCAGCACGTCCCTCCTCTGTGTCACATACGCACACCTCCTCCTCTCTAACATGTATTTATTGGCCCTCCTCTGTGCTCCTCCTCTGTGCTCCTCCTCTGTGCTCCTCCTCTGTGCTCCTCCTCTGTGCTCCTCCTCTGTACCATGTATTCACTCTCCCTCCTCTGTGTCACACACGCACACTCCTCCTCTCTAACATGTATTTATTGGCCCTCCTCTGTGCTCCTCCTCTGTGCTCCTCCTCTGTGCTCCTCCTCTGTGCTCCTCCTCTGTGCTCCTCCTCTGTGCTCCTCCTCTGTGCTCCTCCTCTGTGCTCCTCCTCTGTACCATGTATTCACTCTCCCTCCTCTGTGTCACACACGCACACCTCCTCCTCTCTAACATGTATTTATTGGCCCTCCTCTGTGCTCCTCCTCTGTGCTCCTCCTCTGTGCTCCTCCTCTGTGCTCCTCCTCTGTGCTCCTCCTCTGTGTGCTCCTCCTCTGTGCTCCTCCTCTGTGCTCCTCCTCTGTACCATGTATTCACTCTCCCCTCCTCTGTGTCACATACGCACACCTCCTCCTCTCTAACATGTATTTATTGGCCCTCCTCTGTGCTCCTCCTCTGTGCTCCTCCTCTGTGCTCCTCCTCTGTATCACAGTAACGATCGCCCTCTGTACCTTGATGACGTTCAGACACATGTTGATGACGTGCTTGGCGCTGGTGCAGTAGTCTCGGGCTCTGGAGTAACACTTGAGGGCGTTGCTGAGGTCTCCACAGTCCAGGTAGTGGTCGCCCAGGTCGTCGTGTCCCCTCCTGCTCAAAGATCATCGGGTTATTCAGCGCTCGACTCATCACACGTCAAATACTGCCTCATATCAGATTTCAGAATTTCAACACTGACGACAGTTATTGTACCAAACGACACAGGTTCACTGAGCTCGTCTGACGTCCAGATTATCCAAACTTTAAAACCTGCCTGTTCTAAGTTTTTATTTTAGAGAGACATTCACCTGCTTGTCTCATGAAAATGACATTGATTGGCCTGAAATGTTCCACAGTGTGGGATTAACTTAATAGCAATCACTCCAGTGTTTTTCTACACCTCCGTATCTCCACAGATGATGCCAAGTTTCCAATTTAGGGAAACACTCCAGAAAAACGACAAGATTTACAGACGATCCTCCAAAAACATTCAGTGCTCCTTTAAAAATGATCTTAAACGACGGAGGAATCACTGTGGAAAAAGCAGATGTTGTGATGTGGTTTAAATCTTTTTTTACTCATATTGATCAATCTCGATTTTCTTTAGATTTTCTTTCTTATTGAAACAGGTGAACTTCAGGCATAAAGAGCAAGGCCTCGAGATCAGTGCAGTTTTTATTTTGTGTTCAAGAGAAATCTGCATGTAAAGTTTGAAATGAGTTTGTACAATATATTAAGATGAAAAGCCTGAGCATCACTGATCCAGGCACTAAAGTAACAGGTTTTCACTCAGAAAAAGGGAGAAAACTGTTGTTGACTTTCTGTAACTTGGAAAATAAAGATGAGAAGCTCTTACTGCCACAGACACTGGAGGCACTGACTTATCATCACGGCCAATTCAAAATGATTGTTCTTAGTTTAAGCATTTTAAGCATTTATGCAATAAGATAAATATGACACATTTGTGGAGTCAGTCCTCAACAAAAAAAGATAAAGAAAAAACAGAGTTTTTCTCATGTGGTTCATTCTTTCACACTGTACCTTATACTCTCTTTGATGGAGTTGCCTTTGTAATTCTTGAGGTCTGTGTCCAGTTTTTCAAGTTTGAGCAAAGCCTTTTTCCTGGTGGATTCAGCCCATGCAGAATCTAACGGAGGGGGAACAGCGCCCCCGTCAGGCACTGTGTCGGGTACTGCCTGCGCCTCTCTGAAAAGCACAAACACGATTTAACTTAGATGTGTGAGGTGACAGAAAGATTCAGCTGATGAGGGAAGAAGGACCATAAAACAAAGTAATAAACACAAAAAACAAGAATCATCATGTAAACTGGAACCACTTCAAACTTTTACATTTCACCACACAGTGACAGAAAACTTACATCGTGCACAATTAGTTTAAACCAAAGTCGTTACTTAACGTGTTGTTATTTAGCGTCTTATTACTTAGCGTGCCGCGACTCGGCGTGCCGCGACTCGGCGTGCCGCGACTCGGCGTGCCGCGACTCGGCGTGCCGCGACTCGGCGTGCCGCGACTCGGCGTGACGCGACTCGGCGTGACGCGACTCGGTGTACCGTTACTCTGCGTACCTTTCTAAGCGCGTGGCTTCTGTCAGCTTGCGGTGGATCTCCTCGTAGGTGTCCACGTTGAACGTTCTCTGTACAAAGGTGAGGGCCATCTTCAGGGCCTCCACCCGGAGCTGAGGGCAGTGCTCAGCGATGAACTGCAGCCTCTCGATGCGCATCAGTCCGCTGTAGCTGGTGGCATACTGCTCCAAGTCCTGCACAGAGGCATCAACAGGACAAGATAATATACTACCATACTTATAATTATGCTACATTATAGTTACACATTGTGAGTACTAGAATGTTCACTACAAACTAAATATTCTTGCTTTATACACACACATTACACACATTACGATTATTTCCTTTAGACAAAAATTGATCCAAATGTGTGAAGTAGCTGTTATTTATCACTCAAATGACACAGAAAAGCTTTACATGAATAAAAGTTCAAACATTATGAGACTTTCTGAGCCGACTACAACCAGTTAATAGTTTTATTGCATCAATTTATACGTCCAACCAGGAAATCGGCTGAACCGATATTTGGAAGCAGATATCCAACCCAACAGTGTTTTCAGTATCGGTATCGGATACCAGTATCAGATCAGAAAACAACAAGAACAAAAGCACATTTTTAAACATTTAAAAAGTCAGAAATACCAGTGTTGGGTTCTCCACGATGTAGTTTGTGTCTGGAGCATTCTGCTGGTCGTCCTGGGGATCTGCATCGATCTGCATCGGCTCCACGGCTCCCTGAGGAACAACAGGACCACAACTATTCAAAAGCAGCTTCATCGGACACACACTTGACACGCTACACACGCTACACACGCTTCACACGCTACACACGCTACACACGCTTCACTCACTACACACGCTACACACGCTTCACACGCTACACACGCTTCACACGCTTCACACGCTACACACGCTTCACACGCTTCACACGCTTCACACGCTTCACACACTTCACACACTTCACACACTTCACACACTTCACACACACTTCACACACACTTCACACACGCTTCACACACTTCACACACACTTCACACACTTCACACACTTCACACACTTCACACACACTTCACACACACTTCACACACGCTTCACACACGCTTCACACGCTACACACGCTACACACGCTTCACTCACTACACACGCTACACACACTTCACACGCTTCACACGCTACACACGCTACACACACTTCACACACACTTCACACACACTTCACACACACTTCACACACACTTCACACACACTTCACACACACTTCACACGCTACACACGCTACACACGCTACACACGCTACACACACTTCACACACACTTCACACACACTTCACACACACTTCACACACACACTTCACACACTTCACACACACTTCACACACTACACACACTTCACACACACTTCACACACACTTCACACACACTTCACACACTTCACACACTTCACACACACTTCACACACACTTCACACACACTTCACACACACTTCACACACACTTCACACACACTTCACACACACACTTCACACACACTACACACACACTACACACACACTACACACACACTACACACACACTTCACACACTTCACACACTTCACACACACTTCACACACACTTCACACACACTTCACACACACTTCACACACACTTCACACACTTCACACACACTACACACACACTTCACACACACTACACACTTCACACACTTCACACACACTTCACACACACTACACACACTTCACACACTTCACACACTTCACACACACTTCACACACACTTCACACACACTTCACACACACTTCACACACTTTCACACACTTCACACACTTCACACACTTCACACACTTCACAGGAGTTGGCTGAATGCTCCTGTCACTCACTGTTGTGGATGAACTACAGGTTTTATTTCCAGCTCTAGAACTATTATATTTAAAGTTACGTTTTTAAATGCCACATTGAATCGTTGTAAAAGACACCACAGGCATCATGGTCAGTCAGGATGTAAAACTTTATCATCACATGAGTTTTTGTGGAGGGTTCACCACCTGCTTGTCTCCATGGAGATGATGTGACTTTGTCTGGAATGTTCCACAGTATGGCATAAAACTGAAAACTCCACCGTGTAACGTTTCAGGCAAAATAAGAGACTGAAATAAAAGCATTAATTAATTACTGATAAATTATTATTGCACTTAAAACCTTGAAAACCTTGAAAACCTTGAAAAGCTTGCTTGCTTCTCCACTGACGTGACTTGTAACTTTTCTGGGGAAGGTTCTGAGACATGTTTTGGGTTTTTTTTCATAGAGATGTATGTTCTTCAAACATTCTTCATGGGGATCAGTTCAGTTTTATGACACTCTGTAGAATGTCTCCAGACAAACAGGTGAGCTGCTCTTCACTCGACCGAGTCACGTCTGTGAAGAGGCGAGGCTCCTCAGTGCACAGACGCTTTTCACTTTTTCCAAGGCTTTTAGTGCAATAAAATGTCCATATTGGAATAAATGATGTTATTTCATATTTTAGCTGAACTCTAACGCAGTAGGGCTTTACTAGCATGTGGCAAGTTACACGTCAGATCTGTGGAGAGGTGACCCTGATGACAGTAAGAATACATGTTTTCTTCTTTTTCTTATTAATGTATTTATTTTATTTTTGGAGAATTCTATCCACAGATCATTGAATAATGATGTTGTTTAATGATGACAATGATTTTATGAAGTGAACATTTCAAGAAAAATAATGACGTCACCATGGAAACAAGCAGGTGGAAGAAAAGTTGCACAGTGCAGCTTTACAGTTAATTCCAGATATGTGTCATCCCTCAGGTCTGATCACAGTAACAGCTCTGAGCAGGAGGATGTCTTCACTGTCACAGCTGTGTGTCCTGTTAGATTTAACTTTGAGCTTTTATTAACTGCAGATATGATGAGTGTTAGCCGCTAACCTGCTAACAACAATCACACAACAATGTCATCCAAGTAAAAATGTGCATCATTCTGCAACATTTAATATGAAACAATAGTATCAGACTGTCAACTGTCCACAAGAAACACAAAATACACAACACACACAGGCTAAACATACATAAGCTACTCTACATGAAGCTACTCTACATGACGCTAATCTACATGAAATTATCTCCATTTAAAGTGTCTGGGGACGATCAGTGATGAGTTCATGTTTAAATTATCCGCTGTTCTGCTACAAACCACACTCTAACTCGTCTCCGTTGCGTGAAAGTAGGAAAAATCCCACATAATAAACACAAACAGTCACGTTAGCTTAGTGCTAGCTGTGCGGGAGGCTAGCCGCTCCGGGGTCTGCGGCCGTTACTCCCGGTTTATTTACCTCCGTGGCGGCTCGGGACAGCACCGGGACCGGTCTCACCTGAAAGTTAAACACCTGGACGGGCAGAGGCATGTTCTCCGGGGTCCTGGTGTGTGTGGGAGGGTCACAGCGGAGACGCGGAGGGGACAAACGCAACCAGAAGTGTCCGCACGATCTGCAGCAGCGGCAGCGGGTTAGGGGTCACTGCGCATGCGCGGTGAACTTTTTGCGTGTTGTAATAAACATGTATGTAAATTATTCTAAACACACAAGAAACAGACACACAATATATATGCACAGATTATATGATAAACGTGTAATTAAATAATTGAGATGGGAATTTTAGTTCTTTATAATTGTTTATAGTTTGTGACCGTGTGTTTTTGGAGCATTACCGCCACCTTCTGGTCAGGCGTGTTATTGCGTAAGTGTGGACAGGAAAATCTTTAACATTTTTACTTTTGAGAAAAGGTGGGTAGAGTAGCTAAAAACTGTACTCAAGTAAGAGTCACATTACTTCAAAATAATATTACTCAAATGACATGATTTATTTCAGTGGATGTTATTGAAAAGGACATACACAAAACATAGACTAGGACTAAATCATATTTGAAGCTGCAAGGAACACAGATCATTTCATATTGTCAACATAAGGCTTTTGTCACTTGTAGACTTACAGTAAGTCTACAAGTGCCAGCCCTGAGACATCCTGCGTCATGGTAATCCTGTGGGTGCTGAGTGTGGAGCTGCTGAGGGACAGTGCGTCACACACTGGAAAAACACACACATCATTCAGTGGAGCAAAAGAGCCAGAGCAAGAGAACCAGAGCTAAAGAACCAGAGCAAGAGAACCAGAGCCAGAGCTAAAGAACCAGAGCCAGAGAACCAGAGCCAGAGCTAAAGAACCAGAGCTAAAGAACCAGAGCTAAAGAACCAGAGCAAAAGAACCAGAGCTAAAGAACCAGAGCCAGAGCAAACAATGTTTGTACAGGAAACATATCCATAATCAGAGCACTGGGTTATTAACCAGTGAAACTAAATCTAGGCTCTGTCTCTTGAAGGGTGAAGTCATCAGAATGTCTCCTACAGGAGCTGAAAGACACTGACCCATGAACTGACCCCAGACAATTCTTCACGTGTCTCCTGAGACCACGTGCTCACAGACTCCTCCTGGATGTAGTTGAACAGCTGAGTCTGCGCCACGTCCTGATGAACGAGTTTCTCTAATGGTTCATGTGGATCATATTTGACTGAAGACGCACGGACAGATTTGTCCTGTGCGCGACTTTAAGAGGATCTGCCTGAGCCTGTCTCTGTGCTCCTCTGTGCTCCTCTGTGCTCCTCTGTGCTCCTCTGTGCTCCTGTGTGCTCCTGTGTGCTCCTCTGTGCTCCTGTGTGCTCCTCTGTGCTCCTCTGTGCTCCTCTGTGCTCCTCTGTGCTCCTGTCCTCTGTGCTCCTCTGTGCTCCTGTCCTCTGTGCTCCTGTGTGCTCCTGTCCTCTGTGCTCCTCTGTGCTCCTGTCCTGTGTGCTCCTCTGTGCTCCTGTCCTCTGTGCTCCTGTGTGCTCCTGTCCTCTGTGCTCCTCTGTGCTCCTGTCCTGTGTGCTCCTGTCCTGTGTGCTCCTCTGTGCTCCTGTCCTCTGTGCTCCTCTGTGCTCCTGTCATCTGCGCCCCCGTGCTCCGCTCAGCTCCGTCACATCTCTCTGCGCCGCCTCTGCGCCGCCTCTGCACCTCCTCCTCGGTGCAGCTCTGGTCCAAACTCGCGCTGATGCTCGTTTTTTCTCGTTGATCTCGAGGAGACACAGAGGCTGATCTTCACTGGATTCATATTTCGCACATGGGCGAAGAGGAGGAGCGCTCCGCCCGGATTCACCTCCAACAAAACGAGGAAAGAGGAGGCTCCTCAGAGGAGCAGCAGGAGCGCAGATATGAACAGCTCTTTAAACAACTGGACCTCAACCAGGACGGACGAGTGGACCTCACCGAGCTGCGCCTGGGCCTGGACCAGAGAGGAGTGCACCGGGGGAAAGCAGAGGAGGTACGTGAGGAGGAGGAGGTGCACCGGGGGAAAGCAGAGGAGGTACGTGAGGAGGTGCACCGGGGGAAAGCAGAGGAGGTACGTGAGGAGGTGCACCGGGGGAAAGCAGAGGAGGTACGTGAGGAGTGCACCGGGGGAAAGCAGAGGAGGTATGTGAAGAGGAGGAGGTGCACCGGGGGAAAGCAGAGGAGGTACGTGAGGAGGTGCACTGGGGGAAAGCAGAGGAGGTACGTGAGGAGGTGCACCCGGGGAAAGCAGAGGAGGTACGTGAGGAGGTGCACCGGGGAAAAGCAGAGGAGGTACGTGAGGAGGTGCACTGCAGGGAAGCAGAGGAGGTACGTGAGGAGGTGCACAGGGGGAAAGCAGAGGAGGTACGTGAGGAGGTGCACCGGGGGAAAGCAGAGGAGGTACGTGAGGAGGTGCACCGGGGGAAAGCAGAGGAGGTACGTGAGGAGTGCACCGGGGGGAAAGCAGAGGAGGTATGTGAAGAGGAGGAGTGCACCGGGGGAAAGCAGAGGAGGTACGTGAGGAGGTGCACCGGGGGAAAGCAGAGGAGGTACGTGAGGAGGTGCACCCGGGGAAAGCAGAGGAGGTACGTGAGGAGGTGCACCGGGGAAAAGCAGAGGAGGTACGTGAGGAGGTGCACTGCAGGGAAGCAGAGGAGGTACGTGAGGAGGTGCACCGGGGGAAAGCAGAGGAGGTATGTGAGGAGGAGGAGTGCACCGGGGGAAAGCAGAGGAGGTTCGTGAGGAGGTGCATCGGGGGAAAGCAGAGGAGGTATGTGAGGAGGTGCACCGGGGGAAAGCAGAGGAGGTACGTGAGGAGGAGGAGGTGCACTGGGTTAAAGCAGAGGAGAGACGTGAGGAGGAGTGCACCGGGGGAAAGCAGAGGAGAGATGTGAGGAGGAGGTGCACCGGGGGAAAGCAGAGGAGGTACATGAGGAGGTGCACTGGGGCAAGGCAGAGGAGGTACGTGAGGAGGAGGAGTGAACCGGGGGAAAGCAGAGGAGGTACGTGAGGAGGAGGTGCACCGGGGGAAAGCAGAGGAGGGACGTGAGGAGGAGAAGTGCACCGGGGGAAAGCAGAGGAGAGACGTGAGGAGGAGGTGCACCGGGGTAAAGCAGAGGAGGTATGTGAGGAGGAGGTGCTCCAGATTAAAGCAGAGGAGATACATCCAAGAGGAGGAGGAGGTGGACCGGGGTAAGGCAAAAGAGGTACGTGAGGAGGAGGTGCACTGGGGAAAAGCAGAGGAGGTACGTGAGGAGGAGTTGTACCGGGGTAAGGCAGAAGAGGTACGTGAGGAGGAGGTGCACTGGGGTAAGCGGAGGAAATGCGTGCACTGGGGGAAGGAGGACGAGGTACGTGAAGGAGGTGTGTGTATCAGGGGAAGGAGGAGGTACGTTGAAGGAGGAGGAGGAGGTCCAATGTACCGCTCACTGAAGAAAGGAGAAACTAAACAGACACTTCATAAGAGAATGAATCAACACGAGAGAGAGCAGCTCAGGACACAGTCTGATGTTCATCTACATCTCAAACTCACTAACCTCCTCTGAAGAGAGTGAGGCTCAGGTCTGAGACAGAAAAGAAATGGTTTGAGAGGAGAGTCAAAGATATTTTTGTGAGGAAAGACAATCCTTCCTTAAACGGGAATGAGACCTTAGACATCACCTGTCCTCCAGACATAACTCCACCCCCAGACCCAAAGCAAACAAAGGAAACAAAGAGAACAATAGTAGGTCATTCAGGCTGAAACTGTTTGCAAAAGAAGAAGAGACGTTTGTCTGTTCGTCCAAGCCGCGGCTTGGACGAGCAGACAAAACGTGGACGACTGAGAGACACGTTCACTGAGGGTCGTTCACTGAGGGTCGTTCACTGAGGGTCGTTCACTGAGGGTCGTTCACTGAGGGTCGTTCACTGAGGGTCATTCATTCACTGAGGGTCGTTCGTTCACTGAGGGTCGTTCGTTCACTGAGGGTCGTTCACTGAGGGTCGTTCGTTCACTGAGGGTCGTTCGTTCACTGAGGGTCGTTCACTGAGGGTCGTCGTTCACTGAGGGTCGTTCGTTCACTGAGGGTCGTTCGTTCACTGAGGGTCGTTCACTGAGGGTCGTTCGTTCACTGAGGGTCGTTCGTTCACTGAGGGTCGTTCGTTCACTGAGGGTCGTTCACTGAGGGTCGTTCGTTCACTGAGGGTCGTTCACTGAGGGTCGTTCGTTCACTGAGGGTCGTTCACTGAGGGTCGTTCGTTCGTTCACTGAGGTCATTCGTTCACTGAGGGTCGTTCGTTCGCTGAGGGTCGTTCGTTCACTGAGGGTCGTTCACTGAGGGTCGTTCGTTCGCTGAGGGTCGTTCGTTCACTGAGGGTCGTTCACTGAGGGTCGTTTCGTTCACTGAGGGTCGTTCACTGAGGGTCGTTCGTTCACTGAGGGTCGTTCGTTCACTGAGGGTCGTTCGTTCACTGAGGGTCGTTCGTTCACTGAGGGTCGTTCACTGAGGGTCGTTCGTTCACTGAGGGTCGTTCGTTCACTGAGGGTCGTTCACTGAGGGTCGTTCGTTCACTGAGGGTCGTTCGTTCACTGAGGGTCATTCGTTCACTGAGGGTCGTTCGTTCACAGCGTCGGTTTAAACTTGTGTCTTTTTTCCAGATCGTTCTTGAGAGCGACACAAATCGCGATGGGCAGCTGGACTTTCAGGAGTTTTGTGAATTCTTACGAGCTCACGAGAAGAGGCTGTGGCTCCTGTTCACGAGCCTCGACCGCAACAGCGACGGTGAGACTCGTGAAGGTTCCTCCATGTGGCTTTATTAGAACTTATAGTGCTGTTATGGGGAAAGTTTTCATAAATATATAAAACTATTCACTACAGCTTCACAAACCTGATGTGATGTGCAGGAGAGTCATGTGCAGGATGATTGTGTGGTGATGTGCTCTGAAGGGGGAGAGTGACAGCGTGGAGAGTAAAAGGAGGGTGGAGTCAGAGAAAACCAAAGTAAAAAAAGTTCATGTATTTTAGTGGATGTTTTATTATTTCAAACTCTAAAAGGAAACAAACACCTCCACAAACACCTCCACACACACCTCCACAAAACTTCTCCACAAACACCTCCACAAACATCTCCACAAACATCTCCACAAACACCTCCACAAACATCTCCCACAAACACTCCACAAAACATCTCTACAAACACCTCCACAAACATCTCCACAAACACATCTCTCCACAAACACCTCCACAAACATCTCTACAAACACCTCCACAAACATCTCCACAAACACCTCCACAAACATCTCTACAAAACACCTCCACAAACATCTCCACAAACATCTCCACAAACACCTCCACACGTCAAACACCTCCACAAACACCTCCACAAACACCTCCACAAACACCTCCACAAACACCTCCACAAACACCTCCACAAACACCTCCACAAACACCTCCACAAACACCTCCACACGTCAAACACCTCCACAAACACCTCCACAAACACCTCCACAAACACAACTCCACAAATGCTAACCCAAAAGCACATAACATAAGTTAGCATGTAAAATTAGCCTGCAAATAGTTTGTTTTTTTTGTACCTTGACTTCCACATGTTATTTATGATAGTTGTTTACTTCTGGCCACTTACTGGCTAAATATCATACCACAGTTGTGTGTAGTGCCCTCTAGAGGCTGGATGAATAAAAGATTAAACTGTTTCAGTACAATAACAACAAACATCTGTCAGCTGCTGGACGTTAGCTGTAGGTACTGCACCAACAAGAATCTCAGTGTATGTACATGTGCAGCTCTACTGCATGAGCCGTGTGCTCCTCTGTACACTGTGTCACATGTGACACACGTGTAACATGTGACACACGTGTAACATGTGACACACGTGTAACATGTTGTGTTGTTTTGCACAGGTCGCATTGATGCTGGTGAGATCCAGGACGCCTTACACAAACTGGGCATGAACGTGACACTGGAGCAAGCCTCACGCATCCTACAGAGGTACAACACACACATCCTACAGAGTACACAACACACACATCCTACAGAGGTACAACACACACATCCTACAGAGTACACAACACACACATCCTACAGAGGTACAACACACACATCCTACAGAGACACAACACACACATCCTACAGAGTACACAACACACACGCATCCTACAGAGGTACAACACACACATCCTACAGAGACACAACACACCGCATCCTACAGAGTACACAACACACACATCCTACAGAGGTACAACACACACATCCTACAGAGTACACAAACACACGCATCCTACAGAGTACACAACACACGCATCCTACAGAGTACACAACACACACCATCCTACAGAGGTACAACACACATCCTACAGAGTACACAACACACATATCTTACAGAGGTACAACACACATCCTACAGAGACACAACACACACACATCCTACAGAGTACAACACACACACACACATCCTACAGAGGTACAACACACACACATCCTACAGAGTACACAACACACATCCTACAGAGAGGTACAGCACACACATCCTACAGAGTACACAACACACACATCCTACAGAGGTACAGCACACACATCCTAGAGTACACAACACACACATCCTACAGAGTACACAACACACATCCTACAGAGGTACAGCACACACATCCTACAGAGTACACAACACACACATCCTACAGAGTACACAACACACACTTCCTACAGAGTACACAACACACATCCTAAAGAGTACACTGTTACATCCTACAGAGGTACAACACACACATCCTACAGAGTACACAACACGCACATCCTACAGAGACACACACTGTTACATCCTACAGAGTACACCACACACATCCTACAGAGTACACACCATTACATCCTACAGAGTACACACCATTACATCCTACAGAGTACACACTGTTACATCCTACAGAGTACACACACATCCTACAGAGTACACACACATCCTACAGAGTACACACACATCCTACAGAGTACACACACATCCTACAGAGTACACACACATCCTACAGAGTACACACTTTACTGTTATAATACATTTACTCACGTCTCTGTGACTTATACTTATTTGTGTTCATGTTAAACTCGTGTCGAAGCCTCGTTTTACTTTTATCAATAACAATGATCAGTGGTTTTGTTCATTTACGTCATAAACATGTTTAGAATTGACTTAAAACAGAAGGATTCACAAATACATTTACTATTATTATTATTAACTAATTAACTATTAGCTAACTGACACTATGGAGCTATGGAGCTCCTCCAGGTGCTCCTCCAGGTGCTCCTGGAGCTCCTCCTGGTGCTCCTGGAGCTCCTCCTGGTCCTCCTGGAGCTCCTCGTGGTGCTCCTGGAGCTCCTCCTGGTGCTCCTGGAGCTCCTCGTGGTGCTCCTGGAGCTCCTCCTGGTGCTCCTGGAGCTCCTCCTGGAGCTCCTCGTGGTGCTCCTGGAGCTCCTCCTGGTGCTCCTGGAGCTCCTCCTGGTGCTCCTCTCTAACATACGCTCAGGTCAGAGTCAGTTATATCCACTTTCTGGTCCTTGAGGACTTTCTTGGTAGAACTACTATATCAGCAGTATCGTGACATACTAGATCTGTTTCAGCCCGTTGACTTCAGGAGGAGTGTCTTTATAAACCTGCCGCTGTTGCTCCAAACATGAGACAGAACCGTGGCCCGTGTGTCCTGATCTGTGTCCTCTGTGCAGCATGGACCGGGACGGCACCACGACCATCGACTGGACTGAGTGGAGGGAGCACTTCCTCTTCAACCCTCTGCACAACATGGAGGAGATCCTGCAGCACTGGAAGCACTCCTGTGTGAGTCTCAGTCGCAGCGTTAGAGAACAGACCACACGGGCTTCTTCACAGCTCAGGTTCATACTGATCACATAGAATCCAGAGAAACCACCGGCTCATGAGCTCTGCCCCGGTGACGTGTGTGAGGTTCATGAGCTCTGCCCCGGTGACGTGTGTGAGGTTCATGAGGCTCTGATGAGTCACATTTACAAACATATAAACCAGTGTCAGTAAATCTGACCCGGGACAGTTTCACTCCCAGTGACTTGGGGCCAGAATAAAAAAGAATTTCAAAATAAAAGTTCTGAAGTCCGTATGAAATATCTCTAATAGTATGAAATAAAAAGCTGGTTTTGTATTGTTTTTTATCCTTATTCTGTTTCCCCAGTTTTCAGTGGGTTGACGTCATTAGGCCAGACATAGAGAAAAAAGTGAACGGATTGATAAAGTTGAGTTTTAACTGCGTGCCTCATCCCTTTTTCACAGCCTTAAAGCAGCAGCGTCACTGCTGAGCTACAGTCAGAACATGTGAGGCACGAGCGGCCGGGGCCTCACCGCGTCTCTTCAGTATTTCCACTGTAAACATAAAAATAAAAATTGCAAAGTTAAATAGAAAATAACTTTATAGTACAAATCATTGGATAAATATAACCATTTCATTTATTTCTCTCTGTGATGACGTCACCGCTCTCTCCACGTTTGGGCCGATGTGAACGACTGATTTAAACTTTAGAACTTTCAAAACTTCACTTATTACAAGAGATCCGATGGTGTTATTCATCCTTGAAATAACTGAATAAGTTTGAATAAAAGTTCAAATATTATGAGACGCCAAGATGAGCCTGTAGCTGGTTTTATTACATCCAACTAAAAGCCCAGAGGATCGGTTTAACCGATACCATTGAACTGATTCCCAGTCCGGCTCATTTTTCAGGATCTGCACCAATATTTGATCCAGTATAAAAATCATCACTTTTATGTTTTTGCACCAAGTGTTTAAGTAAAGCTTTATTTGTATTTATTCAGCAGCAGATCGACCAGCGTAAAATATTGGACTAAGCTCAAAATTTAGAGCCAGATCTGATCCAGTGAGTATCTGATACTCGATACCAGTATCAGATCGGTGCGTCCCTAGTTCCTCACGTGTGATTGTTTTGTCAAACATGTTAATCGCCTGATGCTGCTTAAATGACGTGTGATGGACATTTGTCTTCAGATGTTGGACATCGGCGAGGCTCTGACGGTCCCAGATGAATTCTCTGAGAAGGAGCGTCGCTCGGGGCTGGTCTGGAGGCAGCTGGTGGCAGGAGCCATGGCTGGAGCCGTGTCCAGGACTGGGACGGCTCCTCTGGACCGTCTCAAGGTCTTTCTCCAGGTCAGACCAGAGACTAGACCAGAGACCAAGACCAGAGACCAGAGACCAGAGACCAGGGACCAAGACCAGAGACCAGCGACCAGAGACCAGAGACTAGACAAGAGACCAGGGACCAGGGGACATGGGGACGAGAGACCAGGGACCAAGACCAGAGACCAGAGACTAGACAAGAGACCAGGGACTAGGGGACATGGGGACGAGAGACCAGGGACCAGGGACCAAGACCAGAGACCAGGGACCAGGGATCAAGACCAGAGACTAGACCAGAGACCAAGGACCAGACCAGAGACCAGGGGACATGGGGACAAGAGACCAGGGACCAGGGACCAAGACCAGAGACCAGGGACCAGGGGACATGGGGACGAGAGACCAGGGGACAAGACCTGAGACTAGACCAGGGACCAGAGACCAAGGACCAGACGAGAGACCAGAGACTGGAGACCAGGGGACACGGGACCAGAGATGAGGGACCAGAACCAGACCAGTGTGAGGACACACTGAGACCTTGAGTCAGGGACATGTGTGTGTGACAGGTGCACGGGGCGGTGTCCAGGGGTCAGAACCTGTGGGCGGGGCTACGGGGCATGGTCCAGGAGGGCGGAGTCTTGTCTCTGTGGAGAGGAAATGGCATCAATGTTCTGAAGATCGCCCCTGAGTCTGCCATCAAGTTCATGGCCTACGAGCAGGTGCAGCTCTACACGTGAAAGATAAAGATTCTGACTGTTCCTGCGCCTTTAACGAGAGAATCGTTCATACTTTACAGATTAAATGTATAATTCATGGCAGTATGGAGGGGGGTCCTCTGAGAGTCCAGGAGAGGTTCCTCGCTGGTTCTTTGGCAGGAGCCACAGCTCAGACCCTCATCTATCCCATGGAGGTCAGTCGTGAGCTCAGACGCTAAGGCTTTCACACTTTAAACACACTACATTACACAAAACTCACTCCTCAGAAACAGACCTGTTTCATTCACATGTTTGAGTCACACTTTATTATGAGTCTGTCACATCTCCAAAGATCAAAACGCTCTGTTCCACCTTGTGATGTCATGAAGTGGTAGTTTTCAAGTGAACAGCTCCTTTTACCTTTAGTTCAGTAAAGACTGGTAATTTATCCAAATGATTCTAGTGAAGGTGTGTGAAGTTTAAAAACACAGTGGAGCACTTCCTGTATCACCACATGATGACATCACAAGGTGGAACAGAGTGTTTCAGTCTGAGAGAAGAACTCAGCCTGAATCTGCAGGTTTGTGTTAAACATGTGAATGAAACAAAACACATTTTATTTAAGGCAATGTGGGCCTTTAGTCACATGTCACATGTCACATGTCACACAGTCACATGTCACATGTCACACAGTCACATGTCACACAGTCACATGTCTCACATGTCACACGTCACACAGTCACACGTCACACGTCACACAGTCACATGTCACACAGTCTCACATGTCACACGTCACACAGTCACATGTCACACGTCACACAGTCTCACATGTCACACAGTCACACAGTCACACAGTCACACAGTCACACGTCACACAGTCACACGGTCACATGTCACACAGTCACATGTCACACAGTCACATGTCACACAGTCACACAGTCACATGTCTCACATGTCACACAGTCACACGTCACACAGTCACACGTCACATGTCACACGTCACACGTCACACAGTCACATGTCACAAGTCACACAGTCACACAGTCACATGTCACATGTCACACAGTCACATGTCACATGTCACACAGTCACATGTCACACAGTCACATGTCACAAGTCACACAGTCACATGTCACAAGTCACACAGTCACACAGTCACATGTCACACAGTCACAAGTCACAAGTCACACAGTCACATGTCACACGTCACACGTCACACAGTCTCACATGTCACACGTCACACAGTCTCACATGTCACACGTCACACAGTCTCACATGTCACACGTCACACAGTCACATGTCACAAGTCACACAGTCACATGTCACAAGTCACACAGTCACATGTCACACAGTCACACAGTCACATGTCACACAGTCACACAGTCACATGTCACACAGTCACATGTCACATGTCACACAGTCACATGTCACATGTCACACAGTCACATGTCACACAGTCACATGTCACAAGTCACACAGTCACATGTCACATGTCACATGTCACACAGTCACATGTCACACAGTCACATGTCACACAGTCACATGTCACACAGTCACATGTCACACAGTCACATGTCACATGTCACACAGTCACATGTCACATGTCACACAGTCACATGTCACACAGTCACATGTCACATGTCACATGTCACACAGTCACATGTCACACTCTCACCTGGTCTTACCTGTTGCAGGTGTTGAAGACCCGTCTGACCCTGCGGAGGACGGGTCAGTACTCGGGGCTGTTGGACTGTGCCCGACACATCCTGAGGACAGAGGGGGTGGGGGCGTTCTACAGGGGCTACCTGCCCAACACACTGGGCATCATCCCATACGCGGGTATCGACCTGGCAGTGTACGAGGTAAGTGCCCCAGACTAAAGAGGAGGTATTTACCTCTGTGGGGTATTAAAGAGGAGGTGTTTATCTCTGTGGGGTATTAAAGAGGAGGTATTTACCTCTGTGGGGTATTAAAGAGGAGGTATTTACCTCTGTGGGGTATTAAAGAGGAGGTATTTACCTCTGTGGGGTATTAAAGAGGAGGTATTTACCTCTGTGGGGTATTAAAGAGGAGGTATTTACCTCTGTGGGGTATTAAAGAGGAAGTATTTACATCTGTGGGGTATTAAAGAGGAGGTATTTACCTCTGTGGGGTATTAAAGAGGAGGTATTTACCTCTGTGGGGTATTAAAGAGGAGGTATTTACCTCTGTGGGGTATTAAAGAGGAGGTATTTTACTTAACTGCTGACACATAACATACTGACATCACGGTGTTTTCGTTTATTCTGCTCTATTCACCAAAAGCGACGTATTACGAGGTTTTATGAGTTTTTTTGTTTGTCTGTTTTTTGTTTTTATGAGTTTTTTGAGGTTTTATGAGTTTTTTTGTTTTGGTTTTTTTGAGGTTTTTTGACATTTTATGAGGTTTATGACGTTTTTTTGAGGTTTTATGAGGTTTTTTGAGGTTTTATGAGGGTTTTTGACATTTTATGAGGTTTTATGAGGTTTAGGAGGTTTTATGAGGTTTTATGAGGTTTTTTGAGGTTTTATGAGGGTTTTTGAGGTTTTATGAGGGTTTTTGACATTTTATGAGGTTTTATGAGGTTTAGGAGGTTTTATGAGATTTTATGAGGTTTCATGAGGTTTTAGGGGTGTTTTTTTTTTTTAGGTTTTTTGTGTTTTTTTTTGAGGTTTTCATGAGGTGTTTTGTTGGGTTTTTTTTTTTTTTTTTTTTTTTAGGTTTTATGGTTTGTTTGTTTTTTTTAGGTTTTATTAGGTTTTTTGAGGTTTCATGAGGTTTCTTGAGGTTTTATGAGTTTGTTTGAGTTTTTTTGACACTTTATGAGGTTTAGGAGGTTTTTTGAGGTTTCATGAGGTTTTTTGAGGTTTTATGAGTTTTTTTTGAGTTTTTTTTTAGTTTTTTTGACACTTTATGAGGTTTAGGAGGTTTTTTGAGGTTTCATGAGGTTTCATGAGGTTTTAGGAGGTTTTTTGAGGTTTTAAGAGGTTTTGTGAGGTTCTAAACACTTGACCTGTTGCAGACGCTGAAGAACGCCTGGCTGCAGAGGTACAGTGTGAACACCCGGGACCCGGGCGTCCTCGTGCTCCTGGCCTGTGGGACCGTCTCCAGCACGTGTGGTCAGCTGGCGTCCTACCCCCTGTCCCTGGTCCGCACTCGTATGCAGGCGCAAGGTCTGACCTCTGCCCTTCAGCAGCACGTTTCACTTTAACCTGTAAAACAAAAGAACAAACAGGCACAAGAGCAACTTTAGTCGGAGAGAGATTCAAATACAGAGCAGATACTCGTAGTTTAACGTCTCTCTGGTCAGTCGTAGTTTAACCTCTCTGTGGTCAGTCGTAGTTTAACCTCTCTGTGGTCAGTC
Source organism: Periophthalmus modestus (assembly GCA_019594935.1). Lineage (NCBI taxonomy): Eukaryota > Metazoa > Chordata > Actinopteri > Gobiiformes > Gobiidae > Periophthalmus > Periophthalmus modestus. The sequence goes on along the minus strand of JAIEZT010000019.1, from coordinate 298,143 downwards.
GTAGTTTAACCTCTCTGTGGTCAGTCGTAGTTTACCTTCTCTGTAGTTGAACGTCTCTGTAGTTTAACCTCTCTGTAGTTGTCGTGATGAGGGGTGTGAGGCGGACCAAAGACGCGGGACTCGGGGCAAGTTTAAGGGTGTTTAATGACAAAACAAGACAACACAGGTGACGGGAGAACATACGAGGAGCTGGGTGCAGGTCGGGGTCCAGAGGTGCAGGGTAGACATGAGACGGGAACACAGCCGGTACCGGGAGACAGGGTCGGAGGACATGGGCAGAACACAGGCAGGACACGGGCAGGACACGGGCAGGACGCACAGCAGAGACACGAGGACCAACAGAAGTGAGCAGCACGCAGACACACGGTGACAATCAGACGACCTGGCAGAGAGAGGTGGGTCCTGGCTCCTTTAAACCACCTGCAGGTGTGTTGATAGCACTGATGGGCTGCAGGTGCGTGTGGGAGGAGCCAGGGCTCTGCCCAGCTCTGGAGTCAGGTGAGGGAGGGGGAGGAGACACAGGAGCAGGGAAGCGTGGATCATGACAGTAGTTGAACCTCTCTGTAGCTGAACGTCTCTGTAGTTTGACCTCTCTGTAGTTTACCCTCTCTGTAGTTTACCTTCTCTGTAGTTTGACCTCTCTGTAGTTGACCCTCTCTGTAGTTGAACGTCTCTGTAGTTGAACGTCTCTGTAGTTGAACCTCTCTGTAGTTGAACCTCTCTGTAGTTGAACGTCTCTGTAGTTTGACCTCTCTGTAGTTGAACGTCTCTGTAGTTGAACGTCTCTGTAGTTGAACCTCTCTGTAGTTTAACGTCTCTGTAGTTGAACTTAACTCTCTGTAGTTTAACTCTCTGTAGTTGAACCTCTCTGTAGTTAAACCTCTCTGTAGTTTGACCTCTCTGTAGTTTAACTCTCTGTAGTTGACCCTCTCTGTAGTTTAACTCTCTGTAGTTGAACGTCTCTGTAGTTGAACCTCTCTGTAGTTGAACGTCTCTGTAGTTTGACCTCTCTGTAGTTTACCCTCTCTGTAGTTGAACGTCTCTGTAGTTGAACCTCTCTGTAGTTGAACGTCTCTGTAGTTTGACCTCTCTGTAGTTTACCTTCTCTGTAGTTTACCTTCTCTGTAGTTGACCCTCTCTGTAGTTGAACGTCTCTGTAGTTTGACCTCTCTGTAGTTTGACCTCTCTGTAGTTGAACCTCTCTGTAGTTGAACGTCTCTGTAGTTTGACCTCTCTGTAGTTTGACCTCTCTGTAGTTGAACCTCTCTGTAGTTGAACGTCTCTGTAGTTGAACTTAACTCTCTGTAGTTGACCCTCTCTGTAGTTTAACTCTCTGTAGTTGACCCTCTCTCTGTCCGTCCTGCAGCGGTCACCGAGGACAAGCACAAACTGACGATGGTGGGACAGTTCAGACACATCGTCTCTCGTGAAGGCGTCCCGGGGCTGTACCGCGGCCTCACCCCCAACTTCCTGAAGGTCGTCCCGGCCGTCAGCATCTCCTACGTGGTGTACGAGCACACCAAGAAGGTCCTGGGAGCGGCGTCCTAGGCCCCGCCCACACACAGCCACAAGTGCCTCGTCCCGTTTGACCGGTCCTTTACTTTATCACAGTACTGTACCTCGTAATACACATGGTAAGAGTACTTAATACTTTTACAGTACTTCATAATACACATAATACTAGTACTGAATAATACTCTTACAGAAACTAAAGTCGTGAGGTAAAAGGACATTTTGCAGCACATTTCGTTATATTCTCCTGCTCATAATATTTATAATACTGAGTTTAGGAGTTTCTCAGAGATACTTTACTTTACTTTACTTTACTTTACTTTACTTTACTTTACTTTACTTTACTTTACTTTACTTTCCCTCTTTACTTTACTTTACTTTACTTTACTTTACTTTACTTTACTTTACTTTACTTTACTTTACTTTACTTTACTTTACTTTCCTCTTTACTTTACTTTACTTTACTTTACTTTACTTTACTTTACTTTACTTTACTTTCCTCTTCACACTGGTGATAAGTGTAAGACACAGACAGAACACACTGGACTTATTTTCACCTCAACATCTGTTTATTTAACGCGGGTTAGACACATTTGACTCAAACCCAGGAGTAAAGTGTCTGTCCTGGTGGAGGACAGGACTCCACCAGGACAGATGTACAAGTCGCTTTTACTTTTCCTCCACCATGACTCAGACAGAGATGTTTCCCCGACACAACGACATGAAAGGGCTGAACTAAAGTGAGACACAAACGTCTGACCCCATCTACAACTCCACCCGACTGAGGGACACAGACTTCAGTCTGTAACATCTCCAAAGCTCAAATGCTCTGTCCCACCTTGTGATGTCATGGAAGTTAACATCTATTTTTATCCTCAGTTCAAGTTTAGTTTAGTTTCACCTTTTGTCCAGTTGAAAGTTTCGTCTGAGGCACAAAAGAAGCAAAGACGTTTCAAATCGTCTGAACCAACAGCTGCAGCTGCAACGTTTGGCAACTCCAGAGCTGAAAATGATTCAAATGATTCTAGTGAAAATGTTTGAAGTTTAAAAACACAGTGGAGCACTTCCTGTATCACCACTGGATGACATCACAAGGTGGAACAGAGCTTTTGTTTCAGTGAAGACACAGCCTGAGCAGGATTTGTGTGTTAAACCTGTGAATGAAACAAACACAGCTCCAGGTTTGTTTGAGATGAAACATCAAAGATCAGACTGTTCTGCACTTTAACCGAGGAGTTTGTGACCAGATTCAAAATGGAGGACGTTTATATTTTGGAGCCTGCAGCATGAGCCTGGAGCATGTGTGCGACGTTATTTTTGTCTCTGAATGGAATATTCTCTCTGCTCTTTAATATATTATAATAATATTAATAAACTGCTTGAAAGTTGCATGTGTTGAGGCCTTGTAGTTTATTTGAATATCGCTCAATCTGTTGTTTTTGTTTTTCTTTGCGGAGGTCGATAGAGTCCCCCCCAGATGTACTCAAGTAACAGTAAAGTTACTTCAAAGTACAGTATATAATAAGTACAAGTACAAAGTGGTGGTGTAAGAAGTTTCTCAAGTAAAAGTAAAAAAAGTATTTGGGTAAAACTAAAGTGTTGGGGCAGAACATCTGAATTAATGTCGTTTAAAGAACAAAACGTCAGGTACAAATGTGATTTTACAAAAAATAAACACAAAGAAAAAACGAAACCACGTCTGAAGCAGCTGCAAGAAACAAATGTTTCAGTTTATTATCGACATAAAACTTTTGTATAAAGTTTAAAGAGACACAGCAAGAAGAGAAACGCAAACTTTTACTCAAGAGAAATGTGACTTCAACAAAGATTTATTTATTTATTTATTTTTGTATCTTTATTTATAGGAGAACTCGATGTGACGCTTGGACGTCGTTTAAAACACGACACAAACAGAAAAGTCCATAAAAACATTAAAAACAGTTTTGAGATTAAACTGTTTCAGGATCGTCTCAGTTTTGATTTTCGTTGAAGTTTGTTCCATTTTTGTGAAGCAAAACAGATGAAACTTAAGTAGGAGTAAAACTATGCTGCTAGAAAAGTACTCTGAAAAGTACTCTGGAAAGTACTCTGGAAAGTACTCTGAAAAGTACTCTGGAAAGTACTCTGGAAAGTACTCTGAAAAGTACTCTGGAAAGTACTCTGGAAAGTACTCTGAAAAGTACTCTCCGTGGCTCTGGTTCTGTGGTTCTGGTTCTGTGGCTTTGGTTCCGTGGTTCTGGTTCCGTGGTTCTGGTTCCGTGGTTCTAGTTCCGTGGTTCTGGTTCCGTGGCTCTGGTTCCGTGGTTCTGGTTCTGTGGTTCTGGTTCTGTGGTTCTGGTTCCGTGGCTCTGGTTCTGTGGTTCTGGTTCTGTGGCTCTGGTTCCGTGGCTCTGGTTCTGTGGTTCTGGTTCCGTGGTTCTGGTTCCGTGGTTCTGGTTCCATGGTTCTGGTTCTGGTTCTGAGTATCTTTGGACTTGAATGTTCTGCACTTTACACTTTTCCTGAGTCTGTGCTGAGCCTCAGTCTCTGACGCTGCTTGTGCTCGTGTATCTTACGCCTCTTGTAACTGCAATTTAAATAAATGTTTTATAAAAAACCTCCAGTTTGTTCTTTCCTTAAATGATTGTGTTTTTTTTCCTAAACGGGTCGACCCAGGGCCCGGCTGGACTCACACAGAGGGATTTCAGACTATCGCACTTTGAACCAAACACAGTCGTCCAGTTGCTTCTCTCAGTGAAGCAGCTCATTGTTCACCTACAATTTATAAACCAAAAACTAAATCTACAAAGTCAAAATCTACCTTCAAGTCCAAGCTCCACGTGGACTTGAAGATCAGAGACTCGTGACTTGATTTGAACCCTGTGACTTGAGATGACTCGGTGCTTCTCCTCAAAAACATGTTTCTCTAAACAGTTAATACTTTTGGTGCTTAACTTTAGAGGAACAAACAGGAGCATGTCCCTGTCCACCTGAGACACGTCCACTGAGGACACTCACCTGAACCAACAGAAACATGCTGCTCCACAGTCTGGGCGCTGCCACAGAAAAGGCTCTGTCTCCTCTGGTCTTGAGGCTTTGGGCTCAGCGGCAGGAGCTGGTCAGTTGACCTCTGACCTCTGACCTCAGGGTCTGGGGGGAGTATAGGGCTCCAGTAACTCCCTCAAATAAAGAGGACTCATAGAGTGCAGACATTTAAACACAATCAAGAACATGTTGAATTGCACCTGATATGAAACAGAAAAACAGAAAAAACTATGACAGAAAAAAATCAAACCCACAGAGCTGTGCCTTTAATGTCCACGTGTCTCGAGGACCATCTGATCTGATTTATTTATTTATTTATTTATTTTGAGTAATTTGTTCTCTCTGTTTATGTTGTAATCCTGCTGTTGCAGATTACATGTCATTTATTATTATATTTTATATTTTTATTTTATATCACGCTACGCCGCAGCGCTGCTGTGGCTGACGTCGCTCTGATTGGTCAGAGATGATTACGTTTCTGTTCTGACGTCATACGCCGGGCGGTGCTAGACCAGGATTCAGGAAGTAATGCGGAAGTAAACACAGCGCCATCTTTGTTCGTCTGGTGGACAGGACTCGTCATGGCGGCGGAGGCTGTGTCCGATCTTCTTTTCTGGTTCTTCTTGTAGACAGACTCGTCTTTAACCTCGTCATGGCGTCTGCAGAGGCCGTGTCTCTCCGCGGCTCTGAGCTGAAGGACCCCGCGGTGCTGTTTGACCGGTACAGCACCGAGGACATCCGCCTGATCGAGAGGAGAGTCCGAGGAGACATCGAGCACAAGAAAGAAGAGCTGAGACAGATGGTGGGAGAGAGGTACAGAGACCTGATAGACGCCGCAGACACCATCAGAGACATGAGACACAGCTCCCAGAGTGTCCTCCAGGCTGTGACCGACATGGGACGATACTGCAGCGGCCTCAAGCACGAGTCAGCCCGGGGAGAGGGTGCACAGAGGGTATGAGGGGCTAATGTACACATCTACACTCTTCAATAACTCCAAACACACTCTGAGGCATGAGTCAGCCCGGGGAGAGGGTGCACAGGGGGTAAGAAGGGCCACTACAACACCTTTACACTCTTTAATAACTCCAAACACACTCTGGTGCTCAAGTAAACCACATCAGAGCCGGTGTTGTACCTGTAGGATGCTTGTGTTACTAAAAGATTCCTGGTCTAAGTGTCTGTGTGGCCCCAGGGGTCAGGAAACAAACATTATCCCCAGGGGTTCTTACAAAAGCCTGTGTGTGCAGGGGTCTCAGTCATGGCAGCAGCATTTCTTCAGCACGGCGGCTCAGATCGCTCTGCTCCTGGACATCCCAGAGAGGGTGTGGAGCTCTCTGGAGGCCGGACAGTATCTCAGGGCCACTCAGCTCTACCTCCTGAGCTCTCATCTGCACAGCCAGCTGCAGCTCCAGCCCTCGTCCCGCAGCTGCTACAGCAACAGCCCCGTGCTCAGCCGCTTCCCCATCCTGGTCAGACAGGTGGCCACCACGGGACAGTTCAGGTACGAAGAGCAGAGAGATCCAGGTTTAACCATTTAAATCATAAAGATGAAGTGTAACAGACATAATGTAGATTGTATATGTTGTATGTTTTAGTCTGTGATGTGCATCAGTCTGACATGTTTTAGTCTGTGATGTGCATCAGTCTGACATGTTTTAGTCTGTGATGTGCATCAGTCTGACATGTTTTAGTCTGTGATGTGCTTCAGTCTGACATGTTTTAGTCTGTGTGATGTGCATCAGTCTCACATGTTTTAGTCCGGGTCTTCCGTCAGGTCCAGTATTCTGGTCGACAGCCGCTCGGTGCTGCGAGGCCGGGCCGTGTCGGACCAGGCCATCGCAGAGGCTCTGGTGTCCTGCATGCTCCTGGAGGACAGCTCACCACGCCAGGCTCTGTCACACTTCCTTTTGGCCCGAAAGGACTCCATCCAACAGCTGCTTACCCAGCCTCAGCACGGTACGGGGAATACATGCATACAGCACTGTTTTTCAAATGCCTGTGTGTGTATTTTTTCTCTTTGTGGTGGTAAGTTACTGTAGACGTGTGTCTGTCTGTGTCCAGGTGCAGGGATCAAGGCCCAGGTGTGCAGCCTGGTGGAGCTGCTGGTCACCACCCTGTTCCAGGCCTACGCCGTCTTTACCTGCCCCCAGAGGGAAGCCCTAAGCCCCCCGAGGGAGCCTTGAGCTGTGGCCTCCTGTTCTCCACCATCCAGAGTGTCACCACCCCTCCAGCACCAGGTCAGGTTTCAGACTCCTCCTGGAGCCCTGAATCAATAGAAGTGAGAGGAAATAAAGGTCCTATATTACACAAAAAGGATACTTGTGAGCTTTAAGCCATGTCACCTCCCAGGAAACATACCTGGATTTGTGTTTTTTAATCCCTGCATGTTTGAGTAAGCCTTTTTTATTCATCTGTCTACATTTCTAAAGGTCAAAATGCTGAATGATTAGTTAACAACGTTGGCTCCAGTCAAAAGAAGCTCGTTGAGGCTCGTAGTTAGAGCGGTGAATCTGGAGCCAAGTTCCATATTTGGAGCATCATAGCAACCAAAGAGCCAGTGGGAGCGACCTCAGGGAAAGAAGGACCTGATGTGTCTGTTATTAATGTTCATATCTTAATTTACAGACACAATAGTGAAATAAAAACGTCACAATCTTGTATCATGTCAGCAGCAGTTACACAGAGAGGGGGCACAGTTTTTCAATAGAAAGAGTCGATGGAGCTGGAAGTGCGCCCACGCTCACTTCCTGTTTGAAACACAGTGGCAGCAGGTTAGCATTGTCCATTTTCATACACAGTCTCTACACGTTTCTGGAGGTGGAGACCTGTCACTGGAGCTCATCTCTTGTGCAGCTGCAGGAGTGATCTGTCCCGGTCCTCATACTGACCTCTCCTGTTCCATCTTTTTGTGCACAACCTGTGTAGTCCTGTATTTGAAAAAACCTCTTCAAAAATTTCAGCACATTTGTGATGTCAAGAGTTACGACGCAGCTCGTCCAGGGTCAGGGAGGTAACAAAAAACAGATGGAAAAATGGTCAAATAAAAAAGTTATTTAATTAACAGCAATGTAAAAGGTAAAATAACCACAAGGATCTGAAATATTTACACAAATGGAAACATGCAAGGTTTAAACAAAAGAGTAACAAAGGTCAAGTTTAACTAGAACTCATTTTACACTGACAGGACAAAATCTTGACAAACACAGAGTCAGTCCTGACAGAGTCGAGTCTCTGTAGTGACAGAAAATGAGTGTCTCAAAACACAGAGTCTCTGCCACATCAGACACGACACAAACGACAGACTGAACACAGACCAGCCGCTCTGCACAGGTGAGTTCAGTCTGGTGAAAGAGAGGAGGCGGCTGCAGGTGAGACACAGGATTGTCCAGGTGGGAAACAGTCTCCAATCACCAGCGAGGGCTCAGATGACACGAGGAAAAGGGGCAGATTCAGTCACATAAAACAAAACATAAAGATACTAAAAGGAGAAGTGCATAAGGCCTGAGTCTGAAACATCAAGTTTCTGCTTTAAACAACGAGACACTTTCTGTGGAGCTTTCAACATAAAAGCTCCATGTTTACGACCTGCACAGTGCACTGCCACTGCACTGATCAAACTCAACACTTAAAAATCTTGTTTGCTTCAGTAGAAGCTCTGGGACAGTTCAAACATGTCGCCATGAAGAACACGTGAATGTGCATCACGTCATGGCCACAGTGGAAAATCTGACCCAGTCACTCCAATGAAGTGAATCTAACGACTTAAAGGGACAGTCACAGTAAAAGTGACAATAATCAACTCAAAAGGACAGATACAGATTCAGAAAAACACAAAATAAGAAATATTATGGCCTTTTTTGGTGTAAAATGGAATTCAGTATCAGTTCAAATTTTGGTTTTCTCTCAAATGTTACGGTGCCATTTCAGAACATGTTTGTGGAGAAGTAAACCACACGTACAACACGTTTATTTTGATTCACAGACATGATTTTCAGTTTTTGCAGAGGACTTTCTATTATCTAAACAAATGGTGCTTTTTCTTAGGTCCCCTCCACATGTACAAGTGTTTAACCCTCGTGTGTCCTGTGCTCAGGACAGACCCGGAGCGTCCTGCAGGACCACAGCAGCACGTCCAGCTGGTCCAAACACCTGCCCCCCTCCACCCTCCAGTTTCAGCCCACCCTCAAGACGCTGGCCCAGCCCATCCAGAGCAGCCACCTCCGGGACGCACTGCAGCAGTGGATCCACACGTGAGTCTCCCTGCTGTCGCTCACGTCGTTCTGTCCAGGTTTATTTTGATACTTTGCAGCTGATGTCAACATTCCCTCTGGTTGTGATGCTAAAGTAGGCACTGCTCTGTCTGAAGCTCTGTTAGACTTTAATGTGAGCTTTATTTGAACACAATTTGACCATAAAGAGCTGATGTAGTGTGAACTCCAACAGGAGAGCAGACTCTGTGCTGTTAAACATGTCCCTCAAATAACAGAGTCAGACACCAGCATTAACAGTGAGTCCTTTTGTGAACTGGACCATAAACACTCAGTCTGATCTCAGGCTTTTGAAAATGTATGATCTAACTTCATGAGATGTTTTTTTTCTTCAGTTTTCAGACAATCTTAAAACTTTTTAATAGACACATGCAGATCACCTCCAGCCTCACTTTAAAGCATCAGCTCATTTTAGAAACATTTTACAAAGTGCTGCACAGAACAGTTTAACAAACCAGAACAAACAGAACAAACACAAACCAGAACAAACAGAACAAACACAAACAGAACAAACAGAACAAACAGAACAAACACAAACCAGAACAAACAAAACAAACACAAACCAGAACAAACAAAACAAACACAAACAGAATAAACACAAACAGAACAAACAGAACAAACACAAACCAGAACAAACAGAACAAACAGAACAAACACTTTACAAAGATGAGTCTGTCACCAGTGAACGTCCCGACTTCAGACGAGTGAGATTATCCAACCAGGGACTGGTCTGTATCAAAACAAACATGGCTGCTAATGAGAAAAAAGAATGGACAAAAAAAAATATATATAAGGGTGAAAAACATGAGGGATTTGTGCAGAATCAGTGAGTGGAGCAGCTCGATGAATCTGAGTCACAGAAATGTGGTTTGTAAATGATAAGTGACCAATGAGCTCCTTCGTTTCACATGTATCACATGTCCCCCCCACGTCTCTCTCCCCGTCCTCCCCGTCCTCTTTGTCCCCCCCCCCGTCCTCTCTGTCCCCCCCCCACGTCTCTCTCCCCGTCCTCCCCGTCCTCTCTGTCCTCCCCCGTCCTCTCTGTCCTCCCCCGTCCTCTCTGTCCTCCCCTGTCCTCTCTGTCTCACCCGTCCTCTCTGTCTCCCCCGTCCTCCCCATCCTCTCTCCTCCCCTGTCCCTCCCCATCCTCTCTGTCCCCCCCCGTCCTCCCCATCCTCTCTGCCCCCCCCGTCCTCTCTGTCCTCCCCTGTCCTCTCTGTCTCACCCGTCCTCTCTGTCTCCCCCGTCCTCCCCGTCCTCTCTGTCTCCCCCCGTCCTCCCCCCGTCCTCTCTGTCTCTCCCCCGTCCCCCCCGTCCTCTGTCCCTGTGCAGGTGTCAGGAGGACCTGTCTGTGGGTGTGACGTCTCTGTTGGTGTATGTGAAGAGCCTGAAGGGTCTGGCTGCGATCAGAGACTCTGTCCTGGAGCTGCTGTCCACAGACACGATCACCCAGCACTGGGACAGTGTGTGTGAGAGCCTGTTAGAGCGCCCCCTGCTGCTGTGGGACCACTTCCTGGAGCAGCTCTGCCTGAGCCGACTTCAGGTCTCAAACTTATTAACAGTATTTATGTTTATGGGTTTGTGGGTTTCCAGTGTCAGTATCTGCTGATATCAAAACTGATTATATCCCACTAAAATATGTTTTCTTAATATTTTTTCAAAAATGAAAAGTGAATTAGTGATTTTTACTTCAGCTTCAGATTGTGGGCCTTGCTGTGGATTGTAAAAGTTAAATATTGATATGTGTAAATATCAGGTATTGGCCACAGACTAAATATTGAATATTGGTATTGGCTCAAAAAAAATCCATATCTTCCATCCCTAATATTTTATTTTCAAACTAAATATAGATAAATATTGTGCAGTTGTGTGTCTGAAGTCTATGTGAGAGATTCAGAGTCTGTGGTGCACACAGACCCAGCAGTGCCTCCTGTTGTATTCACTTTGACTTCAACATTTTGACCGACATGTGAGTCTGAAGTTTCTCTCTACTCACTTAAACGTTGTACGTTTTTCAGGCCATCACCAAAGAAGAGACTGAGAGTATCTCCAGCAGCTGTGTGCAGCTGCTCAGCTCTGCTCTGACTGATCTGGAGGGCTCGGGCTCCTCGGCGCCCCCTAGAGCTCAGTTAGAGGCGGACGTGGCGTCGTTCCTGTGGTCTGAGAGCGCGGGGGATCTCCTGAGCGACGCCGGCTGGGTGAGTGTGGCTCAGAGGGGGCAGCAGCAGCGCAGCGGCCTGGCCATGAAGACCCAGGCCCTCACCCCCTGTGTCCAGAGCCTCTGCTCCAGCCTGGACACGCAGCTGAGGGCCCGACTGGACGACCTGCAGCACTACCTGCCTCCTCAGGACTCCGGTGAGTGTTTAAAGGCACTAAAGGGCTGTGCTGTACATAAACTACATGTGTTTGTCATGAGAGTTTGTTTTCAGAGTCACTGCTCTGATATGAAGGACTGGAGGCCTTCAGTCGTTTATAGAAAAAGAAAAAAATCTGTTCTGTCAACTGGACAATGGACTTTTGAGTGTTGATTTGCTGCTCCTCCAAGCCACTTCCTCAGTTCTGGTGGACACTGTCTTAGATCTATCTGAAGGGAGGAGCTACACTGACATCTTAAGGTGTTTAATCGATAACTCGGTTAATGGAGTCTTAGTTGAGTCTTTGTTGACCAAAATTTGCATTAGACGACTAATAATTTTATTTAGATGACAAGGCAACAACAGCAGAAAGGAGAAGTGAGTGAGTTGGCTGAAGATTTGTGACTTTAACCTGCCTTTTTAATAATAATAATAATAATAATAATAATAATAATAATAATAATAATACATTTAATTTGAAAGTGCCTTTCAGGACCCTCAAGGACACTGTACAAGACTAAGTTAAAAACACATATTACAAATAAAACAGACACAAAACTGGATAATGGTGAGAGTGACTGATTATGTGCTGTAGGATTGTGTGAACAGGTGGGTTTTGAGATTTGAAATTGTACATATACCTAGTACTTTTTTCTGCGTGAACAGTAGTTCTTGCTGAGCTCCTGTGCAGAGTGGGGTCTGGGTCAGATTTACAGAGACATAATAGTTTTGAGAGTTTTTGCCACAGACCCTTTTCAGTCGACAAATCGATGGGTAGGACATGTCTTTATTAAACATTTCTTTAGTCGATTACAGTCCTAATCGTCTGTGTTTGTACAGACTCGAGCTCCGGGCCGGCTGGAGTCCAGAGGAAGGACTGTCCCGCTGAAGAGGCTCTGCGTCAGGGCAGTGTGGCCTGTGTGCGCCACATTCTGCAGCACATCCGCTCTCAGCTGTCGCCCCGCCCCGACAACCTGACCCCGGTGTTGTTCTTGGCTCGTCTTTGCCAGTCCATGGCCGAGCTGTGTCCCTCTCTAAAGCAGTGCATTCTGGGTAAACAGGCCGAGACGCAGCCCACCCCCAAAGGGACGCCCCGACAGGGCAAACTGCCCCGGAGCAGCAGGCCGACGGAGGCCAGCCCCGCGCAGGCTCAGTGGGCTCTGGTGAAGGAGGAGCTGCTCTCCTGCAGCATGGAGGCGTATCGCATCTGGAGCAGCGCGCTGTCCGAGGTCAGAACACGGGCTGTTTATACACCCGACGAGAGGGATGTAGGTCAGTCTCTATGTAGAGCTACAGTTACAGCTGTAAATGTCACTGCTGTGTCTAAAATGTACCAGGAGTTTAGATCCATTATAGAAGAAGACGCCTGGCTGAAGTCTGTCTGTTTTAGGTGAGTTAGGACAGGACCTCAGACCTGCACAGAGCCACAGGCAGCACAAAAACACCACAAAGACATAACATCATTTATTATGGTCACAGACTTGATTCTCAAGTGACCTTCATTTTTAAAAAGGTCTGGAACATTCTACCATCTCATACCTGCAGCTGTGTGAGTACAGCTCACACAGAGAAAGGACTGAAGAACTCGAGAGTATTTGAAGTACAGATCTGGTGTCAGTTACTCTGCTGAAAGAAAAGTGGTGATTCTCTGTAGAATTTTAGAGACCAGGTTTGATCCTGAGATGTGGCCACATTTTCCAAACGTAAAGTGAACTTCTTGGTTGTGGGTGTGGACAGGTGCTGTTGGACCGGTTCGGTACGGCCCTTCTCTCCCAGACCCCAGGGACAGTTCTGAGCTGCGCCACCTGCTGGGAGGACCTGGAGATTCAAGAGGAGACGGAGTCCGGGTCCAGCGTCACGTCGACCATCCGTCTGCCTGCCCAGGTCAGAGGCTCCGCCCCCTTCAACACGCACTTTACTGCACAAAGTCCCTCCCTTAAACTTGGGTCCAAACCCAGTTCTGTTTTGTACCTCCACCTCTTTCCGTTAGGTCTAACCCTTCCCCCCGTCCCATGAGGGCTAAAGGCTCGGGGGGGGTGTCATTTCAGCACAAATCTATAAAATCCTTGACTCTGATCCACAGCTGTTCAAAATATCACATGATCCACAGGGTCAAATATTATAATTATACAGCAGACACCAGCACATCAGGTGTGTAAGAGCGGGACAGAGAAAACAGGTTTAGATGGAGCTGCGTGACCCCTGCGTGACCCCTGCGTGACCCCTCTGTGACCTCTGCGACCCCTCTGTGACCTCTGCGTGACCCCTCTGTGACCTCTGCGACCTCTGCGTGACCTCTCTGTGACCTCTGCGTGACCTCTCTGTGACCTCTTGTGTTTCAGCCCTCCTGGTTCGTCCAGGCCCTGTTGTTCGGTCTGTGTGTGGAGGTGAACAGGGTGGGGGGTCAGGCGGTGCCCCGAGCCACACTCCAGGAACTACTGCAGACGTGTCTGTCCCAGGCCCTGCACCAGTACAGAGTACTGCAAGAGAAGGTACTACTACTACTACTACTACTACTACTACTACTACTACTACTACTACTACTACTACTACTTCTACTACTACTACTACTACTACTACTACTACTACTACTACTACTACTACTACTGCACTACTACTACTACTACTACTGCACCAGTACAGAGTACTGCAAGAGAAGGTACTACTACTACTACTACTCTACTACTACTACTACTACTACTACTACTACTACTACTACTACTACTGCACTACTACTACTACTGCACAGAACAGGGTGGCCCAAAAGTCACCGACAGTTGAAAGAAAATCATAAGTTTTTTTCCTTCTAGATCTTTTTCTTTTATTTTTACAACTCTTCCCCACATTAATCTGAGCAAATCAAATCCAGATGGAACCCTCATTGTACAGTGGGACTTTGAGTCACATGGGTCAAATTCACAAACCCGTGGTGTTACCGTCCACATTTTAATACCAGAGATGCCCCATTAAAGGAATAATAAGTGTTTTTCACACAGACAGGGGGCAGTATGTGATCTCCACAGACCTGACTCGTCCTGATTTCTTCTTACAGAAAAGGTGTTTGTGAATAAACCTCAGACAATAAACCACTTCAGACGTGACATCAGGATCAAATAAGAGACATGAGCCGGAAATGATTTAAATGTTATAAAAGTGAGTTGGATCAGGCTCAGAGACAAACCGACATTTTTACTTCCCCTAGTTTGAGTCGTGATAAGTTCAAGTGTAAGTGAACAATTATAACCGTTTATATTGACAAAAGTCTCAGAAGGTTCAGTTCATCTCCTGATAAAATTTGGTGAGTTTAACTTAAGAATTAAAGGAGCGACTGAAGATTTTAAAAGTGTCGTGACTTTTGGGCCGCCCTGTACTACTGCACACACAGGTACCAAAGGCTCCACAACAAACTGTACTGCTCTGCACTCGAGAAACAATAATATCGTTTATCGTGGTAAAAAGGGTTGACAATAATCGTTTGTGCCACTTTTTCTATAATCGTGACAATCGCCAACAAAGATGATCTGTTACATCAGCAGAATGTACAGGAAAAACACTTCTGATGATCTGCTGATAATTATGACAAAGTTCAACACTTCAACCGCTGTTTAAATGTGGAATCTATTTGTAAAATAAAAAGTGTAATTATTCATGTCCAGAGCATTTTTAAACTGTCAGCAACAATAATTATGGTGATTTAATCGCAGTTAGTTATTAGTTAGTTATTTTGGTCATGAGAATCCTCACACTAAATCTCGATATCGTCCTCCTCTGCACACGCATGTACTGGGGGTAGTTTGCATGTTCTCCTCATTAAACTGAGTCGTTTGTTTTTCCACAGGACGGTGCTTATCCCATGACTCAGAACAGAGCCTTACAGCTGCTGTTCGACCTGCGCTACCTCTCCTGCACACTAGGGGGCAAAGTGGAGGAGGGCAGAGCCGCGTCTCAGCATGAACACAGGTGTGACACGAGTACTTCATTTTCATTGTGAAACTGTTCCACGGAGTTAGGATTTAGGAGAACAAACCTACATTTTCCTTTAGCACAGGAGCCTCAGGAGCTTCTTAACCCGCAGAGGGGAGTCACGAGGCGTCACGAGGCGTCACGAGGCGTCACGAGGCGTCACGAGGCGTCACGAGGCGTCACGAGGCGTCACGAGGCGTCACGAGGCGTCACGAGGCGTCACGAGGCGTCCCACATGTCCCACATGTCAAGTTTTCAAGTTTTACCCCAGACATTATAAAATTATTACCTGCACAAAAAACAGCTTTTATAATTGCATGAATATACTC
Organism: Periophthalmus modestus; assembly: GCA_019594935.1. Taxonomy (NCBI): domain Eukaryota; kingdom Metazoa; phylum Chordata; class Actinopteri; order Gobiiformes; family Gobiidae; genus Periophthalmus; species Periophthalmus modestus. Next base: position 282,690 of record JAIEZT010000019.1, on the reverse strand, counting down.
CAAACTTGTGTGTAGTCCACATGTAACGACATGCAGAGGGAAGACTTTTGCACATTTGTTTAGCCACGTGGTTAATTTGAATAAACTGCAGACTCTAAACTCTTTTTAAGTATTTACAGCTCTGACAGCTGACCCCATGACACAGCCACAAATGTAAAAGAGCTGAGGGCTAAGAGCAGGGATTGGAAGTATTTGGAACGGCCAACACACTCACAGGAAATCGTAATAAATATACCCCCAAAAACAAATGTCTAAATGTATTAAAGGAGTCACAGTTCTAAAGGTCCTGTAGTACACAAAATGACTCCTGTGAACTTTAATCTGTGTTAGAATGTGTCACAAGATCCTTTTACCTTTTGTTGAGTAGTGATTAGAAATTCCAGGGCTTAAATTAGTGAAGTTTAAAAACACAGTGGAGCACTTCCTGTACTACTACATGATGACATCACAAGGTGGAACTCTAAATATGCAGAGTTTGTGTGTTAAACGTGTGAATGAAACAAAACTCCTGGTATGTTTTTAATGAGGAAACATTATAATGTAGATCAGAAAGTCTGGAGCGTTTAACGAAACTGAACTGAGAAATATCTGTGGTTTTCCATTTCCACATGTGCTGTACAGTACTGTGTAATACTGTATTATACTGTGTAATACTGTGTAATACTGTATTATACTGTGTAATACTGTATTATACTGTGTAATACTGTGTAATACTGTATTATACTGTGTAATACTGTATTATACTGTGTAATACTGTGTAATACTGTATTATACTGTATAATACTGTATAATACTGTATAATACTGTGTAATACTGTATTATACTGTGTAATACTGTGTAATACTGTATTATACTGTATAATACTGTATAATACTGTATAATACTGTGTAATACTGTATTATACTGTGTATTACTGTATTGTACTGTACAGTACTGTGTAATACTGTATTATACTGTGTATTACTGTATTGTACTGTACAGTACTGTGTAATACTGTATTATACTGTGTATTACTGTATTGTACTGTACAGTACTGTATAATACTGTGTAATACTGTATTATACTGTGTAATACTGTGTTATACTGTATAATACTGTATAATACTGTATAATACTGTGTAATACTGTGTAATACTGTGTAATACTGTGTAATACTGTGTAATACTGTGTAATACTGTATAATACTGAGTGTATTTGTGTATTTGTGATGTTCCAGGATGCAGGACGTGTGTGATTGGCTGGAGAGTTTCATTGACCCCTTTGACCTGGACGTGTTTACTCCTCACCTGAACGCCAACCTGAGCCGCCTGTCCCAGCGAACCTCGGTAAACCCTGAAGCAGTTAGAAATGTTTTTCTACTTAACTGTGAACTTGGTGTTTGGCATCGTCTACGGTTCGTTTTATAATCGAAAATAGTTTATTGCCTCCACAAGCCACTACATCAACGATGTGTTCAGGCGTCGTTAAGAGCCTCTGTGTCGTGTTCAGGTGTCTTTACACTCCTCTCTGTCGTGTTCAGGTCTCCTCACACTCCTCTCTGTGGTGTTCAGGTGTCCTCACACCCCTCTCTGTCGTGTTCAGGTGTCCTCACTCCCCTCTCTGTGTTCAGGTCTCCTCACTCCCCTCTCTGTGTTCAGGTCTCCTCACACCCCTCTCTGTGGTGTTCAGGTCTCCTCACTCCTCTCTGTGTTCAGGTCTCCTCACACCCCTCTCTGTGTTCAGGTCTCCTCACACTCCTCTCTGTGTTCAGGTCTCCTCACACTCCTCTCTGTGGTGTTCAGGTCTCCTCACACTCCTCTCTGTGTTCAGGTCTCCTCACACCCCTCTCTGTGTTCAGGTCTCCTCACACTCCTCTCTGTGTTCAGGTCTCCTCACACCCCTCTCTGTGGTGTTCAGGTCTCCTCACTCCCCTCTCTGTGGTGTTCAGGTCTCCTCACTCCTCTCTGTGTTCAGGTCTCCTCACACCCCTCTCTGTGGTGTTCAGGTCTCCTCACTCCTCTCTGTGTTTTCAGGTCTCCTCACACTCCTCTCTGTGTTCAGGTCTCCTCACACACCCCTCTCTGTGGTGTTCAGGTCTCCTCACACTCCTCTCTGTGTTCAGGTCTCCTCACCCCTCTCTGTGTTCAGGTCTCCTCACTCCTCTCTGTGTTCAGGTCTCCTCACTCCTCTCTGTGGTGTTCAGGTCTCCTCACCCCTCTGTGTTCAGGTCTCCTCACACTCCTCTCTGTGGTGTTCAGGTCTCCTCACACTCCTCTCTGTGTTCAGGTCTCCTCACACACCCCTCTCTGTGGTGTTCAGGTCTCCTCACACCCCTCTCTGTGTTCAGGTCTCCTCACACCCCTCTCTGTGGTGTTCAGGTCTCCTCACCTCTCTGTGTTCAGGTCTCCTCACTCCTCTCTGTGGTGTTCAGGTCTCCTCACTCCTCTCTGTGTTCAGGTCTCCTCACTCCTCTCTGTGGTGTTCAGGTCTCCTCACCCCTCTCTGTGTTCAGGTCTCCTCACACTCCTCTCTGTGTTCAGGTCTCCTCACACTCCTCTCTGTGTTCAGGTCTCCTCACTCCTCTCTGTGTTCAGGTCTCCTCACTCCTCTCTGTGTTCAGGTCTCCTCACTCCTCTCTGTGTTCAGGTGCTGTTGGGGCTCCTCGCGGGTCTGGAGAAGCAGTTCTCGTCCCGGAGCCTGGTTCAGTCTCAGGAGGCGTCGAACATTCTGCCTTTGTCCAACAGTAACATCAGGTCAGTCGTTTTCACTTTTTAATCTCCCTAAAATCAAACTTTTCATTCATAAATAATAAAGTACGACTCCACAAACCCGGGGCGATGTGCAGGAGGGTGACGCTGGTGGAAGAGAGACTCACTCTGTTTTAAAAATGAAATATTCACTGAAAACATAAGTTTCAGTTTTGTGTTTGCTGCTCTGATTTTTGGGGTTTTAACTGCACCACAAAATATTTAGAAGTAAAACGTCGTCTGTGCTGCTGTAAGAGTCATTAAAGTACTTTTGAAATATCTTTACATTTTACTCAATAATCCACCATAATGTTTTACAAAACCAGAATCAAAATGGTGAAGTTTATCATTTTCTTTTAGACTCGGGCTGTAGTTCTAATAGTTACAGACAAATAAAGTAAATCCATCTTTATTGAGTGAAATGTGTCAGAAGTTTGAGCTGAATCTTCTGCTTCTCGACGGGTCTAAACTCTGTGCTGCTGCCTGGATTTTTCTACTTTTCTTCTCCACTTTTCTCCACAAACTCCGACTGATCTGATGTACGGTGATAATATTCACCAAACCACGTCACAAATGTAAAACCCGATAAATGTGTCGTGTCAGGTTTGGTCTCCTGCCCCTGAGCTCGTCCAGTGTGAGGAAGACGAAGAGCCGGAGCCTCGAGACGAGCCACGCCCTGGTACGAGTATTACTCTTATATACTGTTTTATACTCTTATATACTGTTTTATACTGTTTTATATGGTTTTATATTTGATGTGGTTTTATATTTGATGTGGTTTTATATTTGATGTGGTTTTATATTTGATGTGGTTTTATACCGTCTCATGTCGACTCTTCACAGATTTAAACAAATTAAATATAATGTTCAGTGATGTTTCTGTTTGGTTTAAACAGTTGAGGCAGTCGGTCTATTTTTTGTTTGTTTCATTATGTTTTAATCTAAATATCTGATAATTGAGTCGATGACGTATAAAGTCCACATGGATCTAGACTCTGTAAAAGACTCTGTCCCTGTGAGAAGGACTAGTGGTCACTCCAGGTACTGCAGCTCCGTGAGCTCTGGTCCAGAGACAATTCTCCCTCCGAGCTCACGGCTTTTTAAGGTGAATGTGCAGTGTTCAGCTCACAGGATGTGTTCAGCTCACAGGACGTGTTCAGCTCACAGGACGTGTTCAGCTCACAGGACGTGTTCAGCTCACAGGACGTGTTCAGCTCACAGGACGTGTTCAGCTCGTGTTCAGCTCACAGGACGTGTTCAGCTCGTGTTCAGCTCACAGGACGTGTTCAGCTCGTGTTCAGCTCGTGTTCAGCTCACAGGACGTGTTCACCTGACGCAGCTGTGGCTCTGATTGGTCAGAAGTGATCATGTGATGCATGACGTCACTATTTATTTAATTTATTTATTTGATTGAGACAGAGCAGAGAGCTCGAATGAACATGATACAGAGTGAAGCAGAAGAAAAACACACCATCACCTTCAGATCATCCTCAGATCATCTTCAGATCATCTTCAGATCATCCTCAGATCATCTTCAGATCATCCTCAGATCATCTTCAGATCATCCTCAGATCATCTTCAGATCATCCTCAGATCATCTTCAGATCATCCTCAGATCATCTTCAGATCATCCTCAGATCATCTTCAGATCATCCTCAGATCATCTTCAGATCATCTTCAGATCATCCTCAGATCATCCTCAGATCATCTTCAGATCATCCTCAGATCATCTTCAGATCATCCTCAGATCATCTTCAGATCATCCTCAGATCATCTTCAGATCATCCTCAGATCATCCTCAGATCATCCTCAGATCATCCTCAGATCATCTTCAGATCATCTTCAGATCATCTTCAGATCATCCTCAGATCATCTTCAGATCATCTTCAGATCATCTTCAGATCATCCTCAGATCATCCTCAGATCATCCTCAGATCATCTTCAGATCATCCTCAGATCATCTTCAGATCATCTTCAGATCATCCTCAGATCATCTTCAGATCATGATGATACTTCAGGCAGTGACACATTTACTCGTGTTTTTGCAGGTGTCTCCAGCCTCCGCAGCAGCCTGCGAGGCCCCCTACAGGCCGGGCAGTCTGTTCAAACAGCTGGCCCAGCAGGAGGACGACGCCGCCGCCTCGTCGCTCTTCAGACTGTCCTGGCTCTCAGGCATGACCAAGTAACACCCCCCTCACGGGTCTGGAGTTTTGTACAAAAATACTGTGTATGTGTAATAATAAGAACTGTGTTAATAAAAATATATCTATTTCAATCTATTATTATTATTATTATTATTATTATTTACAGTTTTTACCAGATTATTGAGCTAATGGACCCGGAATAACAGTCTTTACTTTTGAGGGTCTAATAAATATCATTAAAATCAAAAGTAAATGTTAATGAAAGCAGTATTTAAACAGTATCTAAAAGTATTTAAACAGTATTTAAAGTTTCTTTTTTATTAGAAGAAAACATGAGTAACTCCCGACAGAGGCTTTAAATCTTTATAATCTGTTTAAGTCTTTACATCATCTTTGAATATTTAGTATTTTTCTCCACTAAACTGCACATTTATTATTCTGTTCATGTAGAAACTAATGAACCAAAAATCCATCTTAATCTAAATAAGTGAATAAATGTTTGAGTATTTCTGACTGAATCATGTCACGTGAGAAAATACTTGATTTTGTCTCATTTTAAGTAAAACGATGCATTTTGTGACAAATCTTCAGGATAAAACTGATCAGCTTCATTTTTTCAGTTTATTATAAATGAAAAGTTGATTCATGGTGTAGTTTGTATTTTATTATTTTTATGAATCTCTTCAATCAAACGACTTTTTACAGGTTTTTCTTTAAGACGACGTTTCTGTAAAGTTTAAATGGATGAAATTAAAATGAAGTACATCTCACAAACATCTCAGAAACATGGAGTCGTGTCGCAGACCTGCAGCTCGTTGGTTTGGACGAGCCGCAGACAAACATCTTCACTTCTACGACCTTCTGTTTGGATTTGACTTTGACTCTGGATCAGATCGTGGCTCCGATTCCTCGTCTTCTCTGGTTTTATGTTTGTTCTCAGTTTAATCTAAAGGTTCATTTCTGTCTCATTTTTTAGTCTTGATTCTAGTTCAAACGAGTTTCTAGTTTTATCATAGTTTTAGTTTCTATTAGTGTCACATTTGATACTTTTAACTTCTCTATTTCTCACAAAATGCTTCACAAACTCCTCAAACTCCACGTTCTCCTGGTGTCGGCTCGTTCGCTCGTGGAGGAGGAGGTGTTTCTACTTCTTGCGGTCGACTTTGCTCATCATGGCCTTGACGTCGATGGGGGCGGCGGCGGCGGCGGCCTTGGCCTTCTCCGCCTCCTCCTGCTGCCAGAGGATTATGGGATGGATCCCGGGGCTGCGGTTCTGGGCGTTCTGCTCCAGCTGAGCCGGGCTGTGGGGAAAGTTTATACAGTGTGAAAAAACGACCGACTCGACCGACTCGACCGACTCGACCGACTCGACCGACTCGACCGACTCGACCGACACGACCGACACGACCGACTCGACCCGACTCGACCGACTCGACCGACTCGACCGACTCGACCGACACGACCGACTCGACCGACTCGACCGACACGACCGACTCGACCGACTCGACCGACTCGACCGACTCGACCGACTCGACCGACACACCGACCCGACACGACCGACTCGACCCGACACGACCGACACGACCGACTCGACCGACTCGACCGACTCGACCGACACGACACCGACACGACGACCGACACGACCGACACGACCCGACACGACCGACTCGACCGACACGACCGACTCGACCGACTCGACCGACACGACCGACACGACCGACTCGACCGACTCGACCGACACGACCGACTCGACCGACACGACTGACTCGACCGACACGACCGACACGACCGACACGACCGACTCGACCGACTCGACCGACACGACCGACACGACCGACTCGACCGACTCGACCGACTCGACCGACACGACCGACTCGACCGACACGACCGACACGACCGACTCGACCGACTCGACCGACACGACCGACTCGACCGACTCGACCGACTCGACCGACTCTCGACCGACTCGACCGACTCGACCGACTCGACCGACACGACCGACACGACCGACACGACCGACACGACCGACTCGACCGACTCGACCGACTCGACCGACACGACCGACACGACCGACACGACCGACTCGACCGACTCGACCGACACGACCGACTCGACCGACTCGACCGACACGACCGACTCGACCGACTCGACCGACACGACCGACTCGACCGACACGACCGACACGACCGACTCGACCGACTCGACCGACACGACCGACACGACTGACTCGACTGACTCGACCGACACGACTGACTCGACTGACACGACTGACTCGACCGACACGACCGACACGACCGACACGACCGACTCGACCGACTCGACCGACACGACCGACTCGACCGACTCGACCGACACGACCGACACGACCGACACGACCGACACGACTGACTCGACTGACTCGACTGACACGACTGACTCGACTGACACGACTGACTCGACTGACTCGACTGACTCGACTGACTCGACTGACTCGACGTCAGGTTTGATGCACCGTTCATACTTGTAGTTTGGTAGTTTTCTAAATACAGGTGAGGAGCTGGTCGTGGTCAGGAGTACCTCAGCTGGAGGATCTGACCTATTGTAATAATGATAAATGCAGTCGTCTTGTGAAACTCTTTTTCAGGCGCCTCCTCAGCCGCTGCTGTTCTGGGCTGAGACGCTCAGAGGAAACACACAGAGAACAAGCAAATCCACAAAACCTCAGGTCACTCATCAAACCCGAGAACTTTGAGTCTGAGGCTCAGTCACTTCACAAAAAATGATCTTAAACTTTAACTTTATACATTATAGTCGCTCCTCCCCCTCACTGCACCAGGACCTACAACCGACAGAACAACTTTTAAGTTTCACTCCTCCTCCTCTCTCCTCCTCCTCTCTCCTCTCTCCTCCTCTCTCCTCCTCCTCCTCCCTCCTCTCTCCTCCTCTCTCCTCCTCCCTCCTCTGTCCTCCTCTCTCCTCCTCCTCCTCCTCCCTCCTCTCTCCTCTCTCCTCCTCCTCCTCTTCTCTCCTCCTCTCTCCTCCTCCCTCCTCTCTCCTCCTCCTCCTCTCTCCTCCTCCTCCTCCTCCCTCCTCTCTCCTCCTCCCTCCTCCTCTCTCCTCTCCTTCCTCCTCCTCCTGTCTTCTCTCTCCTCCTCTCCTCCTCTCTCCTCCTCTCTCCTCCTCTCTCCTCCTCCTCCTCTCTCCTCTCTCCTCTCTCCTCTCTCCTCTCCTCCTCTCCTCCTCCTCCTCCCTCCTCTCTCTCCTCCTCCTCTCTCTCTCCCTCCTCCTCTCTCCTCCTCTCCTCTCTCTCCTCTCTCCTCTCTCTCCTCTCTCTCTCTCTCTCTCCTCTCTCCTCTCCTCCTCCCTCCTCTTTCCTCCTCCCTCCTCTCTCCTCCTCTCTCTCCTCCTCTCTCCTCTCCTCCTCCTCCTCCTCCTCCTCCTCCTCCTCTCTTCTCTCTCCTCTCTCCTCCTCCTGTCTCCTCCTCACCTGAAGTTGTGTGTCTCTGGACTCAGGGCTTTCTTCTGAATGTCTTTGTAGGTTGGAGACTTCAGGTACCGGAAGAACGTGTCCTACAAAAAACACAGGGTGAGGACTGAAGACAACGGCAGACGTCCCCCACTCTGTCCCACTCTGTCCCACTCTGTCCCACACTGTCCCACACTGTCCCACTGTGTCCCACACTGTCCCACTCTGTCCCACACTGTCCCACTGTGTCCCACTCTGCCCCACACTGTCCCACTCTGTCACACACTGTCCCACTGTGTCCCACTCTGTGTCCCCCACACTGTCCCACACTCTGTCCCACACTGTCCCACACTGTCCCACACTGACCTCTGTCCCACACTGTCCCACACTGTCCCACACTGTCCACTGTCCCACACTGTCCCACTCTGTCCCACTCTGTCCCACACTGTCCCACACTGTCCCCACTGTCCCACTCTGTCCCACGCTGTCCCACACTGTCCCACACTGTCCCACACTGTCCCACACTGTCCCACACTGTCCCACACTGTCCCACACTGTCCCACACTGTCCTCTGTCCCACACTGTCCCACACTGTCCCACACTGTCCCACACTGTGTCCCACACTGTCCACTGTCCCACACTGTCCCACACTGTCCACTGTCCCACACTGTCCCACACTGTCCCACACTGTCCCACACTGTCCCACTCTGTCCCACTCTGTCCCACTCTGTCCCACTCTGTCCCACTCTGTCCCACTCTGTCCCCACCCACTCTGTCCCACACTGTCCCACTCTGTCCCACTGTCCCACACTGTCCCACACTGTCCCACACTGTCCCACTCTGTCCCACTCTGTCCCACTCTGTCCACACTGGTCCCACACTGTCCCACTGTCCCACTCTGTCCCACACTGTCCTCTGTCCCACACTGTCCCACACTGTCCCACTCTGTCCCACTCTGTCCCACACTGTCCCACTCTGTCCCACTCTGTCCCACTCTGTCCCACACTGTCCCACACTGTCCCACTCTGTCCCACTCTGTCCCACACTGTCCCACACTGTCCCACTCTGTCCCACACTGTCCTCTGTCCCACACTGTCCCACTCTGTCCCACTGTCCCACACTGTCCCACACTGTCCCACACTGTCCTCTGTCCCACACTGTCCCACACTGTCCCACACTGTCCCACTCTGTCCCACTCTGTCCCACACTGTCCCACACTGTCCCACACTGTCCTCTGTCCCACACTGTCCCACGCTGTCCCACTCTGTCCCACACTGTCCCACACTGTCCCACTCTGTCCCACGCTGTCCCACACTGTCCCACCTTCTTCATGAGGAGGAAGACGTGCGTCTGCGCTGCCTCGAGGACGTAGCGGTGTGGATGCTCCAGGCCCTTCACCGTCAGGCCCCATCGTTCTTCTCCGTCGATGTGTTTATCCAGCGGGGGGCGCCAGGAGCCAAGAAGGTCCTGAGACGAGACACATGAACCAGTGAACTGTGGAACTTCTCGTCCCATGAACTGTTCTACGAGTATCATGTCGCTCTTTAAGTCTCACAAAGACCCGCTGTGCAGCTCTTCTTCTGTGAGTGTGATGCTAACTGAAGGCACTACTGTGACTTTATTAGACTTTAATCTGAGCTTTGTGTGAAATGTTCTGTTCTAAAAATCATTAAACGTCCCTGTGACTCAGCCTGTACCTGCAGGTTATCAGAAATATTCCACAGTCTGGCATTAAAGTTAAAGTAATAAAGGTCCATGGAATTCCTCCTTTAATTCCTCCTTTAACCATGCACTACGTAAAGCCACACTCAGATGGTCCTGAACACCCTGCTCAGATCACAGCTGTGTTCAGACGTCCTCATTTGGTCTGGGGACAAACCGATACCGATCCAGCTCATTCTCCTGGCACTGATATTTGATACCAGTATTGGTATCGTTTCCATGATACTGGTTCAGCTGAGGCTCTGGTTGGACCTTCAGTAGGTGTGATCAGGCGTTGGACCTTCTGTAGGTGTGATCAGACGTTGGACCTTCTGTAGGTGTGATCAGACGTTGGTCCTTCTGTAGGTGTGATCAGACGTTGGTCCTTCTGTAGGTGTGATCAGACGTTGGTCCTTCTGTAGGTGTGATCAGACGTTGGACCTTCAGTAGGTGTGATCAGGACGTTGGATCTTCTGTAGGTGTGATCAGACGTTGGACCTTCAGTAGGTGTGATCAGACGTTGGACCTTCTGTAGGTGTGATCAGACGTTGGTCCTTCTGTAGGTGTGATCAGACGTTGGTCCTTCTGTAGGTGTGATCAGAGACGTTGGACCTTTCTGTAGGTGTGATCAGACGTTGGTCCTTCTGTAGGTGTGATCAGACGTTGGTCCTTCTGTAGGTGTGATCAGACGTTGGACCTTCTGTAGGTGTGATCAGACGTTGGACCTCAGTAGGTGTGATCAGACGTTGGACCTTCAGTAGGTGTGATCAGACGTTGGATCTTCTGTAGGTGTGATCAGACGTTGGACCTTTCAGTAGGTGTGATCAGACGTTGGACCTTCAGTAGGTGTGATCAGACGTTGGACCTTCAGTAGGTGTGATCAGACGTTGGACCTTCTGTAGGTGTGATCAGACGTTGGACCTTCTGTAGGTGTGATCAGACGTTGGACCTTCAGTAGGTGTGATCAGACGTTGGACCTTCAGTAGGTGTGATCAGACGTTGGACCTTCAGTAGGTGTGATCAGACGTTGGTCCTTCTGTAGGTGTGATCAGACGAGACGTCGCCCAGAATGTTTCATGTTTGAACTTTTATTCAAACAGAGCTGTTCAGTCGTTATTTCTTGGATAAATGACACAATTAGATCCATTTTGTAGAAAGTTCACTGAGGTTTGAGAGTTTCCACAGTAAACGGAGTGAAACGGAGAGAGTGAAACGGAGAGAGTGAAACGGAGAGAGTGAAACGGAGAGAGTGAAACGGAGAGAGTGAAACGGAGAGAGTGAAACAGAGAGAGTGAAACAGAGAGAGTGAAACAGAGTGAGAGCATCAGAGGGTCACAGGGGCTGGTTCTGTGTCTGACTCACTTGAAGATGGTCTCTGCCTTGGCCGACATGGATGAAGCTGTGCCCCACTTCAGCTCCTCAGCCGCCTCCCAGAAGGCCAAGTTCTCCCCTGGACACAACACACAGAGCTCAGAGCACGCCACCTACTGCCCGCACGAGGGCCCACGGCGAGGAGCCACGGTGAGGGCCCACGGCGAGGGCCCACGGCGAGGGCCCACGGCGAGGGCCCACGGCGAGGGCCCACGGCGAGGGCCCACGGCGAGGGCCCACGGCGGGAGGGACCTACCACTGAACTCTTTCTTGAGGAAGATCTTGAAGTCGTCACGTCCCCTCAGGTCGACCAGCAGCTCGTACAGACTGAAGGACCAGCGCTCCACTCGCATCTTAGTGGGAACCTCCACACTGCAAATGTTCAGATGAAAAGTCACAGATGTAGAACTAAAGTGTTACTATTAAACTGGACATTTTAACATAAAACCACTGCTGCTGGAATAATACAGTGTGAATGAAGTACATAAGTAAAAGTACTCAAGTACTCGCTTAAATATCATTCTGGAGAGATTTTCAGATCTATTAAAGCAGGGGTGTCCAAACTATGGCCCAGGGGCCAAATGCGGCCCTCAGACCACTTTTTATTGGCCCTCAGGCTCCTGCTGAACTGGCCCAAGCAGAACTTTTAACAGCAAATTAAACTATTTCTACGACAACATCCTCAAAAAACCTAAAGTGAAAGTGTTTCACTGATCACGTCTGTAACAGTTCTGCCTGTTTGTCCCCGTCCAGCTCCATGTTCTGCTCCTTCTGTCGTCACCTCCTTTTTCCTGCAGCTGCCTCTCGTTTGTTTATCGGCCCAGAGTGGCCCAGAGTGGCCCAGAGTGGCCCAGAGTGACCCAGAGTGGCCCAGAGTGACCCAGAGTGGCCCAGAGTGGCCCAGAGTGGCCCAGAGTGGCCCAGAGTGGCCCAGAGTGACCCAGAGTGGCCCAGAGTGACCCAGAGTGGCCCAGAGTGGCCCAGAGTGACCCAGAGTGACCCAGAGTGACCCAGAGTGGCCCAGAGTGGCCCAGAGTGGCCCATAGATCCTCCCTCAGTTCAGTCACTTCTTGCTACATCGTTGATCACTCAAGACCAACTCTCAAAAAAATCTGAACTCTGACTTAACCTGTTTGATGGAGACGTTTCCACGTGGTCGATGAGAAGCTGTTTGTTTGCATCTTTCTCTGAGAGAAGCGTCGTCAGACTCACCTGCGCATGTTGATGGTCCAGTAGGCGTCGTTGTCGGTTTGCCAGGGGTTACTGGGCAAACACGGGGCCAGGAACGGGTCGTGGTTCTTGTAGGTCGTCACATATTTCACCAGTCTGGAAAAAAACAACTAAAGATGTTGGTTCTGTTGTTTTCTGATCGATGTCCTCACACAGACCTGGAGCTGGGTTTGTTTCATTCACACGTTTAACACAAATATTTAAACTGAGTCAAACAGAAATCACTCTGTTTCACCTTGTGATGTCATCATGTGGTGATGTCATGTGGTCACCACACACACGTGGACACGAGGATCCAGTGACGTGTGTGAGGTTCATGAGGCTCTGATGAGTCAGATTCACAAACATAAACAGGAGTCAGGACATTTGTCCCGGGTCAGTGTCTCTCCAGTGACTTGGGGCCGAAATAAAAAAAAATATTTCAAAATAAAAGTTCCAAAGTCCGTATGAAATATCTCTAATAGTATGAAATAAAAAGCTGGTTTTGTTTTGTTTTTTATCCTTATTCTGTTTCCTCAGTTTTCAGTGGATTGAATCATTACATTTCTTACCATTTTGTACGTCTCTGTTTGAAAAGAGCGAGTCTTTGTCCCGTCGTCTGGAGCAAACCATTTAGCTCCTTTAGCTCCTTTAGCTCCTTTAGCTCCTTTAGCTCCTTTAGCTCCTTTAGCGTTGGTCCTTTAATTCTAACCTCCTGCTTCGACCCAAAGTCCAGTTTAGAAAACTGAGCTTTAATATGTATCTTCCTCCATTTAAAAAGTAGAACAGACAAGAAGAAAAAAGTGACTTGCTAAAGTTGACTTGCTAACTCTAAATTGTAGTTTGCTGTCACCATTCTGCAGGAGTTGCAAGAATCCCTCGCCTCAGGAGCGCCCCCTAACATGAGGCAGGGTAACTGCGTGCCTCACCCGGCGCCTTTTCACAGCCTTAAAGCAGCAGAGCTCAGGGCTGAGCTACAGCTCAGTCAGAACATGTGAGGCACGACCGGCCTGTGCCTCACCACACGTCTCTTCTCAGGATTCTCACCTGTCCACACGTCACTGAATCATTTGGAACATTTCAGTCCTGGTGTTGCCAATTTCTACTGAACAAAAGGTAAAAGCTGTTAACTTGAAAACTACCACTTGATGACATCATAAGGTGGAACAGAGCATCATCTTAAAACTCACAAAAGTCAATTTCACGAAATATAGAATCAAAAGAACAAGATCAAAAATACAAGCGGCCGAAATGAGTTTCCTCCACAGGATGGCTGGGTGCTCTCTCAGAGACAGGGTGAGGAGCTCAGAGTAGAGCCGCTGCTCAGGAGCCTCCTGGACGTCTCCCTGGGGAGGTGTTCATGTCCCACCAGGAGGAGACCCCGGGGAGACCCACGACACACTGAGGGACTATGTCTCTGGGCTGGGAACATCTTGGGGTCCCACTGGAGGAGCTGGAGGAAGTGTCTGGGGTGAGGGAAGTCTGGGAGTCCCTGCTGCCCCAGAGGAAGAACATGGATGGATGGTTCTGGATGTTGTGATGTTCTGTGTGACTTACGCTCCCAGGGACACGCTGGACTTGACCCTTGACCTCATGATGGTCTGCTGATGGAAGATGTTCTGCAGGAGAAGAAGAGTCAGAGTCGTTCAGTGTGGTTCTGTGCGGTTCAGTGCGGTTCAGTGTCCTTCACTGTGGTTCAGTGTGGTTCAGTGTCCTTCACTGTGGTTCAGTGTCCTTCACTGTGGTTCAGTGTGGTTCAGTGTCCTTCACTGTGGTTCAGTGTCCTTCACTGTGGTTCAGTGCGGTTCTGTGCGGTTCTGTGCAGTTCTGTGCGGTTCAGTGTGGTTCAGTGTGGTTCTGTGCGGTTCAGTGCGGTTCAGTGTGGTTCAGTGTCCTTCAGTGTCCTTCAGTGTCCTTCAGTGCGGTTCAGTGTGGTTCAGTGTCTTCAGTGTCCTTCAGTGTCCTTCAGTGTGGTTCA
>JAIEZT010000019.1:255617-263117 GCA_019594935.1 Periophthalmus modestus | reverse complement strand
AGTGATGTTCTGGGGCTGGTCCCAGAAAAACAGCCCCAGAGCCTGATGTTTCCTCATGCTCCACAGTAGGTCTGATGTTTCCTCATGCTCCACAGTAGGTCTGATGTTTCCTCATGCTCCACAGTAGGTCTGATGTTTCCTCATGCTCCACAGTAGGTCTGATGTTTCCTCATGCTCCACAGTAGGTCTGATGTTTCCTCATGCTCCACAGTAGGTCTGGTCTTTGGATCAGCTCAGCATCTTTCTCCAAACACCATGATCTGATCTTCTGACATTGTCCCAGTCTCTTCTGGATCATCCAAATCCAAACTTGAGACGGGCCTGGACATGTCCTTAATCAGGGGGACACGTCTCTGCAGGATTTGAGTCCCTGGTCGTAGTGTGTTACTGATGGTGCCTTTGTTACTTTGGTCCCTCTGCAGGTCGTTCACTAGGTCCCCCGTGTGGTTGGATGAAAATTACAGGTCTCTTGTCTTTTTAAGTGCAACAAATTGCACAGTTGGTGGATGATTAAAGACTTTTTGCCTCTCTGTGCACAGACAGGACGAGGACGGGGACGGGGACGAGGACGAGGACGAGGAGGAGGATGAGGACGAGGATGAGGATGAGGAGGACTCACCTTCTGTGCTGTTCTTCATCTTGTTGACGATCCAGGTCACGATGTCTTTTCCTGCACAAAGCCACAGGTCAAAGCTACAGGACGTTTTCAGTCTGAAGTGTTTTACGTTGATCAGAGGAAATGATCTGAACAGTTTGTGTTTGCTCTTGTCCCTCAGACGTGATTCATCCTGAAAATACCACATTTTGTGCTTTATCTGCTGTTTTCTATTTATAAATCTCAAGTTTAGTACTTTCCCCAAATATTTTTGACTCTTACTCGAGTCATTTCTGGGACCACTACTCTGTACTTCTACTTGAGTAATATGATTTTGAAGTGCCATTACTTTTACTCGAGTACCATTTCTGGTACCTCTGCAGACACATTTCTGTCGATACAGGAGAAAGGATCTAGTAAAGTTTTGGTTTTTTTTCACTTTTTACTCACACTCATTTTCCATATTGACTTTTACTGAAGTAAAACGGTCTGTACCTCCCTCCCTCTATCTGAAAGCCCCTCCCCCTCTCTCTAAAAGCCCTCCCTCTCTGTGAAAGCCCCTCCCTCTCTCTCTGTGAAAGCCCCTCCCCTCTCTCTAAAAGCCCCTCCCTCTCTCTCTCTCTGAAAGCCCCTCCCTCTCTCTAAAAGCCCCTCCCTCTCTCTCTAAAAACCCCTCCCTCTCTCTAAAAGCCCCTCCCACTCTCTCTGAAAGCCCCTCCCTCTCTCTAAAAGCCCCTCCCTCTCTCTCTAAAAGCCCCCTCCCTCTCTGTGAAAGCCCCCCCCTCTCTCTAAAAGCCCTCCCTCTCCGTGAAAGCTCCTCCCCCCCTCTCCAGTGCTTATGGAGCTGCTGACCTTTGACCCCTGGCAGACTTTGAGTTGCTAATCCTATTTCTTCTTTCTGTTTTGGTCCGTGAGCTTATCGTACGGACTCAGAGTCAAACGTTCACTTCAGTTTAAGACAAAACTGGGACGAATTATTTTAATGAAACATCATCAGAGCAGCTCAGGTTTATAAGAAGTTTATAAAAAAAAAAAACTATAGACATTGAATGCATCATTATTACTGTGGGGCCCTTCCTGCTTTTCAGCCCTGTGGCCCCTATGTTCTCTGTCTCCTGTGTCCTTCAGGCCTATGTGTCCCCTGGGGCCCCTCCGTCCCCTCCGTCCCCTCCGGCCCCTCCGTCCCCTCTGCAGCACCAGGAGCCCCCTGGTGGTCTCACCTGTGATCACATGTGGGATACTGGTCACGTTCAGCTTCTGCTCTGAACCTTTGACTCCACTTTTAGTGTCCTGCATCTCCACCACCAGGGCCTCCATCTGAAACACATGGAACACAGGGGCCCCTCTGAAACACATGTAACACAGGGGCCCCTCTGAAACAGACATTTAACACAGGGGCCTCCATCTGAAACACATGGAACACAGGGGCCCCTCTGAAACACATGTAACACAGGGGCCCCTCTGAAACAGACATTTAACACAGGGGCCTCCATCTGAAACACATGGAACACAGGGGCCCCTCTGAAACACATGGAACACAGGGGCCCCTCTGAAACAGACATTTAACACAGGGGCCCCTCTGAAACAGACATTTAACACAGGGGCCCCTCTGAAACACATGGAACACAGGGGCCTCCATCTGAAACACATGCAACACAGGGGCCCCTCTGAAACACATGTAACACAGGGGCCCCTCTGAAACACATGGAACACAGGGGCCCCTCTGAAACACATTTAACACAGGGGCCCCTCTGAAACAGACAAGGACTAAACCAGGACTAAACCGGGACTAAACCAGGACTAAACCAGGACTGAACCAGGACTAAACCAGGACTAAACCAGGACTGAACCAGGACTGAACCAGGACTGAACCAGGACTGAACCAGGACTAAACCAGGACTAAACCAGGTCTACATCGGGAGGTGGGCCCCTGAGGTCACAGAGAGTCCTGGATTAAACTGAAACTGAAGCTGAAACTTGAATAATCTTCTTGGATGATGTGTAAATTAAAAGTGCTGTGTCTTTACTGTCCTACAAACTAAAGAACACAAGTCATCTGCAGCTAAGGTTAAGTTAAGGTTAAGCTAAACTTCCTTCAGCGCCACGAGGACCAGTCACGACCAGCGGGGGCGCCGTAGTGCTGCGCCCAGCGACCCACTTTGAGATCTTGAGCTCGGTCGTTATGACCTGGAGGATTTGACCTACTGTGTTTATTACAGGAGAAACCAGAGGGAACCCACCCAGACCCAGGAGAAACATCTGACCCAGGAATCAAACCCACAACCCTCTGTCTGTGAGGCTCACGAGCATTTCCCCCACGACCATCTCCCCACAACCACCTCCTCACGACCACCTCCCCACGACCAGCTCCTCACGACCATCTCCCCCCCACGACCATCTCCCCACGACCATCTCCTCACGACCACCTCCCCCACGACCACCTCCCCCACGACCACCTCCCCCACAACCATCTCCTCACGACCATATCCTCACGACCATCTCCCCCAACGACCATCTCCTCACGACCATCTCCCCACGACCATCTCCCCCCCGACCACCTCCCCACGACCATCTCCTCAACGACATCTCCTCAACGACCATCTCCTCACGACCACCTCCCCCACGACCACCTCCCCCACGACCATCTCCTCACGACCATCTCCTCACGACCATCTCTCCCCACGACCATCTCCTCACGACCACCTCCCCCACGACCATCTCCTCACGACCATCTCCCCCGACCACCTCCCCCACGACCATCTCCCCCACGACCACCTCCCCCACAACCATCTCCTCACGACCATCTCCTCACGACCATCTCCCCCACGACCATCTCCCCCACGAACCATCTCCTCACGACCATCTCCCCACGACCATCTCCCACGACCACCTCCCCCACGACCATCTCCCTCACGGCCACCTCCTCACGGCCACCTCCTCACGACCATCTCCCCCACGACCATCTCCTCCACGACCATCTCCCCATGACCATCTCCCCCCCGACCATCTCCTCACGGCCATCTCCTCACGACCATCTCCCCCACGACCACCTCCCCACGACCATCTCTCCTCACGACCATCTCCCCACGACCACCTCCTCCAACCATCTCCCACGACCATCTCCCCACGACCATCTCCCCACGACCATCTCCCCCACGACCATCTCCCCCATGACCATTCTCCCCCGGACCATCTCCTCACGGCCATCTCCCCACGACCATCTCCCCCACGACCATCTCCTCACGACCATCTCCCCCACGACCATCTCCCTCCAACCATCTCCTCACGACCTTCTCCTCACGACCATCTCCCCCATGACCATCTCCCTCCAACCATCTCCTCACGGCCATCTCCTCACGACCATCTCCCCACGACCACCTCCTCACAACCATCTCCCACGACCATCCCTCATGACCATCTCCTCACGACCATCTCCTCACGACCCATCTCCTCACGACCACCTCCCCCATGACCATCTCCTCACGACCATCTCCTCACGACCATTTCCTCACGACCATCTCCCCCACGACCATCTCCCCCACGACCATCTCCCCCACGACCATCTCCTCACGGCCATCTCCCCCGACCACCTCCTCACAACCATCTCCCCACGACCATCTCCTCATGACCATATCCCTCACGACCACCCCCATCCCCCCACGACCATCTCCCCCACGACCATCTCCCCACCGACCATCTCCCCCACGACCATCTCCCCCCCATCGACCACCTCCACCCACGACCATCTCCTCACCTCCTCACGACCATCTCCCCCACGACCATCTCCCCACGACCATCTCCCCCACGACCCATCCCCCACGACCATCTCCCTCAACCATCTCCTCACGACCACCCCCCCCCACGACCATCTCCCCCACGACCATCTCCCTCCAACCATCTCCTCACGACCTTCTCCTCACGACCACCTCCCTCTGAGTCACCCTCCTAAACACCAGCTCCCCACAAACAGCTTTTGCAGTTTTCCTTTTTATTAAACTCCCTGTAATAAATTTGCATCTTTTGCTCCATGAGTCTTTACGACAAAAGGCCAAAGCAGAATTTTTCCGTGAACGGTGTGAAACTAACATCGTTGCACTTGACTGAGATTTGAAGTGTTTCTCAGATGAAGACGTCAGGACCTTAGCTGCGTTATCCGGATCTCAAAAGCTCCTTAGATAATATATTTAAACCGGGGAGGACACACTTTTGGTTTAGATACATGAGTCCCAGGTACAGAGCATTTAGTGGTTTCCTTCGATATTTAAACAAACATCTTGACCCGTGTTTATGTTTTTTACATTAGAAAAGTGACAGTGTGAGCTTTAGTGACTCTGAGGCAGGAGGCGAGTCACTGAACAGGTTCAAAGAGGCTTAAAGAGGAATTATGGTGATCTGTGAAAGCCTCTGGCATCTCCTTGACATATGTGGAGCATCTGTGATGGAGGCACAAGTATTTACACTCAAGAAGTATTTGCTCCTTCATTTCTTTAGTAAACTGCTGCCTTCAGATGTTTGGAGTTCCAATTATATTGAGATGGAGGGTCAGATATAACCCTGTTTCTGAATAAAATGTCTCACAGTGCAGGAGTTTTCAGGTGCAGGACTCACCTTCTTGAGGGCAGTGGATGCGGGGCCTGTAGTGCTGGTCCCGTGGGGGGCGGCGGTGCGGATGGTCATGGCTGCTGGAGGATACTCGCTCTAAGGTCAAAACTCGAGCCCAAAGTCCAGCGAGTCGGGCGGAGAGAGGAGAGAGTGGGTGCACAGGTGGAGTCACTGCTCTGAGACTGTGGAGGAGGAAAAGCTCAGCAGATCCAATTATCAGGTCCCTGTAATACTCAGAGCGGTCAGCAGAGGGCACTAAAGAGAACTTTAAAAACACGATCTGATTTTCTGCTTCGAAATGGAAAACACAAAAGAATCCTAAAAATAGAATCCATAAAAATAAAACATCTAAATACTAAAGGGAAACAAAATAATAATAATAGGGAAAACATAAATCAAAATGACTTTTGTATTTTAAAAAAGAAAAAAAAAGAAAGAAAGACCAAGAGAGGTACTCTCTGTGGTGCTGATGAGTACTCTCTGTGATGCTGAGGGTACTCTCTGTGGTGCTGAGAGGTGCTCTCTGTGGTGCTGAGGGGTACTCTCTGTGGGTGCTGAGAGGTGCTCTCTGTGGTGCTGAGGGGTACTCTCTGTGATGCTGAGGGGTACTCTCTGTGGTGCTGAGGGGTAATCTCTGTGGTGCTGAGGGTACTCTCTGTGATGCTGAGGGGTACTCTCTGTGGTGCTGAGGGGTACTCTCTGTGGTGCTGAGAGGTGCTCTCTGTGATTGCTGAGGGTACTCTCTGTGGGGCTGAGGGGTACTCTCTGTGATGCTGAGGGTACTCTCTGTGGTGCTGAGGGGTACTCTCTCTGTGGTGGCTGAGAGGTGCTCTCTGTGGTGCTGAGGGTACTCTCTGTGATGCTGAGGGGTACTCTCTGTGATGCTGAGGGGTACTCTCTGTGGTGCTGAGAGGTGGCTCTCTGGGTGCTGAGGGGAGGGTACTCCTGTAGTGCTGAGGGGTACTCTGTGGTGCTGAGGGGGTACTCTGTGGTTGCTGGGGGTACTCTGTGGTGCCTGTGGGGGCAGCAGTCTAAGCAGGGACTCCCAGACTTCCCGCACCCCAGACAATCTCCTCAGCTCCTCTGGTGGGACCCCAAGGTGTTCCAATGCCAGAGAGACACCCCAGTCCCTCCAGCGGGGCATCTCCTCCTGGTTGGACATGCCCAGAACACCTCCCTTGGGAGGGCGTCAGGAGGCATCCTGAGCAGATCCCGGGCACCTCAGCTGGTTCCTCTCAACGGAGGGGAGCACTGGCTCTACTGACGAGCTCCTCCCGTGTGACTGAGCTCCCTCACACCGGTCTTCTAAGGGAGCGCCCAGCCACTCTGAGGATGAAACCTGCTTTCAGCCGCTTGGATCTGTGTTCTTCTCGGTCCATGACCAGAGTCCGGACCATAGTTGAGGTGGTGAACGTCACTGAGGTAAATTCCAGAGCTTGTCTTTGGACTCAGGCTCCTTCTTCAACACAACAGGGGGGAAGACTGTCACAGAGACAAATCACTGCAGACACTGATCAACTGTCAATCTCACGCTCCATCCTCCCCTCACTCTGAACAAGACCCTGAGACACTTGAAACTCCTCCACCTGAGGCCAGAGACTCTCCACCTGCAGATGGGCGCCCCATTTTTCCCTTCAAGAACCATGGCCTCAGATTTGTAGGAGCTTGATTCATCTCAGACGCTTCAACACTCGGCTCAAACCTCCTCAGTGCTGCAGGTCCCTGAAGAAGCATCATGACAAACATCATCTGCAAACAGCAGAGATGATCCTTGGGTTCCCGAACCAGACCCCCTCCAGCCCCTGAACCAGACCCCCTCCGGCCCCTGAACCAGACCCCTCGGCCCCTGAACCAGACCCCTGAGCCCGGACCAGGACCCCCTCCAGCCCTGAACCAGACCCCCTCCGGCCCCTGAACCAGACCCCCTCCAGCCCCTGAACCAGAACCCCTCCGGCCCTGACTGCGCGCCTAGAAATTCTGTCCCATAAATATAATGAACAGAACCGGTGACAAAGGCAGCCCTGGATGGAGTCCAACATGCAACGGGAACAAGTCTGACTTCACTGCAGAGAAATGCGAACAACAGCTGCTGCTCCGGTCACACAGGGACCAGGACAGCCTTAGCAAAGGGCCACAGAACCCCTGACTCCACCAGGACCTTCTCCAACAGCCCTCACAGTGTACACTGCCCTGGGGTCTGCAGGGTCTGTCCCGACTCACCCTCTGCCAACGGATTCCAATCACCACCAGGTGGTGCTTACAGCCTCTGCCCTTCTTCACCCGAGTGTCAAGACACGGAGGTC
>JAIEZT010000019.1:35000-255517 GCA_019594935.1 Periophthalmus modestus | reverse complement strand
CACACTGTCCCACTCTGTCCCCCACTGTCCCACTCTGTCCCACACTGTCCCACTCTCTGTCCCACTCTGTCCCCTCACACTGTCCCACTCTGTCCCACTCTGCCCACACTGTCCCACTCTGTCCCACTCTGTCCCACTCTGTCACACGCTGTCCCACTCTGTCCCACTCTGTCCCACTCTGTCCCACACTGTCCCACTCTGTCCCACTCTGTCCCACACTGTCCCACTCTGTCCCACTCTGCCCCACACTGTCCCACTCTGTCCCACTCTGTCCCACTCTGTCACACGCTGTCCCACTCTGTCCCACTCTGTCACACACTGTCCCACTCTGTCCCACTCTGTCCCACACTGTCCCACTCTGTCCCACACTGTCCCACTCTGTCACACTCTGTCCCACACTGTCCCACACTGTCCCACACTGTCCCACACTGTCCCACACTGTCCTCTGTCCCACACTGTCCTCTGTCCCACACTGTCCCACTCTGTCCCACACTGTCCCACACTGTCCCACTCTGTCCCACGCTGTCCCACACTGTCCTCTGTCCCACACTGTCCCACTCTGTCCCACACTGTCCCACTCTGTCCCACACTGTCCTCTGTCCCACACTGTCCCACACTGTCCTCTGTCCCACACTGTCCCACCTTCTTCATGAGGAGGAAGACGTGCGTCTGCGCTGCCTCGAGGACGTAGCGGTGTGGATGCTCCAGGCCCTTCACCGTCAGGCCCATCGTTCTCCCGTCGATGTTTATCCAGCGGGGGGCGCCAGGAGCCAAGAAGGTCCTGAGACGAGACACATGAACCAGTGAACTGTGGAACTTCTCGTCCCATGAACTGTTCTACGAGTATCATGTCACTTTTTAAGTCTCACAAAGACCCGCTGTGCAGCTCTTCTTCTGTGAGTGTGATGCTAACTGAAGGCACTACTGTGACTTTATTAGACTTTAATCTGAGCTTTGTGTGAAAATGTTCTGTTCTAAATCATTAAACGTCCCTGTGACTCGGCCTGTACCTGCAGTTTATCAGAAATATTCCACAGTCTGGCATTAAAGTAATAAAGTCCATGGACAGAATGGTGCACCCATGCACATTCCTCCTTTAAAGCCACACTACGTAACACTTTCAGATGGTCCTGAACACCCTGCTCAGATCACAGCTGTGTTCAGCTCATTTGGTCTGGGGACAAAACCGATACCGATCCAGCTCATTCTCCTGGCACTGATATTTGATACCAGTATTGGTATCGTTTCCATGATACTGGTTCAGCTGAGGCTCTGGTTGGACCTTCTGTAGGTGTGATCAGACGTTGGACCTTCAGTAGGTGTGATCAGACGTGGATCTTCTGTAGGTGTGATCAGACGTTGGACCTTCTGTAGGTGTGATCAGACGTTGGTCCTTCTGTAGGTGTGATCAGACGTTGGACCTTCTGTAGGTGTGATCAGACGTTGGACCTTCTGTTGGACCTTCTGTAGGTGTGATCAGACGTGGGACCTTCTGTAGGTGTGATCAGATGAGACGTCGCCCAGAATGTTTCATGTTTGAACTTTTATTCAAAACAGAGCTGTTCAGCGTTATTTCTTGGATAAATGACACAATTAGATCCATTTTGTAGTAAGTTCACTGAGGTTTGAGAGTTTCCACAGTAAATGGAGATGAAAATGAAAAGTGAAACAGAGAGAGTGAAACAGAGAGAGTGAAACAGAGAGAGTGAAACAGAGAGAGTGAAACACAGAGAGAGTGAAACGGAGAGAGTGAAACAGAGAGAGTGAAACAGAGTGAGAGCATCAGAGGGTCACAGGGGCTGGTTCTGTGTCTGACTCACTGAAGATGGTCTCTGCCTTGGCCGACATGGATGAAGCTGTTCCCCACTTCAGCTCCTCAGCCGCCTCCCAGAAGGCCAAGTTCTCCCCTGGACACAACACACACAGAGCTCAGAGCACGCCACCTACTGCCCGCACGAGGGGCCACGGTGAGGGGACCACGGCGAGGGACCACGGCGAGGGCCCACGGCGAGGGACCTACCACTGAACTCTTTCTTGAGGAAGATCTTGAAGTCGTCACGTCCCCTCAGGTCGACCAGCAGCTCGTACAGACTGAAGGACCAGCGCTCCACTCGCATCTTAGTGGGAACCTCCACACTGCAAATGTTCAGATGAAAAGTCACAGATGTAGAACTAAAGTGTTACTATTAAACTGGACATTTTAACATAAAACCACTGCTGCTGGAATAATACAGTGTGAATGAAGTACATAAGTAAAAGTACTCAAGTACTCGCTTAAATATCATTCTGGAGAGATTTTCAGATCTATTAAAGCAGCAACATCCTCAAAATCACAGTGTGACACAAACCTAAAGAGAAAGTGTTTTACTGATCACGTCTGTAACAGTTCTGCCTGATTGTCCCCGTCCAGCTCCATCTTCTGCTCCTTCTGTCGTCACCTCCTTTTTCCTGCAGCTGCCTCTCGTTTGTTTATCGGCCCAGAGTGGCCCAGAGTGGCCCAGAGTGACCCAGAGTGGCCCAGAGTGGCCCAGAGTGGCCCATAGATCCTCCCTCAGTTCAGTCACTTCTTGCTACATCGTTGATCACTCAAAACCAACTCTCAAAAAAATCTGAACTCTGACTTAACCTGTTTGTATTTGTGACATCCTGAATCTGCTTTTGAGTGACCTGTTCCCAAGTTTATTTCCCCGTGTTTGAATTCGCAGTATTGGAAGACGTTTCTGTTGATATTAAATAAGACGTTTTCCTCAGTTTACTTTCCTGATTTTCCATATTTTGTATGACCTGCTAAAGGAAACTTTCCGTTGTAGTTAAACGTTTTACGGCTCGATTGTGACATCGTCTGTGGCTCTGCTCCAAATATGTTTTGGGCCCTTCATAAAAAAAGTTTGGGACACCTCTGTGTTAAGCCCCTGAAGTGGAGAAGCAGACGTCTGATGTGAAAACATAAAGTGTCTCTGTAAAAGTTCTCGTGTTTACGAGGGACGACAGAGGGACGAGGGAGGAGTTTTATAAGATGGAGACGTTTCCACGTGGTCGATGAGAAGCTGTTTGTTTGCATCTTTCTCTGAGAGAAGCGTCGTCAGACTCACCTGCGCATGTTGATGGTCCAGTAGGTGTCGTTGTCGGTTTGCCAGGGGTTACTGGGCAAACACGGGGCCAGGAACGGGTCGTGGTTCTTGTAGGTCGTCACATATTTCACCAGTCTGCAAAAAACAACTAAAGATGTTTGTTCTGTTGTTTTCTGATCGATGTCCTCACACAGACCTGGAGCTGGGTTTGTTTCATTCACACGTTTAACACAAATATTTAAACTGAGTCAAACAGAAATCACTCTGTTTCACCTTGTGATGTCATCATGTGGTGATGTCATGTGGTCACCACACACACGTGGACACTAGGATCCAGTGACGTGTGTGAGGTTCATGAGGCTCTGATGAGTCAGATTCACAAACATAAACAGGAGTCAGGACATTTGTCCCGGGTCAGTGTCTCTCCAGTGACTTGGGGCCGAAATAAAAAAAATAATTTCAAAATAAAAGTTCCAAAGTCCGTATGAAATATCTCTAATAGTATGAAATTAAAAGCTGGTTTTGTATTGTTTTTTATCCTTATTCTGTTTCCTCAGTTTTCAGTGGATTGAAGTCATTACATTTCTTACATTTCGTCCCACTGTGTTTGAAAAGTCAAGTCTTTGTCCCGTCGTCTGGAGCAAACCATTTAGCTCCTTTAGCTCCTTTAGCTCCTTTAGCTCTTTTAGCTCCTTTAGCTCCTTTAGCTCCTTTAGCTCCTTTAGCGTTGGTCCTTTAATTCTAACCTCCTGCTTCGACCCAAAGTCCAGTTTAGAAAACTGAGCTTTAATATGTATCTTCCTCCATTTCAAAAGTAGAACAGACAAGAAGAAAAAAGTGAATTGCTAAAGTTGACTTGCTAACTCTAAATTGTAGTTTGCTGCCCCTATTCTGCAGGAGTTGCAAGAATTCCTCGCCTCATGAGCGCCCCCTACCATGAGGCAGGGTAACTGCGTGTCTCACCCGGCGCCTTTTCACAGCCTGAAAGCAGCAGAGCTCAGGGCCGAGCTACAGCACAGTCGGAACATGTGAGGCACGACCGGCCTGTGCCTCACCACACGTCTCTTCTCAGGATTCTCACCTGTCCACACGTCACTGAATCATTTGGAACATTTCAGTCCTGGAGTTGCCCATTTCTACTGAACAAAAGGTAAAAGCTGTTAACTTGAAAACTACCACTTGATGACATCATAAGGTGGAACAGAGCATCATCTTAAAACTCACAAAAGTCAATTTCACGAAATATAGAATCAAAAGAACAAGATCAAAAATACAAGCGGCCGAAATGAGTTTCCTCCACAGGATGGCTGGGTGCTCTCTCAGAGACAGGGTGAGGAGCTCAGAGTAGAGCCGCTGCTCCTCCACGTCGAGAGGAGCAGCCGAGGCTCAGGAGCCTCCTGGACGTCTCCCTGGGGAGGTGTTCATGTCCCACCAGGAGGAGACCCCGGGGAAGACCCACGACACACTGGAGGGACTATGTCTCTGGGCTGGGAACATCTTGGGGTCCCACTGGAGGAGCTGGAGGAAGTGCCTGGGGTGAGGGAAGTCTGGGAGTCCCTGCTGCCCCAGATGGTTCTGGATGTTGTGATGTTCTGTGTGACTTACGCTCCCAGGGACACGCTGGACTTGACCCTTGACCTCATGATGGTCTGCTGATGGAAGATGTTCTGCAGGAGAAGAAGAGTCAGAGTCCTTCATTGTGGTTCAGTGTCATTCAGAGTGGTTCAGTGTCCTTCGGTGTGGTTCAGTGTGGTTCAGTGTGGTTCAGAGTCATTCAGAGACGTTCAGTGTCCTTCGGTGTGGTTCAGTGTGGTTCAGTGTCCTTCAGTGTGGTTCAGTGTCCTTCAGAGTGGTTAACAGTGGTTCAGTGCGGTTCAGTGCGGTTTCAGTGCGGTTCAGTGCGGTTCAGTGCGGTTCAGTGCGGTTCAGTGTGGTTCAGTGTCCTTCAGTGTGGTTCAGTGTGGGTTCAGAGTCATTCAGAGACGTTCAGTGTCCTTCAGTGTCCTTCAGTGTCCTTCACTGCGGTTCAGAGTGGTTCAGTGTGGTTCAGTGTCCTTCAGTGTCCTTCAGTGTGGTTCAGAGTGGTTCAGTGTGGTTCAGTGTCCTTCAGTGTCCTTCAGTGTGGTTCAGGGCGGTTCAGTGCGGTTCAGTCTCCTTCATGTTCTTACCATGCGTCTGTACTGGTCAAATGTGATTTTCTGTGGGCAGAAAATAATCAGACGTCAACTTCATGAAGATCTGACAACAAAACCTCAACAACGAAATGAACAACAAACAAGCATTCTGAGCCTGGTTCTCTCTGTTTTTGAGCAGAATGTGTCTTGCCTCAGTGCATGTGTATTACATATATATTACATATATATTACATGTATATTACATGTATATTACATGTATATTACATATATATTACATATATATTACATGTATATTACATGTATATTACATGTATATTACATGTATATTACATGTATATTACATGTATATTACATATATATTACATATATATTACATGTATATTACATGTATATTACATGTATATTACATGTATATTACATATATATTACACATATATTACACATATATTACATATATATGTTTTAGTTCTCACCTCGTCTGCGTTGGGGTCCAGGAGACGCTCTGGGCCTGTGTCCATCGCACTGTGAGTGCGTCTCTGCAGCAGAGACATGAAGGACATGAGAGACACGAGGGACACGAGGGACACGAGAGACACGAGAGACACGAGGGACACGAGGGACACGAGAGACACGAGGGACACGAGAGACACGAGAGACACGAGGGACACGAGAGACACGAGGGACACGAGAGACACGAGGGACACGAGGGACACGAGAGACACACGAGGGACACGAGAGACACGAGGGACACGAGCGACATGAGGGACACGAGCGACACGAGGGACACGAGCGACACGAGGGACACGAGAGACACACGAGGGACACGAGCGACATGAGGGACACGAGCGACATGAGGGACACGAGGGACACGAGGGACACGAGGGACACGAGAGACACGAGGGACACGAGGGACACGAGGGACACGAGAGACACGAGGGACACGAGCGACATGAGGGACACGAGCGACATGAGGGACACGAGGGACACGAGAGACACGAGGGACACGAGGGACACGAGAGACATGAGAGACACGAGAGACACGAGGGACAAACTCTGATGTGTCTCAAGTCAAACGTCTTAAACACATTTATTGAGTGCGTGTTTGAGCCTGTGTGTGTGTGTTGTGTTTGTTGTGTTTGTTGTGTATTTGTTGTGTATTTGTTGTGTGTGTTGTGTGTGTTGTGTGTGTGTGTTGTGTGTTGTGTGTGTGTGTGTGTGTGTGTGTGTGTGTGTGTTGTGTGTGTGTTGTGTGTGTGTTTGTTGTGTATTTGTTGTGTATGTGTTGTGTGTGTGTTGTGTGTGTTGTGTGTGTGTGTTGTGTGTGTGTGTGTGGTGTGTGTGTGTGTTGTGTGTGTGTGTGTGTGTGTGTGTGTGTGTGTGTGTGTGTGTTGTGTTCATGTGATAAAGTATCTCTGAGTGTCACTGACCGGAGGACGGTTCACCACCCAGTAGGCTCTCTCTGACAGTCAAACACCACACGGTCGGGCTTCGGACGCTCCTTCCCCGCCCTGTACACACGTGTGTGTATGTGTATGTGTATGTGTATGTATGTGTATATACACATACACATACATACACATACACACACATGTGTGTATGTGTATGTGTATGTGTATATATACACATACACATACACATACACATACATGCAAAAGTCTTTGTAAATCTTTTTAAAGATGCAGTCTGTAACTTTTCTGCTGGAGGGTGAAACAAACAGAGACTCACTTGTGCTGCTCTGACGCCTGCAGCACGATGAAATCCCACTTATGATTCAGCCACTTGTGCAGATGGTTATAGTGAGCCTGGTACACACAAAATACACACATATATACACGTATATATACACACGAAACACATATATACACGTATATGATTATAGTGAGCCTGGTACACACAAAATACTTATACACACGTATATATACACACAAACACATATATGGTTATAGTGAGCCTGGTACACACAAAATACACATATATACACACAAAATACTTATACACATGTATATATACACACGAAACAACATATATATATATATACACACGTTTATATACAGGTCTGAGAGTCAAAAGTGACTCTTTACATTTATGCACAAAGTTCACTTGCAGATTTCAGATTAATCCCATTTCACAAAAATGTGACTAATAATTAAGATTTTACTGATTTCGTTGTTGTTATTTTGTTTTGGCGGGTTTATCGTTTACTTCCTGTTTGGGAGCAGATATGACATAAGAGGTCATTCAGTCACTGTTACCTAGCAACCATAAAGCTAACAAGGAACAACTGTAAACTGCACATTAGTGATGATGAAACTACTGCAAATACATGACGTGTTTTTGTGACGTCACTTCCTGTTTTGTGGTACTTTTATTTTTGTCACTTCAGAGATAAAACTATAATAAATATTCAGCTCAGGTCCAGATGATCCTGCTCTTCTCTAAACCTTAAAGTTTTCTGCGTCACATGTGAAGGTGTCTCCACGACAACATCTCTGTGATGGAGAGAACACATGGAGGGACACTTTTGTCCTGAGGCCTGTTACTCTCCTCAAAGTGAACACCCGAAGACCCCGAGCTGCTCTGAGACGTTTGAGAGACACAGTGACACTGATGGAGTACCTGCTCGTAGGGCTCCAGTTGGCCCTTCTTACGGATGTTCCTCTTGGCCAGATAAATGGCTGCAGATAAACAGACACATATAAAGTGTTAGTGCGACTGAACACGGGGCTGAACACAGAACAGTGTTCAGAGGAAACGACGGGAACATGGGTGAAAAAATGTCCTTTCTGCAGCTGCAGACTTTCTGCTTTAATATTTGAATTTTGAAAAAGTCTTTGGGGAAATGTTCTTCCAGACCTGCAGCGGACGTGAACTGAGCAGGACCGAGCTCCACAGACTTTTATTTTATTTTAGATAAAGTTTGACAAAAGTCCCACGCACCATAATCTGAGTCCTCGGCCACCCACTTCTGTGTGGGCCAGAAGTACGGAGTCTGTGGAAACACAAGAGGTAAAGTGAACTGTGTGGACAGAGAGTACCCGAAAATGTGTCTGTGAGAGAGAGTACCTGGAGCACACGGGGGTCTACTGGGAGAGAGTACCTGGAGCACACGGGGGGTCTACTGGGAGAGAGTACCTGGAGCACACGGGGGGGGTCTACTGGGGGAGAGTACCTGGAGCACACGGGGGTCTACTGGGAGAGAGTACCTGGAGCACACGGGGGTCTACTGGGGGAGAGTACCTGGAGCACACGGGGGGTCTACTGGGGGAGAGTACCTGGAGCACACAGGGGTCTACTGGGGGAGAGTACCTGGAGCACACGGGAGTCTACTGGGGGAGAGTACCTGGAGCACACGGGGGTCTACTGGGGAGAGAGTACCTGGAGCACACGGGGGTCTACTGGGGGAGAGTACCTGGAGCACACGGGGGTCTACTGGGGGAGAGTACCTGGAGCACACGGGGGTCTACTGGGGGAGAGTACCTGGAGCACACGGGGGTCTACTGGGGGAGAGACCTGGAGCACACGGGGGGTCTACTGGGGGAGAGTACCTGGAGCACACAGGGTCTACTCTACTGGGGGAGAGTACCTGGAGCACACGGGAGTCTACTGGGGGAGAGTACCTGGAGCACACGGGGGATCTACTGGGGGAGAGTACCTGGAGCACACGGGGTCTACTGGGGGAGAGTACCTGGAAAATTAGACTGTCTACAGCAGAAGCGCAAGAATATCTGGAAAATGAGGGTCTCTGTGTGGGAGTGAGTACCCGGAAAACGTAGGTGTTTGTGGAGGGAGATTACCTGGAAAATGAGGGTGTCTGTGGGAGTGGGAGCACCTGGAGAATGTGGGTGTCTATGTTTGGAGAGTACCCAGACAGTGTGGGTGTCTGTGGGGGAGTACCTGGACAGTGTGGGTGTATATGTTTGGAGAGTACCCAGACAGTGTGTGGGTGTTCGTGGGGGGAGTACCTGGACAGTGTGGTTGTATATGTTTGGAGAGTACCCAGACAGTGTGGGTGTTCGTGGGGGGAGTACCTGGACAGTGTGGTTGTATATGTTTGGAGAGTACCCAGACAGTGTGGGTGTTTCGTGGGGGGAGTACCTGGACAGTGTGGTTGTATATGTTTGGAGAGTACCCAGACAGTGTGGGTGTTCGTGGGGGGAGTACCTGGACAGTGTGGTTGTATATGTTTGGAGAGTACCCAGACAGTGTGGGTGTTCGTGGGGGGAGTACCTGGAAGCGGTAGAGGGTGGCGTCGTTGCACAGGACGAGTTTCTTGTGGTTCTGGATGGGGTAGATGTATCCATAGGCCACCAGCATGGTCCCCAACACAAGTGCCTCTGCAGGGAGTACCTCAATGTCAGACGGGAGTACATACAGACTGTGTATATTTACAGTGGGGCAAAAAAGTCTTTATTCATCCACCAACTGTTCAAGTTCTTCACTTAAAAAGACGAGAGGCCTGTGATTTTCATCATAGTTTCACTTGAACTTTGAGACAGAGGAAAGAATCAGGAAATCACACTGCAGGATTTTTAATGGATTTATTTGCAAATATATATATTTGTTCAATAACAGAAGTTGGTCTCAACACTTTGTTCTTCTCTTTGCTGCAGTGACTCAGACGTTTTCTGTCTCAGGTTTTCTCTCTGTTGCTGTAGTTTGGTCCATTCCTCCTGCAGATCTCCTCTAGAGCAGTGATGTTCTGGGGCTGGTCCCAGAAAAACAGCCCCAGAGCCTGATGTTTCCTCATGCTCCACAGTAGGTCTGATGTTTCCTCATGCTCCACAGTAGGTCTGATGTTTCCTCATGCTCCACACAGTAGGTCTGATGTTTCCTCATGCTCCACAGTAGGTCTGATGTTTCCTCATGCTCCACAGTAGGTCTGATGTTTCCTCATGCTCCACAGTAGGTCTGATGTTTCCTCATGCTCCACAGTAGGTCTGATGTTTCCTCATGCTCCACAGTAGGTCTGATGTTTCCTCATGCTCCACAGTAGGTCTGATGTTTCCTCATGCTCCACAGTAGGTCTGGTCTTTGGATCAGCTCAGCATCTTTCTCCAAACACCATGATCTGATCTTCTGACATTGTCCCAGTCTCTTCTGGATCATCCAAATCCAAACTTGAGACGGGCCTGGACATGTCCTTAATCAGGGGGACACGTCTCTGCAGGATTTGAGTCCCTGGTCGTAGTGTGTTACTGATGGTGCCTTTGTTACTTTGGTCCCTCTGCAGGTCGTTCACTAGGTCCCCCGTGTGGTTCTGGGAGTTTTGCTCCTCGTTCTGTCTCATAGTTGAAGTGAAACTATGATGAAAATTACAGGTCTCTCGTCTTTTTAAGTGCGACAAATTACACAGTTGGTGGATGATTAAATACTTTTTGCCTCTCTGTGCACAGACAGGACGAGGACGAGGATGAGGACGAGGACGAGGATGAGGACGAGGATGAGGATGAGGACGAGGATGAGGATGAGGAGGACTCACCTTCTGTGCTGTTCTTCATCTTGTTGACGATCCAGGTCACGATGTCTTTTCCTGCACAAAGCCACAGGTCAAAGCTACAGGACGTTTTGAGTCTGAAGTGTTTTACGTTGATCAGAGGAAATGATCTGAACAGTTTGTGTTTGCTCTTCTCCCTCAGACGTGATTTATCCTGAAAATACCACATTTTGTGCTTTATCTGCTGCTTTCTATTTATAAATCTCAAGTTTAGTACTTTCCCCAAATATTTTTGACTAATTTCTGGGACCACTACTCTGTACTTCTACTTGAGTAATATGATTTTGAAGTGACATTACTTTTACTCGAGTACCATTTGAGTACCTCTGCAGACACATTTCTGTCGATACAGGAGAAAGGATCTAGTAAAGTTTTTTTTTTCACTTTTTACTCACACTCATTTTCCATATTGACTTTTACTGAAGTAAAACGGTTTGTACCTCCCTCCCTCTCTCTGAAAGCCCCTCCCTCCCACTGAAAGCCCCGCCCACTCTCTGAAAGCCCCTCCCTCTCTCTAAAAAGCCCCTCCCACTCTGTGAAAGCCCCCCTCTCTGTGAAAGCCCCTCCCTCTCTGTGAAAGCTCCTCCCCCTCTCTGAAAAGCCCCTCCCTCTCTCTAAAAGCCCCTCCCTCTCTCTCTGTGAAAGCCCCTCCCTCTCGGTGAAAGCCCCTCCCTCTCTCTCCCCTCCCTCTCTCTCTGAAAGCCCCTCCCTCTCTCTAAAAGCCCCTCCCTCTCTCTCTGTGAAAGCTCCTCCCTCTCTGTGAAAGCCCCCTCCCTCTCTCTAAAAGCCCCCCTCCTCTAAAAGCCCCTCCCTCTCTCTAAAAGCCCCTCCCTCTCTCTAAAAGCCCCTCCCACTCTGTGAAAGCCCCTCCCTCTCTGTGAAAAGCCCCTCCCTCTCTCTAAAAGCCCCTCCCTCTCCGTGAAAGCCCTCCCCCCTCTCCAGTGCTTATGGAGCTGCTGACCTTTGACCCCTGGCAGACTTTGAGTTGCTAATCCTATTTCTTCTTTCTGTTTTGGTCCGTGAGCTTATCGTACGGACTCAGAGTCAAACGTTTACTTCAGTTTAAGACAAAAACTGGGACGAATTATTTTAAATGAAACATCATCAGAGCAGCTCAGGTTTATAAAAAAGTTTATAAAAAAAAACTAACTATAGACATTGAATGCATCATTATTACTGTGGGGCCCTTCCTGCTTTTCAGCCCTGTGGCCCTATGTTCTCTGTCTCCTGTGTCCTTCAGGCCTATGTGTCCCCTCCGGCCCCCCTCCGTCCCCTCCGTCCCCTCTGTCCCCTCTGTCCCCTCTGCAGCACCAGGAGCCCCCTGGTGGTCTCACCTGTGATCACATGTGGGATACTGGTCACGTTCAGCTTCTGCTCTGAACCTTTGACTCCACTTTTAGTGTCCTGCATCTCCACCACCAGGGCCTCCATCTGAAAACACATGGAACACAGGGGCCCCTCTGAAACACATGGAACACAGGGGCCCCTCTGAAACAGACATTTAACACAGGGGCCCCTCTGAAACACACGGAACACAGGGGCCCCTCTGAAACACATGTAACACAGGGGCCCCTCTGAAACACACATGGAACACAGGGGCCCCATCTGAAACACATGTAACACAGGGGCCCCTCTGAAACACATGGAACACAGGGGCCCCTCTGAAACACATTTAACACAGGGGCCCCTCTGAAACACATTTAACACAGGGGCCCCTCTGAAACACATGGAACACAGGGGCCCCCATCTGAAACACATGCAACACAGGGGCCCTCTGAAACACATGTAACACAGGGGCCCCTCTGAAACACATGGAACACAGGGGGCCCCTCTGAAACAGACATTTAACACAGGGGCCCCTCTGAAACAGACATTTAACACAGGGGCCCCTCTAAAAACAGACAAACCAGGACTAAACCAGGACTAAACCAGGACTAAACCAGGACTGAACCAGGACTGAACCAAAACCAGGACTAACCAGGACTAAACCAGGACTAAACCAGGACTACATCGGGAGGTGGGCCCTGAGGTCACAGAGAGTCCTGGATTAAACTGAAACTGAAGCTGAAACTTGAATAATCTTCTTGGATGATGTGTAAATTAAAAGTGCTGTGTCTTACTGTCCTAAAAACTAAAGAACACAAGTCATCTGCAGCTAAGGTTAAGTTAAGGTTAAGCTAAACTTTCCTTCAACGTCCACGAGGACCAGTCAAGACCAGCGGGGGCGCCGTAGTGCTGCGCCCAGCGACCCACTTTGAGATCTTGAGCTCGGTCGTTATGACCTGGAGGATTTGACCTACTGTGTTTATTACAGGAGAAACCAGAGGGAACCCACCCAGACCCAGGAGAAACATCTGACCCAGGAATCAAACCCCAACCCTCTGTCTGTGAGGCTCACGAGCATTCCCCCCCCATCTCCCCACGACCATCCTCACGACCACTCCCCACGACCAGCTCCTCACGACCATCTCCCCCACGACCATCTCCCCCACGACCATCTCCCCCACGACCATCTCCCCACGACCATCTCCCCCACGACCATCTCCTCACAACCATCTCCCCACGACCACTCCTCACGACCATCTCCCCACGACCATCTCCCCCACGACCACCTCCCCCACGACCACCTCCCCCACGACCATCTCCCCCACGACCATCTCCTCACAACCATCTCCCCACGACCACCTCCTCACAACCATCTCCCCCACGACCATCTCCCCACGACCATCTCCTCACGACCATCTCCCCACGACCACCTCCTCACGACCATCTCCCCCACGACCATCTCCCCACGACCATCTCCTCACGACCATCTCCCCCACGACCATCTCCTCACGACCATCTCCCCCACGACCATCTCCCCCACGACCATCTCCCCATGACCATCTCCTCACGACCATCTCCCCCACGACCATCTCCCCCACGACCATCTCCCCCCACGACCATCTCCCCCACGACCATCTCTCCCCCCATGACCATCTCCTCACGACCATCTCCTCACGACCATCTCCTCTCTCATGACCATCTCCCCACGACCATCTCCTCATGACCATCTCCTCACGACCATCTCCTCACGACCATCTCCTCACGACCATCTCCTCACGACCATCTCCTCACGACCATCTCCTCACGACCATGTCCCCCACGACCACCTCCCCCACGACCATCTCCCCCACGACCACATCTCCCTCACGACCATCTCCTCACGACCATCTCCCCACGACCATCTCCCCCACGACCACCTCCCCCACGACCATCTCCTCACGACCATCTCCTCACGACCATCCTCACGACCATCTCCTCACGACCATCTCCCCACGACCATCTCCCCCACGACCATCTCCCCCATGACCATCTCCTCACGACCATCTCCCCCACGATCATCTCCCCACGACCATCTCCTCATGACCATCTCCCACGACCATCTCCTCATGACCATCTCCTCACGACCATCTCCTCACGACCATCTCCTCACGACCATCTCCTCACGACCATCTCCTCACGACCATCTCCTCACGACCATGTCCCCCACGACCACCTCCCCACGACCATCTCCCCCACGACCACCTCCCCCACAACCATCTCCTCACGACCATCTCCTCACGACCATCTCCCCACGACCATCTCCCCCACGACCACCTCCCCCACGACCATCTCCTCACGACCATCTCCTCACGACCATCTCCTCACGACCATCTCCTCACGACCATCTCCCCCACGACCATCTCCTCACGACCATCTCCCCCACGACCACCTCCCCCACGACCATCTCTTCACGGCCATCTCCTCACGGCCATCTCCCCCACGACCATCTCCCCCACGACCATCTCTCCCCACGACCATCTCCCCCCACGACCATCTCCCCCATGACCATCTCCCCCACGACCATCTCCTCACGGCCACCTCCTCACGGCCACCTCCTCACGACCATCTCCCCCACGACCATCTCCTCCACGACCATCTCCCCATGACCATCTCCCCACGACCATCTCCTCACGGCCATCCCTCACGACCATCTCCCCCACGACCATCTCCTCCACGACCATCTCCCCCACGAGCACCTCCCCACGACCATCTCCTCACGACCATCTCCCCACGACCACCTCCTCACAACCATCTCCCCCACGACCATCTCCCCCATGACCATCTCCTCACGACCATCTCCTCACGACCATCTCCTCACGACCACCTCCCCCATCCATCCCTCACGACCATCTCCTCACGGCCACCTCCTCACGACCATCTCCCCCACGACCATCTCCCCACGACCATCTCCCCCACGACCATCTCCCCCACGACCATCTCCCCCATGACCATCTCCCCCACGACCATCTCCTCACGGCCATCTCCCCACGACCACCTCCTCACAACCATCTCCCCCACGACCATCTCCTCATGACCATCTCCTCACGACCACCTCCCCCATGACCATCTCCCCCACGACCATCTCCCCCACGACCATCTCCCCCACGACCATCTCCTCACCACCACCTCCTCACGACCATCTCCCCCCCGACCATCTCCCCACGACCATCTCCCCATGACCATCTCCCCCACGACCATCTCCTCACGGCCATCTCCCCACGACCACCTCCTCACAACCATCTCCCCCCAGGACCATCTCCCTCCAACCATCTCCTCACAACCATCTCCCCACGACCATCTCCTCACGACCTTCTCCTCACGACCATCTCCCTCACGACCTTCTCATCACGACCTTCCCTCACGACCATCTCCTCACGACCTTCTCCTCACGACCACCTCCCTCTGATCACCTCCTAAACACCAGCTCCCCACAAACAGCTTTTGCAGTTTTCTTTTTATTAAACTCCCTGTAATAAATTTGCATCTTTTGCTCCATGAGTCTTTACGACAAAAGGCCAAAGCAGAATTTTTCCGTGACGGTGAAACTAACATCGTTGCACTTGACTGAGATTTGAAGTGTTTCTCAGATGAAGACGTCAGGACTTAGCTGCGTTATCCGGATCTCAAAAGCTCCTTAGATAATATATTTAAACCGGGGAGGACACTTTTGGTTTAGATACATGAGTCCACAGGTACAGAGCATTTAGTGTTTCCTTCGATATTTAACAAACATCTTGACCCGTGTTTATGTTTTTACATTAGAAAAGTGACAGTGTGAGCTTTAGTGACTCTGAGGCAGGAGGCGAGTCACTGAACAGGTTCAAAGAGGCTTAAAGAGGAATTATGGTGATCTGTGAAAGCCTCTGGCATCTCCTCTGACATATGTGGAGCATCTGTGATGGAGGCACAAGTATTTACTCAAGAAGTATTTGCTCCTTCATTTCTTTAGTAAACTGCTGCCTTCAGATGTTTGGAGTTCACATTTATTGAGATGGAGGGTCAGATATAACCCCCTGTTTCTGAATAAAATGTCCCACAGTGCAGGAGTTTTCAGGTGCAGGACTCACCTTCTTGAGGCAGTGGATGCGGGGCCTGTAGTGCTGGTCCCGTTGGGGGCGGGCGGTGCGGATGGTCATGGCTGCTGGAGGATACTCGCTCTAAGGTCAAACTCGAGCCCAAAGTCCAGCGAGTCGGGCGGAGAGAGGAGAGAGTGGTGCACAGGTGGAGTCACTGCTCTGAGACTGTGGAGGAGGAAAAGCTCAGCAGATCCAATTATCAGGTCCCTGTAATACTCAGAGCGGTCAGCAGAGGGCACTAAAGAGAACTTTAAAAACACGATCTGATTTTCTGCTTCGAAATGGAAAACACAAAATATGAATCATAAAAATAAAACATCTAAATAAAAAAGGGAAACAAAATAATAATAATAGGGAAAATAAATCAAAATGACTTTTTGTATTTAAAAAAGAAAAAAAAAGAAAGAAAGACCCAGAGAGGTACTCTCTGTGGTGCTGATGAGTACTCTCTGTGATGCTGAGGGGTACTCTCTGTGATGCTGAGGGGTACTCTCTGTGGTGCTGAGGGGTACTCTCTGTGGTGCTGATGGGTACTCTCTGTGGTGCTGAGGGGTACTCTCTGTGGTGCTGAGAGGTACTCTGTGGTGCTGATGAGTACTCTCTGTGGTGCTGAGGGTACTCTCTGTGGTGCTGAGGGGTACTCTCTGTGGTGCTGAGAGGTGCTCTCTGTGGTGCTGAGGGGTACTCTCTGTGGTGCTGAGAGGTGCTCTCTGTGGTGCTGAGGGGTACTCTGTGATGCTGAGGGGTACTCTCTGTGATGCTGAGGGGTACTCTCTGTGGTGCTGAGGGGTACTCTCTGTGGTGCTGAGAGGTGCTCTCTGTGGTGCTGAGGGGTACTCTCTGTGATGCTGAGGGGTACTCTCTGTGGTGCTGAGAGGTGCTCTCTGTGGTGCTGAGGGGTACTCTCTGTGATGCTGAGGGGTACTCTCTGTGGTGCTGAGGGGTACTCTCTGTGATGCTGAGGGGTACTCTCTGTGGTGCTGAGAGGTGCTCTCTGTGGTGCTGAGGGGTACTCTCTGTGATGCTGAGGGGTACTCTCTGTGCTGCTGCTGAGGGGTACTCTCTGTGGTGCTGAGAGGTGCTCTCTGTGGTGCTGAGGGGTACTCTCTGTGATGCTGAGGGGTACTCTCTGTGGTGCTGAGAGGTGCTCTCTGTGGTGCTGAGGGGTACTCTGTAGTGCTGAGGGGTACTCTGTGGTGCTGAGGGGTACTCTGTGGTGCTGTGGGGTACTCTGTGGTGCTGTGGGGGCAGCAGTCTAAGCAGGGACTCCCAGACTTCCCTCACCCCAGACATCTCCTCCAGCTCCTCTGGTGGGACCCCAAGGTGTTCCAATGCCAGAGAGACATAGTCCCTCCAGCGGGGCCTCCTCCTGGTGGGACATGCCCAGAACACCTCCCTTGGGAGGCGTCCAGGAGGCATCCTGAGTCCGGGCCACCTCAGCTGGTTCCTCTCAACGTGGAGGAGCAGTGGCTCTACTCCGAGCTCCTCCCGTGTGACTGAGCTCCTCACCCTGTCTCTAAGGGAGCGCCCAGCCACTCTGAGGAGGAAACTGCTTTCAGCCGCTTGTATCTTGTCCTTTCGGTCATGACCCAGAGTCAGGACCATAGTTGAGGTGAACGTCACTGAGGTAAATCCAGAGCTTTGTCTTTGGACTCAGCTCCTTCTTCACCACAACAGACGATACAGCGACATCACTGCAGACACTGATCCAACTGTCAATCTCACGCTCCATCCTCCCCTCACTCTGAACAAGACCCTGAGACACTTGAACTCCTCCACCTGAGGCAGAGACTCTCCACCTGCAGAGGGCGCCACCTTTTTCCCTTCAAGAACCATGGCCTCAGATTTGGAGGAGCTGATTCTCATCTCAGCCACTTCACACTCGGCTCAAACCGCCTCAGTGCTGCAGGTCCTGAAGAAGCATCAGGACAAACATCATCTGCAAACAGCAGAGATGATCCTGTGGTTCCCGAACCAGACCCCCTCCAGCCCCTGAACCAGACCCCCTCCGGCCCCTGAACCAGACCCCCTCCGGCCCCTGAACCAGACCCCCTCCGGCCCCTGAACCAGACCCCCTCCAGCCCCTGAACCAGACCCCCTCCGGCCCCTGAACCAGACCCCCTCCGGCCCCTGAACTCCGGCCCCTGACTGCGCCTAGAATTTCTGTCCATAAATATAATGAACAGAACCGGTGACAAAGTGCAGCCCTGGTGGATCCAACATGCACCAGGAACAAGTCTGACTCACTGCAGAGACACACAGCTCCTGCTCCGGTCACACAGGGACAGGACAGCCCTTAGCAAAGGGCCCCAGACTCCATACTCCACCAGACCTTCTCAACAGACCCTCACAGTACACTTGGGTCTGCCAGGTCTGTCCGACTTCACCCTCTGCCAACGGATCCAACTCACCACCAGGTGGTGCTCTACAGCTCTGCCCCTTTCTTCACCCGAGTGTCCAAGACACGGAGGTCAGATGAGTCAACCATCGACCTCCGCCCTCGCGTGTCCTGGTGCCACGTGCACTGATGCACACTCCAGGTCGGAGGTCGGAGTTGTTTGGCACACTGTAAAACTTTACTCTGGTACCTGAAAGTTAAAGTTCTTAGAATCAGGTACAGCACCTTGAGTAACGTGAGTCTTATCTGCATGAACTTCAGACTGTTTCACAAAGAATCATTAACACACAGTAATGATAAGATTTTATTATAATAAATACAACCAGGTCCAGACCATCGTGTACAAATCACACATCAACTTAGAAAGGTTCAGTGAGTGACATTCAAGTGTGAAAGGCTGTGTTCAGAGAGGAAAGACTGTGTTCAGAGAGGAAAGACTGTGTTCAGAGAGGAAAAGACTGTGTTCAGAGAGAAAAGACTGTGTTCAGAGAGAAAAAGACTGTGTTCAGAGAGGAAAAGACTGTGTTCAGAGAGGAAAGACTGTGTTCAGAGAGGAAAGACTGTGTTCAGAGAGAAAAGACTGTGTTCAGAGAGAAAAGACTGTGTTCAGAGAGGAAAGACTGTGTTCAGAGAGAAAAGACTGTGTTCAGAGAGAAAAGACTGTGTTCAGAGAGGAAAGACTGTGTTCAGAGAGGAAAGACTGTGTTCAGAGAGAAAGACTGTGTTCAGAGAGAAAAGACTGTTCAGAGAGGAAGACTGTGTTCAGAGAGGAAAGACTGTGTTCAGAGAGAAAAGACTGTGTTCAGAGAGAAAAGACTGTGTTCAGAGAGAAAAGACTGTGTTCAGAGAGGAAAGACTGTGTTCAGAGAGGAAAGACTGTGTTCAGAGAGAAAAGACTGTTCAGAGAGGAAAGACTGTGTTCAGAGAGGAAAGACTGTGTTCAAAGAGAAAAGACTGTGTTCAGAGAGGAAACTGTGTTCTGTGTTCAGAGAGGAAAGACTGTGTTCAGAGAGGAAAGACTGTGTTCAGAGAGAAAAGACTGTGTTCAGAGAGGAAAGGCTGTGTTCAGAGAGAAAAAGACTGTTCAGAGAGAAAAGACTGTGTTCAGAGAGGAAAGACTGTGTTCAGAGAGGAAAGACTGTGTTCAGAGAGGAAAGACTGTGTTCAGAGAGGAAAGACTGTGTTCAGAGAGGAAAGACTGTGTTCAGAGAGAAAAGACTGTGTTCAGAGAGGAAAGGCTGTGTTCAGAGAGAAAAGACTGTGTTCAGAGAGAAAAGACTGTGTTCAGAGAGGAAAGGCTGTGTTCAGAGAGGAAAGGCTGTGTTCAGAGAGAAAAGACTGTGTTCAGAGAGAAAAGACTGTGTTCAGAGAGGAAAGGCTGTGTTCAGAGAGGAAAGGCTGTGTTCAGAGTGCGTCTGAGAACAGGGCGGACTTCAGGCTGACTCTGGGTCAGTCCTGATGCTCTGCCTCCATTCGTGCTCCGGTGTTTTTGTCCTTCGTGGAGCTAGCATACGGCTAATCCACCAAGAACATCGCCTAGAACACACGACGCACTGTGAACTGTTTAAGATTTCAGATTTTTGGAGGACTCGTGTTTTGTTGAGTCCAGGCTGGTGTGAGTCTGAGCGCAGCCAAAGTTAGAGGTATATGTGTCTGAAGCACCTCCCAAACCACAGGAGGCGCTAGAGACGCGGCGTCAGGCGGATTAAAGACTCTGCAGGTTCAAACCAGAGATGTTCAGAGTCAGAATGTCTCACTGTGGAGCTTTGTTCAGACCAGTTCAATCTGTTGCTTTTGCAGTGCAGGTTTTTCTCTCAAAATGGAGCCGCGCTGCACTTTTCCTCCTACACTGTTGTTTTTAAAACACAATATAAATGTTTGTTCCGTCTTCATTCATGTGACTCCTTCTTCTGTTAATCCTTTTGTAAATAACTTAATTTAATTTAATCTGTGGCTCCTTAAAACACACAGTCTGATGATCCTGGTTTGAACCAAGACCCTGGATCAGAGTGTCCTGCACCGATCTGTGAAGCTTAAGACGTCTGTCTGTTTTCAAGTCACATGTACAACCTCGATCACCTCAGGGCCCTGACACACAGACCCTGACACACTGTGACACACAGACTGTGACACACAGACCGTGACACACAGACCCTGACACACTGTGACACACAGACCCTGACACACAGACCGTGACACACAGACCGTGACACACTGTGACACACAGACTGTGACACACAGACCCTGACACACAGACCCTGACACACTGTGACACACAGACCGTGACACACTGTGACACACAGACCGTGACACACAGACTGTGACACACAGACCCTGACACACAGACCCTGACACACAGACCCTGACACACTGTGTCGTTGTATTGCTGTTCACACTCGTGTCGTGTTGGAAACAGTAAAATGTGTCTGTGCCTCAGTCTGATGCATCTCACAAGACGAAGTTTAAATCTGTTTAAATCGTTGGTTTTGGACGAGCAGAAAACGTCGTCACTCCTACGATTTGTCCAGTGACAGATTTACACTTCATCTTTTGTAAATGTAGTTACAGAAAACATTACCCAAATAAACTGTATTTGTACCGTAGAGTACTGTGTTCTGAATACTCTGATACTTTTACTGTTTAAACTGCAGTATCTCAGTGTCTGAGGCAGAATCACAAACAGCTGCATTTTTGTTGTTTGTTTTTCATTTTTTCAAGTTGAATCAGAGAAGGACACAAGTCAGGCTCATCTCAGAGTTTTCTTCTCACAGTTTCATGCTGAAGTATCACATTATTATCACTTTAATTTAGAAAAGCAGCTGTTTTCTGAACGATTATATTACCACGAAATGAAAATGTAACTGCACCGGAAACAGGTCAGAGTCAGAACACACAGACTGTGACACACTGTGACATGTACCCTGACCACAGTGTGTGACACACTGTGTGTGTGTGTGTTTTTCATGTGTGTTTAGGGCCACAGATGTGTGTTTTTCATGTGTGTGACAGGGCTGTCGTGTGTTTTACATGTGTGTTTAGGGCCTGATGTGTGTTTTTTCATGTGTGTTTGTGTCTGATGCCTGTGTTTTGATGCATCTGTTTAGGGCCTGATGTGTGTTTTTTCATGTGTGTTTAGGGTTGGTTTGGACGAGCAGAAAACGTCTTCACTGTACGATTGGTCCAGTGACAGATTTATACTGTCTTTTTGATGTGTGTTTGGGGCCTGATGTGTGTTTTTTGATGTGTGTTTGGGGCCTGAGAGTGTGTGTTTTGAATACTCTGATGTGTGTTTAGGGCCTGATGTGTTTTTGTGTTTGATGTGTGTTTCAGGGCCTGAGCTGTGTTTTTTGTTGTGTTGTTTTTGATGTGTGTTTTTGAATCAGTGTGTTTCAGGGCTCATCTCAGTGTTTTTC
Organism: Periophthalmus modestus; assembly: GCA_019594935.1. Classification (NCBI taxonomy): domain Eukaryota; kingdom Metazoa; phylum Chordata; class Actinopteri; order Gobiiformes; family Gobiidae; genus Periophthalmus; species Periophthalmus modestus. The sequence goes on along the minus strand of JAIEZT010000019.1, from coordinate 233,565 downwards.
TTGTGTGTTTTCATGCTGATGTGTCACATTATGTGTGTTTAGGGCCTAATGATGTGTGTTTTTCATGTGTGTTTAGGGCCTGATGTGTGTTTTTCATGTGTGTTTAGGGCCTGAAAATGTAACTGCATGTGTGTTTAGGGCCTGAGTCAGAACTGATGAATGTTTGTGTGCATGTACTGTGTGTGTTTTTTGATGTGTGTTTAGGGCCTGATGTGTGTTTTTGATGTGTGTTTAGGGCCTGATGTGTGTTTTTCATGTGTGTTTAGGGCCTGATGTGTGTTTTTCGATGTGTGTTTGGGGCCTGATGTGTGTTTTTGATGTGTGTTTAGGGCCTGATGTGTGTTTTTGATGTGTGTTTAGGGCCTGATGTGCTCAGACCACAGGCTCGAGCACTGAGGGCACAAACATTCACTGGAAGAGTCAGATGTAGTTCAGCTCCAAGAGGCGATGGCCCTGAGATCAGTGAAGTGAGGACTTCAGAGTGAGGACTCTTCTTAAAGGGGGAAATCCACGTCCAGGAAGTCCAGCTTCTCACTGTCCCGGTCCGTCTGCTCCTCAGGCTCCTTAGAACATCTGCAGGACTTAATGGGTCCCACCAGAGCCAGGCAGATGGCACTGAGAGCCATGCCCACAGCGCAGAGAGCGAAGGCCGCACCGTAGTTCTGCATCACGTCCACCAGGACCCCTGCGACACAAACACATTACACTCTATAGACCCTCTATACACTCTATAGACCCTCTACAAACTCTACAGACTCTACAAACTCTACAGACTCTACAGACTCTATAGACTCTATAGACTCTACAAACTCTACTGACTCTACTGACTCTACAGACTCTACAAACTCTACAGACTCTACAGACTCTATAGACTCTACAGACTCTACAGACTCTACAGACTCTACAGACTCTACAGACTCTACAGACTCTACAGACTCTATAGACTCTATAGACTCTACAAACTCTACTGACTCTACAGACTCTATAGACTCTACAGACTCTACAGACTCTACAGACTCTATAGACTCTATAGACTCTACAAACTCTACAGACTCTACAGACTCTATAGACTCTACAGACTCTACAGACTCTACAGACTCTACAGACTCTACAGACTCTACAGACTCTACACAGACTCTACACAGACTCTACAGACTCTACAGACTCTATAGACTCTACAAACTCTACTGACTCTACAGACTCTACAAACTCTACAGACTCTACAGACTCTACAGACTCTGTAGACTCTACAGACTCTACAGACTCTACAGACTCTACAGACTCTCTCAAGGCAGTGAAAACATCTGCATTTGAGCAGAACACACTCGAGCCCGTGGGGCGGTGAAAAAGGTGTGATATTCGATAACTGTTTGTGTTTCGATAACGATCCAAGTCACATGTCGTGACCTGATGCTCTTATATTATATAAAACTGACTCTTGTAGCTTTTAGTCACGTTCTAATGTTTCCTCCTCAAAAACAGACCTGGAGTTGTGTTTGTTTCATTCACATGTTTGAGTCACACTTTATTTTTAGTCTGTAACAATATCTCCAAAGCTCAAAACGCTCTGTTCCACCTTGTGATGTCATCAAGTGGTTGTTGTTAAGTGAATAGCTCCTTTTACCTTTAGTTCAGTAAAGTGTCAACTCCAGGACTGAAATCATCCAGATGATTCTAGTGAAGGTGTGTAGAGTTTAAAAACACAGTGGAGCACTTCCTGTATCACCACATGATGACATCACAAGGTGGAACAGAGTGTTTTCAGTTTGAGAGAAGAACTCTAAATCTGCAGGTTTGTATGTGTGAGAATGAAACAAAACCAGGTCAGAGGATATGGCCCTTTAATAAATAAAATCATGACAATCTTTTTAAAAACAGTAAACTTCTGTAAAATGGAAAACTTTATGCTACTGCTGTGATATATGTATTTTCTGTGAGTCCTACAGTCCCGTTTGCCTGAGCTCAGGGTCATACCTCCCAGCGGTGGCCCGGCCAGTCCAGCAAAGCTCTGGATGCAAACGTAGACGCCCACCGCAGACGCCATCCTCCGCACGCCCACCACATCCTCCTCCGCCAGCAGCGGGATGTGTGTGGAGCCCACAGTGCCCATGAAGTACCCGTAGATGGCGCAGCAAATCACCAGAGCCCAGAAGCCAGATGCCAACGTGAAAGCGCCCAGCACCAAGCACATCGCCAGCACACAGGCCAGGAGCACCAGAGTCTTTCTGACGGGCGCCCTCGTGAGGATCAGGCCGATAGTGAGTCGACCCACGATCTCCGCCACGGCCATCACGGACAGCATGTAGGACGCCATGTGCGGCTCCACCCCGCGGCTCTTACTCAGCTCGATCACGTACAGCTGTGGAGCGAAGAAGCCCGCCGTGGCAAACAGTCCAAACAGAGAGTAGCAGATGAACGCTCCGTCCCTCAACACGGAGAAGTCCAGCAGCTTGGGCACAGACTCGGCCTCGTCCCGTTCCCCCGGCTCTGCTCCTGCCTGCTCCTTCTGCTCCCCCTGTGAGGAGCTGAGAGACGTCACCCCAGAGTCCTCAGAGGCCCGGGACGGCGTGGAGCTAATGGAGGTACGGGTTTGCTCGTTCTCCAGCTCAAAAAACACCTCCACTTCCTTTTCGCACAGGGGTTCCTCCCTCTCCGGCTCAGGCTGAATGCTGATTGGACAAAGGAGAAAACCGCAGCCAATCACACAGGCCTGGATAGCACCGATGAACACCATGCAGTACCGCCAACCGATGTGCTCCTTGAGGATGGTGAAGGCTAGCAACAAAGACACGGAGACTTTTATTTCAAATGCACTTGGAGTTTGGGGCCAAAATCATCAGTGACAGTGCAGGTCCATACCAGGGGCAAAGGCAAACACGGCAAAAGACTCTCCCGAGGAAGCCAGAGACGTGACCAGAGCGCGACGCCTGGAGAAGTACTGGGCCAGCAGAGTGACCGTGGGCAGGAAGGTCAGACTGTAGCCCAGACCTGCGGAGGGAGACAGTGGACGCAAGTTTACCCACGACATGTGTAGAGAGTGTGAGGTTGGTCTGACAGGTGCTGCTCTGTGTGGAGACCACAGACTGTACAGATCTCTGGACATAGCCGCCTTCACACAGGAAGTGAGCAAGACTCTAATGAACTTTCTGTTGAAGAATGGCCCCTCTCTCTGGAACTGTTGCAGACGCGTCATTTTGGACTTGAAGTGAGTATCTTCACCAACCTCACTCCTGATTGTTTGCTATGATACTGGCACTTGGATTTCCAAATATAGATTTTTGCTCCAAATTAGCCGCTATAACTGCAAACCTGGACTGTGGAGCTGAGCACTGTGGGTGATTCACGGTCTACGTCTTTCTCCAGTCTGTGGAGGACACTCTATGGTCCACGTCTTTCTCCAGTCTGTGGAGGACACTCTATGGTCCACGTCTTTCTCCAGTCTGTGGAGGACACTCTATGGTCCACGTCTTTCTCCAGTCTGTGGAGGACACTCTATGGTCCACGTCTTTCTCCAGTCTGTGGAGGACACTCTATGGTCCACGTCTTTCTTCAGTCTGTGGAGGACACTCTATGGTCCATGTCTTTCTTCAGTCTGTGGAGGACACTCTATGGTCCACGTCTTTCTGTAGTCTATGGAGAACACTCTATGGTCCACGTCTTTCTCCAGTCTGTGGAGGACACTCTATGGTCCATGTCTTTCTTCAGTCTGTGGAGGACACTCTATGGTCCACGTCTTTCTGTAGTCTATGGAGAACACTCTATGGTCCGCGTCTTTCTCCAGTGTGTGGAGGACACACTCTATGGTCCACGTCTTTCTCCAGTCTGTGGAGGACACTCTATGGTCCACGTCTTTCTCTAGTCTGTGGAGGACACTCTATGGTCCACGTCTTTCTCCAGTCTGTGGAGGACACTCTATGGTCCACGTCTTTCTCTAGTGTGTGGAGGACACTCTATGGTCCACACTCTCCACTCTATGTCTTTCTCTAGTGTGTGGAGGACACTCTATGGTCCACGTCTTGTCTGTGGAGGACACTCTATGGTCCACGTCTTTCTCCAGTCTGTGGAGGACACGCTATGGTCCACGTCTTTCTCTCCAGTCTGTGGAGGACACTCTATGGTCCACGTCTTTCTCCAGTCTGTGGAGGACACGCTATGGTCCACGTCTTTCTTCAGTCTGTGGAGGACACTCTATGGTCCATGTCTTTCTCCAGTCTGTGTAGGACATGTACCTGTGATGACCCCGATGGTGATGTACATGTCATGGATGGAGTTGATGAAGCCAGAGGTGATGGTGCCGAGGCTCATGAGGAATCCGCCCATCATCACCACGGGACGGTGACCCAGACGGGTGCTCAGCAGAGTGGCCAGAGGCGCTGCAACACATCCACTGTGAGCCAACTTGCACGGACCTAGTCCACTGCTCAATGATCTGTTTCCCCCACAACTCTGAAAAGATCTGACCTCTGAGGCTGGACGTGCTACGGTCCTGAACCTTCCACCTCAAACATAAGCAGTGATTTTACTGTACGGAAGTTTTGAAAATGAGAGCCAATGTGCTGAATAATTTGAATTATCAGAGTATATAAGATAAGTGAGAAATAGCTTTGGGCCACTGCAAACTGTTTAAAATTAGTTTAATTTTTCTTTTTTTTTTTAATACTAATCAAGATATCAGAAATCCCCTCTACAATTTTTGTCACGAAAATTAAGCAAGAAATTCAACCCAGATTCCATAAGTTTGTCATTTGGTGGTAAATCAGGTACAGAGCCTTTTGGACGACTTCCACGACGAAAGACAAAGACTCACCTGTGAAGGAGAACATGAAGATGCAGATGGAGATGGCCCAGGACACTCGGCTGTTGCTCTCCTCAAACTCCAGCATCAGGTCCTGCAGGAACACTCCGAGGCTCTTGAGGGTCCCGTAGGTGCAGACCTCCACCACGAAGAAGGTCAGAGCCACAGCCCAGCCCCACCCGCCCTCCGGCACCGCACTGTACACTCGAGGCCCCAGGCAGCCCTCCATCACGGCACAGAAGGAGGAGGGACTGTGGGACACAACAGAGACAACGGGGACATGAGGACAGCTGTTACGAAGGCAGGAGGTTAGTAAAGAGTGCCCACTGGTGGTGCTGGGTAGTAAATGCATCCTTCAGTTACAGAATGATGCAGTTTTAAAGGAGCGATACCTGCAGCCTGCCCCTTACTATTTTTAAAAAGTGCTACAATCTCATCTGAGCCTGTGTTTTTGAGTCGTAACCTGCAGAGACACATGAGTTTTCCTCGTTCTCAGTGTGTGAACAGGCCTCATGTGAAAGAACCTCCAGAATTCACTCCCTGAGCTGCAGAGGCTGCACTAGCTCTGACTCATGATGCTGCAGGTGCTGGGGTTTAGGTAGAGACCATTCAGACCAGAGAGAGGCATTTTAGGTTTAAAACTCCTGGATTTCAGCTTTGAACCTGGCAACACAAATGAGAGACTCATGAGGCTCATTCCGCTCTGACTTGAGAAACAAAACAAAAGTAAATGCTAATCTGGGGCTAAGTCGCGGGGGCATCAGTCTGAGCAGGGACTCACAGACTTCCCTCACCCCAGACACATCCTCCAGCTCCTCCGGTGGGACCCCAAGATGTTCCCAGGCCAGAGAGACATCCGGCGTGTCCTGGGTCTTCCCCGGGGCCTCCTCCTAGTGGGACATGAACACCTCCCCACGGAGGCGTCCAGGAGGCTCCTGAGGCAGATGCCCGAGCCTCAGCTGGTTCCTCTCAACGTGGAGGAGCAGCGGCTTTACTCTGAGCTCCTCCCATGTGACTGAGCTCCTCACCCTGGAGTCAGGGAGCGCCCAGGGACCACTCCCTTAGCAAAGGGCCAACTGCTACTCCCAGCGCAGTCCAGAGGTACTGTCTTTCGGTCATGACCCAGAGTCGCCATAGTTGATGTTGAGGTAGATCCAGAGCTTTTGTCTGTCAGCCAAGAAAGAGGGCTCCACCAGACGTACGGTTGGGTCTGCCAGGTCTGTCCAGCTTCCTCCTTCCGCTGGACAGGTGGTGATCAGTGATTCTCATCTCCCCTCGCTTCACACTCGAGTGTCCAAACCTCCCGGTGCGGCAGGTCAGATGACACGACAACAAAGTCAATCAACAACCCCCAAACCTAAGGTGTCCCTGTGGTTCCACGTGCACATGGACTTGTGCTTGAAACATGGTGTTCGTTCCGGGACCTGAAAACTGTGGCCCCTAGCACCAGAAGTCCAATAACAAAACCACCCCCTCAGGTTCAGATCAGGGAGGCCGTTCCGGCCCTGAACCACGCCCCTCCAGGTGTCACTGTCGTTACCCACATGGACATTGAAGTCCCCAGGAGAACAATGAACAGAGTCCCCGGTGGTCCAACATGTCTAGTACCCCTCCCAGGGAACACAGCTCCAAGAAGGGCCGGGTACTCTGCACTGCTGTTTGGCCCGTAGGCTGCCACAACAGTGAGAGACCTGTCCCCGACCCGAAGGCGCAGGGACGCGACCCTCTCGTTCTCCGGGGAGAACTCCAACACGTGACGGCTGAGCTGTGGCACAATGAGCCCACACCAGCTCGCCGCCGCTCCCCGCGGGCAACGCCAGAGAAATGGAGAGTCCAGCCCCTCTCAAGGAGTTGGGTTCCAGAGCCCAAACTGTGCGTGGAGGCGAGGCCGACTATATCTAGTCGGTAACACTCAACCTCCCGCACAAGCTCAGGCTCCTCCCCCCAGAGAGGTGACATGTCCCCAGAGCCAGTCTCCATGTCTAGAGATCCGGTCGTCGAGGCCCCTGCCGTCGACTGCTGCCCAGATCTCTCTGCACCGGCCCTTACGGATCCTCCTGCAGGGGGTGGGCCCATGGTAGGTTGGCCCTACGTCACTCCTTCAGGCTGAGCCCGGCTGGGCCCCGTGGGGAAAAGCACAGCTGCTAGGCCCTCGCTGCTGAGCACCTACCCCAGGCCTGGCTCCAGGGTGGGGCCCTGGTGACGTAATAACCTTGATTGTTGACTCATCATAAAGGACTTCTGAACCGCTCTTAGTCTGACCCGTCCCCCTGGACCTGTTTGCCATGAGTGACCAGGAGCATGACGCCCCAGCTCCAGGATCATTCAGGCTCAAACCCTCCACCAGGTTAAGGTGGAGCTTCAGGGAGGGGCCCAAATGTGTCAAAAATGTTCTGACCAATGTAACGTGAGAGCGCTGTGTTTGGAACTTTAGTGAATCTGCTCCTCTGCTCCTGAATCTGCTCCTGAATCTGCTCCTCTGCTCCTGAACCTGCTCCTCTGCTCCTGAATCTGCTCCTCTGCTCCTCTGCTCCTCTGCTCCTCTGCTCCTGAATCTGCTCCTCTGCTCCTCTGCCCCTCTGCTCCTCTGCTCCTCTGCTCCTCTGTGTTTTCTCCTGTGATGTTTTGATGGTTTTGTTGTCCTGCGCCTGTGTGCTCCTCCTTCTTGTGCACTTGTATCACCTCCAGGGAGTGATACAGTCTGAGAGTGAACACCTCCCTCAAAAAGAGCCGCTGACCAACAGGAGGAGTGAGGAGCGGTGAGGAGCAGTGAGGAGGAGTGAGGAGCAGTGAGGAGGAGGAGTGTGAGGAGGAGCGGTGAGGAGGAGTGAGGAGGAGTGAGGAGCAGTGAGGAGGAGTGAGGAGCAGTGAAGAGCAGTGAGGAGCAGTGAGGAGGAGTGAGGAGGAGTGAGGAGGAGGAGGTGTGAGGAGCGGTGAGGAGCAGTGAGGAGGAGGAGCAGTGAGGAGGAGGAGGTGTGAGGAGCGGTGAGGAGCAGTGAGGAGGAGGAGGTGTGAGGAGCAGTGAGGAGCAGTGAGGAGGAGGAGGTGTGAGGAGCAGCGAGGAGCAGTGAGGAGGAGGTGTGTGAGGAGCGGTGAGGAGCAGTGAGGAGGGAGTGAGGAGCAGTGAGGAGGAGTGAGGAGCAGTGAGGAGAGGAGCAGTGAGAGGAGGAGTGAGAGGAGGAGGAGGAGGAGTGAGGAGGAGCAGTGAGGAGCAGTGAGGAGGAGGAGGTGTAGCAGGAGCAGTGAGGAGCAGTGAGGAGGAGGAGGTGTGAGGAGCGGTGAGGAGCAGCGAGGAGCAGTGAGGAGGAGGTGTGAGGAGCGGGAGGAGGAGCAGTGAGGAGGTGTGAGGAGCAGTGAGGAGGAGGAGGAGCAGTGAGGAGGAGTGAGGAGGAGGAGCAGTGAGGAGCAGTGAGGAGGAGGAGCAGTGAGGAGGAGGAGGAGTGAGGAGAGCAGTGAGGAGGAGTGAGGAGAGAGGAGGAGTGAGGAGGAGGAGTGAGGGAGGAGGAGTGAGGAGTGAGGAGGAGGAGGTGGAGGAGCAGTGAGGAGCGGTGAGGAGGAGCGGTGAGGAGCAGTGAGGAGGAGGAGGTGTGAGGAGCGGTGAGGAGCGGTGAGGAGGTGAGGAGCGTGAGGAGGAGGAGGTGGAGGAGCAGTGAGGAGGAGGAGGAGTGAGGAGGAGGAGCGGTGAGGAGAGGAGGAGGAGGTGTGAGTGAGGAGCAGTGTGAGGAAGAAGAGGAGTGAGGAGCGGAGGAGGAGGAGGAGGAGTGAGGAGCAGTGAGGAGGAGGAGGGGTGAGGCAGTGAGGGAGGAGGAGGGAGAGAGGAGGAGGAGGAGGAGCAGTGAGGAGGAGGAGGTGAGGAGGAGGAGAGGAGGAGGAGTGAGGAGTGGTGAGCGAGGAGGAGGAGGAGGAGTGAGGAGAGGAGGAGGAGGCGGTGAGGAGGTGAGGGAGCAGGAGGAGGAGGAGGAGCGAGGAGGAGGAGGAGGTGTGAGGAGGAGCATGAGGAGGAGGAGGAGGGAGTGAGGAGGAGAGGAGAGGAGTGAGGAGGAGGAGGAGGAGCAGTGAGGAGGAGGAGGTGTGAGGATGAGGAGGAGTGAGGAGGAGGAGCGGTGAGGAGCAGTGAGTAGCAGTGAGGAGGAGCGGTGAGGAGCAGTGAGGAGGAGGAGGTGTGAGGAGCAGTGAGGAGGAGGAGCAGTGAGGAGCAGTGAGGAGGAGGAGCAGTGAGGAGGAGGAGGTGTGAGGAGGAGTGAGGAGGAGGAGCAGTGAGTAGCAGTGAGGAGGAGGAGGAGTGAGGAGCAGTGAGGAGGAGGAGCGTGAGGAGGAGTAGTGAGAGGAGGAGGAGCGGTGAGGAGCAGTGAGTAGCAGTGAGGAGGAGCGGTGAGGAGTAGTGAGGAGGAGGAGAGTGAGAGGAGGAGGAGGAGGAGGTGTGAGGAGCAGTGAGGAGGAGGAGGAGTGAGGAGCAGTGAGGAGGAGGAGGTGTGAGGAGCGGTGAGGAGGAGGAGGAGGTGTGAGCTGGTCAAAGTACAGTCCTAAAGTCAGTGTCCAGCACAGACTGTGATTCTGAATCTGACACAAACAGAATGATTCACTTCACATTTATGAAAAAAGGTCCAATAAACAAAACAAATCACATTCTGTCATTTTTACTCATTATTTCAGTTTGTGTTTCACTGGACAAAGAGGAAACAGGAGAAATAATCCTCCTGTGTAAAGTTTTATGTAGATCAGCCCCAAACTGTCCTGAGGCTCTGAGCGTCATGAAGTCAGAGCCGGAGTCAGAGTCAGAGTCACAGTCAGAGTCAGAGTCACAGTCAGAGTCAGAGTCAGAGTCAGAGTCACAGTCAGAGTCGGAGCCGGAGTCAGAGCCGGAGCCGGAGCCGGAGTCAGAGCCAGAGTCGGAGCTGGAGCTGGAGCTGGAGCTTAGACTCGTGGCAGCGGAGGATAAACACTGAGGACTGACGTGGTGCAGCGAGAATCATCCCGCAGAGAGAACGGAGCATCCGCACTGAGACATGTCAGAGACGGAGACGGAGACAGAGAGACAGAGAGACAGACAGAGACGGAGACAGAGACAGAGAGACAGACAGAGAGACAGACAGAGAGACAGACAGACAGAGACAGAGACAGAGACAGAGACAGAGAGAGACAGAGACAGAGAGACAGACACAGACACAGACACAGAGACACTCACCTCAGAGGGACGAGGAGACGCGGGTCCGTGGACACAGCTCCAGATGTCAGTCCATCTTGTCCGGTTTGTCCCGTCCTGCTCCTGCCGCTCCTCCTCCTCCTCGCTGCTCCTCCTCTTCGCTGCTCCTCCTCCTCGCTGCTCCTCCTCCTCGCTGCTCCTCCTCTGCGCTGCGCCTCCTCTCCGCTCCTCGTGTCTCCTCTGTTCCTGTTCTGGCAGCTCTTTACCGGCTCCAGCCGGTATTCACACGAGCACGTGCTGTGGGCGCGCACGCCTTGACAACAGAGGGACGCACAAAGACACGCCGAGACACGCAGAGACGCACAAAGACACGCAGAGGGACGCACAAAGGGACGCACAGAGACGCACAAAGGGACGCACAGAGACGCACAAAGGGACGCACAGAGACGCAGAGAGACGCACAGAGACGCACACGTCTCCTGCGCGCTCACGTGCTCTGGCTCGTTCACCACAAACATGTAAATCACATGGAGCATTAGGGTTTGTGTTTGTGTTGTGTTGTGTTTGTGTTGTGTTGTGTTGGGTTGTGTGTTTGTGTTGTGTTTGTGTTGTGTTGTGTTGTGTTGTGTTGTGTTGTGTTGTGTTTGTGGGACAGGAGCCTGTAGACACCGGGTCACACCTCCTGTTTCACATGTGATACAGGACAGAGTATGTCCCATAGTGTGCTGAGGTCACAGAGGTCAGAGGTCACAGAGGTCAGAGGTCACAGAGGTCAGACAGAGTGTGATCACCCCTCAGATCCTGGTGCACAGACCTGTGTAGGAGCCTGTGTAGGAGTCTGTGTAGGAGTCTGTGTAGGAGTCTGTCTAGGAGTCTGTGTAGGAGTCTGTGTAGGAGTCTGTCTAGGAGTCTGTGTAGGAGTCTGTGTAGGAGTCTGTAGGAGCCTGTGTAGGAGTCTGTAGGAGTCTGTGTAGGACTCTGTAGGAGCCTGTGTAGGGGTCTGTGTAGGAGTCATTAGGAGTCTGTGTAGGAGTCTGTGTAGCAGTCTGTAGGAGTCTGTGTAGGAGTTTGTGTAGGAGTCTGTGTAGGAGTCATTAGGAGTCTGTGTAGGAGTCTGTAGGAGTCTGTGTAGGAGCCTATGTAGGAGTCTGTAGGAGCCTGTGTAGGAGTTTGTGTAGGAGTCTGTGTAGGAGTCATTAGGAGTCTGTGTAGGAGTCTGTAGGAGTCTGTGTAGGAGCCTATGTAGGAGTCTGTAGGAGCCTGTGTAGGACTCTGTGTAGGAGTCTGTGTAGAAGTCTGTGTAGAAGTCATTAGGAGTCTGTGTAGGAGTCTGTAGGAGTATGTGTAGGAGTCTGTAGGGAGTCTGTGTAGGAGCCTGTGTAGGAGTCTGTCTAGGAGCCTGTCTAGGAGTCTGTGTAGGAGTCTGTGTAGAAGCCTGTGTAGGAGTCTGTGTAGGAGTCTGTGTAGAAGCCTGTGTAGGAGTCTGTGTAGGAGTCTGTGTAGAAGCCTGTGTAGGAGTCTGTGTAGGAGTCTGTGTAGGAGTCTGTAGGAGCCTGTAGGAGCCTGTGTAGGAGTCTGTAGGAGTCTGTAGGAGCCTGTGTAGGAGCCTGTGTAGGAATCTGTGGGAGTCTGTGTAGGAGTCTGTCTAGGAGTCTGTAGGAGTCTGTGTAGAAGTCTGTGTAGGAGTCTGTGTAGGAGTCATTAGGAGTCTGTGTAGGAGTCTGTAGGAGTCTGTGTAGGAGCCTATGTAGGAGTCTGTAGGAGCCTGTGTAGGACTCTGTGTAGGAGTCTGTGTAGAAGTCTGTAGGAGTCTGTGTAGGAGCCTGTGTAGGAGTCTGTCTAGGAGTCTGTCTAGGAGTCTGTCTAGGAGTCTGTGTAGGAGTCTGTGTAGGATTCATTAGGAGTCTGTGTAGGAGTCTGTGTAGAAGCCTGTGTAGGAGTCTGTGTAGGAGTCTGTAGGAGCCTGTGTAGGAATCTGTGGGAGTCTGTGTAGGAGTCTGTAGGAGTCTGTAGGAGTCTGTGTAGGAGTCTGTGTAGGAGTCTGTGTAGGAGTCTGTGTAGGAGTCTGTAGGAGCCTGTGTAGGAGTCTGTAGGAGTCTGTGTAGGACTCTGTAGGAGCCTGTGTAGGGGTCTGTGTAGGAGTCATTAGGAGTCTGTGTAGGAGTCTGTGTAGCAGTCTGTAGGAGTTTGTGTAGGAGTCTGTGTAGGAGTCATTAGGAGTCTGTGTAGGAGTCTGTAGGAGTCTGTGTAGGAGCCTATGTAGGAGTCTGTAGGAGCCTGTGTAGGACTCTGTGTAGGAGTCTGTGTAGGAGTCTGTGTAGAAGTCTGTGTAGTAAGAAGTCATTAGGAGTCTGTGTAGGAGTCTGTAGGAGTATGTGTAGGAGTCTGTAGGAGTCTGTGTAGGAGCCTGTGTAGGAGTCTGTCTAGGAGCCTGTCTAGGAGTCTGTGTAGGAGTCTGTGTAGAAGCCTGTGTAGGAGTCTGTGTAGGAGTCTGTGTAGAAGCCTGTGTAGGAGTCTGTGTAGAAGCCTGTGTAGGAGTCTGTGTAGGAGTCTGTAGGAGCCTGTAGGAGCCTGTGTAGGAGTCTGTAGGAGTCTGTAGGAGCCTGTGTAGGAGCCTGTGTAGGAATCTGTGGGAGTCTGTGTAGGAGTCTGTCTAGGAGTCTGTGTAGGAGTCTGTAGGAGTCTGTGTAGAAGTCTGTGTAGGAGTCTGTGTAGGAGTCTGTGTAGGAGTCATTAGGAGTCTGTGTAGGAGTCTGTAGGAGTCTGTGTAGGACTCTGTGTAGGAGTCTGTGTAGAAGTCTGTAGGAGTCTGTGTAGGAGCCTGTGTAGGAGTCTGTGTAGAAGTCTGTGTAGGAGTCTGTGTAGGAGTCTGTGTAGGAGTCATTAGGAGTCTGTGTAGGAGTCTGTAGGAGCCTGTGTAGGACTCTGTGTAGGAGTCTGTGTAGAAGTCTGTAGGAGTCTGTGTAGGAGCCTGTGTAGGAGTCTGTCTAGGAGTCTGTCTAGGAGTCTGTGTAGGAGTCTGTGTAGGAGTCTGTGTAGGAGTCTGTGTAGGATTCTGTGTAGACGTCTGTGTAGGAGTCTGTGTAGGATTCATTAGGAGTCTGTGTAGGAGTCTGTGTAGAAGCCTGTGTAGGAGTCTGTGTAGGAGTCTGTAGGAGCCTGTGTAGGAATCTGTGGGAGTCTGTGTAGGAGTCTGTAGGAGTCTGTAGGAGTCTGTAGGAGCCTGTGTAGGAGTCTGTGTAGGAGTCTGTGTAGGAGTCTGTAGGAGTCTGTAGGAGTCTGTAGGAGCCTGTGTAGGAGTCTGTGTAGGAGTCTGTTGGAGCCTGTGTAGGAGTCTGTAGGAGTCTGTAGGAGTCTGTAGGAGCCTGTGTAGGAATCTGTAGGAGTCTGTAGAAGCCTGTGTAGGAGTCTGTAGGAGTCTGTAGGAGTCTGTGTGGAGGTGTGTGGAGGTTAAAAACACAGTGGAGCACTTCCTGTTTGGTGAGATCAGAAACATCGTCCTACAGACCCCGACGTGTTTGTGCTGCAGGTTTTTCACGACTGTGGTTTTTGTTCTCGAGGACCGGACAGTTTCACCTCTGCTCTCGTCCAACTCTGAATCATCTTATCAGCACGGCTCACGTAACAGTATCGGCTCTTTACAAACGGCTCACGTAACAGTATCGGCTCTTTACAAACGGCTCACGTAACAGTATCGGCTCTTTACAAACGGCTCACGTAACAGTATCGGCTCTTTACAAACCTCCAGGAGCCAGATAAGCTCTTGTCTCTGACCCACACTCAGATTAAATTTTACTGCCTCTGTCACAGAGAAAAAATCACAGGAGGAACTAGTTTCGACATCGTGGTGCAACATAGAACCAGGAACAACAAGAACATGCAACAAAACAAGGAAAATAAACAGATAAACAGATAGAACATACAGCTCAGGGTTTTAGTCCAGATCAAATCTCATAGAAACAAATCCAAATTAGGGAGTCATCACTTTTTGAGTTCCGATACTGATTTCGATACTTTCAGCAGATATCAACAGTATTTATTTAAACTGAAATAAAATAAACCAAAACTGTACCAAATGTGTCGTGTAGCTGTTACTTTTCTCTCAAGTAAAAACAACTTTATATAAATAAAAGTTCAAACATTATGAGACTTTCTGACCAACTAAAAACAGTAAAGAGTTTTATTACATCACTGTCCACCCAGAGTATCGGCTCAACCGATACTTGGAAGAATCTGTCCTGACCAGTTTGGACCAGTTTGGACCAGTTTGGACCAGTTTGGACCAGTCCAAACCAAACGTCATGTTCTACATTTCTACAAGATTAAAAAAAGAAAGAAAAGTTTTAAAAGTGTGAGTTTGTTTCAGTACCTCATGGTCAGACTGATGCACTGCACTAAGTCTCCAGCAGATGGTGCTGGAGATTTATCCTGGATTCATGCAGAAAATGGAAGAACAAACATCAGTGTTGAGGATGTTTATCAGTGTTCAGGATGTTTATCGGTGTTGAGGATGTTTATCAGTGTTGTGCATGTTTATCAGTGTTCAGGGTGTTTATCGGTGTTGAGGATGTTTATCAGTGTTGAGGATGTTTATCAGTGTTGAGGATGTTTATCAGTGTTGAGGATGTTTATCGGTGTTCAGGATGTTTATCAGTGTTCAGGATGCTTATCAGTGTTCAGGGTGTTTATCGGTGTTCAGGATGTTTATCAGTGTTCAGGATGTTTATCGGTGTTCAGGATGTTTATCAGTGTTCAGGGTGTTTATCAGTGTTGAGGATGTTTATCAGTGTTCAGGATGTTTATCAGTGTTGAGGATGTTTATCGTGTTCAGGATGCTTATTGGTGTTCAGGATGTTTATCAGTGTTCAGGGTGTTTATCAGTGTTGAGGATGTTTATCGGTGTTGAGGATGTTTATCGGTGCTCAGGATGTTTATCGGTGTTCAGGATGTTTATCGGTGTTCAGGATGTTTATCAGTGTTCAGGATGTTTATCGGTGTTCAGGATGTTTATCAGTGTTCAGGATGTTTATCGGTGTTCAGGATGTTTATCAGTGTTCAGGGTGTTTATCAGTGTTGAGGATGTTTATCGGTGTTGAGGATGTTTATCGTGTTCAGGATGTTTATCAGTGTTGAGGATGTTTATCAGTGTTCAGGGTGTTTATCAGTGTTGAGGATGTTTATCAGTGTTCAGGATGTTTATCGCGTTCAGGATGTTTATCGGTGGTGTTCAGGATGTTTATCGGTGTTGAGGATGTTTATCGCGTTCAGGATGTTTATCGGTGTTGAGGATGTTTATCGTGTTCAGGATGTTTATCAGTGTTGTGCATGTTTATCAGTGTTCAGGGTGTTTATCAGTGTTGAGGATGTTTATCAGTGTTGAGGATGTTTATCAGTGTTGAGGATGTTATCGGTGTTGAGGATGTTTATCGGTGCTCAGGATGTTATCGGTGTTCAGGATGTTTATCGGTGTTCAGGATGTTTATCAGTGTTTCAGGATGTTTATCGGTGTTCAGGATGTTTATCAGTGTTCAGGATGTTTATCGGTGTTCAGGATGTTTATCAGTGTTCAGGATGTTTATCAGTGTTCAGGGTGTTTATCAGTGTTGAGGATGTTTATCGGTGTTGAGGATGTTTATCGCGTTCAGGATGTTTATCGGTGTTGAGGATGTTTATCGTGTTCAGGATGTTTATCAGTGTTGAGGATGTTTATCAGTGTTCAGGATGTTTATCGCGTTCAGGATGTTTATCGGTGTTCAGGATGTTTATCGGTGTTGAGGATGTTTATCGTGTTCAGGATGTTTATCAGTGTTCAGGATGTTTATCAGTGTTGAGGATGTTTATCAGTGTTCAGGATGTTTATCGCGTTCAGGATGTTTATCAGTGTTGAGGATGTTTATCGGTGTTGAGGATGTTTATCGGTGTTGAGGATGTTTATCGCGTTCAGGATGTTTATCAGTGTTCAGGATGTTTATCAGTGTTCAGGATGTTTATCAGTGTTCAGGATGTTTATCAGTGTTCAGGATGTTTATCGGTGTTGAGGATGTTTAATCTTGAGGCACTAATCACATAATAATAATAACTCACGCTTACATGCAGGTCTATGGTAAAAGTCGTAGCCACAGAGTCCTCTGAGATTATGACATAATCAAATTGAAGAACGTAAATGCAGCCTGTAGTGACATCACACTGGGGGTGTTCAGCATGTATCTCTATGGTTGAAAGTTCAGCAGATCTTCTGAAAATTCAAGACAAAAATACAAAATGGTTTTCGACATTTTCAGAGTCTGATCGGTCCGAGCTCAGGGGCCGGTTTAGAGTTTTTTGTTTAACAGTAAAAATCACTTCTGTTTGGTCAGATTGTGTTAAAAACTTTTAAAAAAAAAAACAAAGCTCAGATTAAAGTCTAACTTGAGTAACAGTTTGAGACGGAGCAGTGCCTACAGTTAGCATCATCTGGACCTGGATCTGACTTTAGTTTTGGGCAGATTCAAAAGAAACATCTAAATGTTTGAATCGTCTTCAGGAGCTGCACATTCTCAGGAAAAATCCTTTTTCCTCTTTTCTGAGTAAAAAACATGAACATTTTTCACGACAAGTTTTTGTGTTTTTCTTTTATTTGGTTTGTTATTTTTGGACACACAGTTTTATCGAGTGTTTGCTGAACATGAACAGATCAAATATAACATTTTAAATAAAGATAATTCAGCAGAATGTCTCTCGTTTTCAGACTGATGAAAACTCTGATTATGACTAAAAAGTCACAAAAGCTCATCACAAAGGCTCATTATTTATCTTCAAACCTTCACCATGGCCCTCAAACTTCTACAGGGGAGATGTTTCTGCTCCAGTTTTCTCCAAAGGCTCCGTTCTCTCTTTAAAGGCTCCGTTCTCCGTCAGTCTGCTGTGTCTGGATCTAATTATAAAGCATTTTATTATCAGAGAATCAGGAAGTGCACATTAGCATGCTAGTTGTTGTTAGCTTTATCGTCACGGCAAACTCTGCTCTGGTTTCTGGGAGTTGTGAAAAGAGCTTATAATCTCATCATGGTGAGTAAATGTTTTCACATTTTCTGAAAGGCATAACTGGAGAAAATAAATGTCTTTATGTTATTTTCAGGTTGTGATGTCACATAAACCTTTTCTCCCTGAGCCTTAAGCTGTTTGTGATGTTCTGACAGGGCCTGCAGCCTCTGGAGGAGGTCTGAGCCTGTGTGGGGCTTTGTGCGCTTTGTTCACGCTGATGCACACTGTCCTACTTCTGCTCTGTGGATAATGCAGCTCTGAACTGGGCACGTCGTCCCGTCTTATCTCCTTTATATCGATGTGCTCAGGGGCACGGCAGTGTGCGAGTAACAAACACAACGCTAGCTCTTCACCGCAGCCTAACGACCGTAGCCACATCACCAAAGCCTCTCATCAAAGCCCCTCACAACTTTGAAACATCCTTCTTTCCACCACAGGGTGACCCCGGTCACCACGACCCTCTCACTGCAGTCCCCTCATCCCAGTTTTATCAGAAAAAACCCTCACGAAAACCCCTCACCAAAGTCCCTCAGCAAAAACCCAAAGTCCGTCACCAAAAACCCAAAGTCCCTCACCAAAAACCCAAAGTCCGTCACCAAAAACCCCAAAGTCCCGTCACCAAAAACCCAAAGTCCCTCACCAAAAACCCCAAAGTCCGTCACCAAAAACCCAAAGTCCCTCACCAAAAACACAAAGTCCGTCACCAAAAACCCAAAGTCCCTCACCAAAAACCCAAAGTCCTTCACCAAAAACCCAAAGTCCCTCACCAAAAACCCAAAGTCCCTCACCAAAAACCCAAAGTCCCTCACCAAAGTCCCTCACCAAAAATCACCAAAGTCCGGTCCACCAAACCAAAAAACCAAAGTCCCTCACCAAAAACCCAAAGTCCCTCACCAAAAAACCCAAAGTCCCTCACCAAAAAAAACCCAAAGTCCCTCACCAAAGTCCCTCACCAAAAACCCAAAGTCCCTCACCAAAAACCCAAAGTCCCTCACCAAAAACCCAAAGTCCCTCACCAAAGTCCCTCACCAAAAACCCAAAGTCCCTCACCAAAAACCCAAAGTCCGTCAGCAAAAACCCAAAGTCCGTCACCAAAAACCCAAAGTCCTTCACCAAAAACCCAAAGTCCCTCACCAAAAACCCAAAGTCCCTCACCAAAAAAACCCAAAGTCCCTCGCCAAAGTCCCTCACCAAAAACCAAAAGTCCCTCACCAAAAAACCCAAAGTCCCTCACCAAAAACCCAAAGTCCCTCACCAAAAAACCCAAGTCCTCATCAAAAAACCCAAAGTCCCTCACCAAAGTCCCTCACCAAAAACCCAAACTGGTCCCTCACCAAAAACCAAAGTCCCTCACCAAAAACCCAAAGTCCCTCACAACTTTGAAACATCCTTCTTTCCACCACAGGGTGACCCCGGTCACCACGACCCTCTCACTGCAGTCCCCTCATCCCAGTTTTATCAGAAAAAACCCTCACGAAAACCCCTCACCAAAGTCCCTCAGCAAAAACCCAAAGTCCGTCACCAAAAACCCAAAGTCCCTCACCAAAAACCCAAAGTCCGTCACCAAAAACCCAAAGTCCCTCACCAAAAACCCAAAGTCCGTCACCAAAAACCCAAAGTCCGTCACCAAAAACCCAAAGTCCCTCACCAAAAACCCAAAGTCCCTCACCAAAGTCCCTCACCAAAGTCCCTCACCAAAGTCTCTCGCCAATGTCCCTCACTAAAGGACAGCTGCGTCCTGCAGAAGTTCTCTGATGACTCCGCCATCATTGGCCTCATCAAGGATGACGACGATGTGGAGTACAGAGGACTAACGCAGGACTTTGTGGACTGGTGTCAGCAGAACCACCTCATCATCAACGCAGGGAAGACCAAGGAGATGGTGGTGGACTTCCGCAGACGCCACTCTACTGCCCCCTCAGTGAACATCCAGGGAAGGGGACATTGAGAGAGTGACTCATACAAGTACCTGGGTGTTCATCTGAACAACAAAACTGGACTGGACTCATAACACAGACGCACTGTACAGGAAGGGCCAGAGCAGGCTCTATCTCCTGAGGAGACTCAGGTCTTTTGGAGTGAGAGGGCCACTCCTGAAGACCTTCTATGACTCTGTGGTGGCATCATCCTGTACGGTGTGGTCTGCTGGAACAGCAGCATCACAGAGAGGAAGAAGCTGGACAAGGTCATCAAAGAAGTCCAGCTCCGTCCTGGGCTGTCCTCTCTGGACTCAGTGCAGGAGGTGGGGGGACAGGAGGGTCCTGGCTAAGGTCATCTCTATGCTGGACCATGAGTCTCACCCCCTGCAGGACGCTCTGTCTGCCCTGGAGAGCAGCTTCAGTGACAGACTGATTCACCCTCGCTGTGTGAAGGAGAGGTTCAGGTCTTTCCTTCCTGCTGCTGTCAGACTGTATAATGACACTGTTAACACCTCCTCCTCTTCCTCCTCCTCCTTCTCCTCCTCCTCCTTCTTCTCCTCCTCTCTCTCCTCTCCTCTCTCCTCTCCTCTCCTCCTCCTCCTATCTCCTCCTCCTCCTCTCTCTCTCCTCCTCCTCCTCCTCCTCCTCTTTCCTCCTCCTCCTCTCATTCCTCCTCCTCCTCTCTCTCTCCTCTCTCCTCCTCCTACTCCTCCTCTCCTCCTCTCCTCCTCTCTCCTCCTCCTTCTCTCCCCCTCCTCTCTCCTCTCTCCTCCTCTCCTCCTCTTCTCTCTCTCTCCTCTCCTCTCTCCTCTCTCCTCCTCCTCTCTCCTCCTCCTCCTCTCTCTCCTCTCCTCCTCTCCTCTCCTCCTCCTCCTCTCCTCCTCCTCTCCTCCTCCTCTCTCCTCTCCTCCTCCTCTCCTCCTCCTCTCCTCTCCTCTCTCCTCCTCTCCTCCTCCTCTCTCCTCCTCTCTCCTCCTCCTCCTCTCCTCCTCCTCCTCTTCCCTCCTCCTCTCCTCCTCCTCTCCTCTCTCCTCCTCCTCCTCCTCCTCCTCCTCCTCCTCTTCTCTCTCCTCTCCTCCTCCTCCTCCTCCTCTTCTCTCTCCTCTCCTCCTTCTCTCTCCTCCTCCTCCTCTCCTCCTCCTCTTCTCTCTCCTCTCCTCCTCTCCTCCTCCTCTCTCCTCCTCCTCCTCATCTTCATCCTTTTCTCCGCGCTGTGCCCGCGCTGTGCACGCGCTTCAGGGGGCGGGGCCTGCGCGTCTAGAGACGATCTTTGTGTGAGGATGTCTCACTCTGAGCCAGAACAGACTCGGCTCCTGCACAAAATCAGTTCAGATTTGGATCAGAGTCTCTAATGTGAAGAGCTTTACATTCAGGCAGAGCTCAGGGCATCTCTAACAAATAAGAGCTGGACAAACAGAACTAAATAATTCAAATATATATTTATTATAAAACAAAATAAATACATGAAAAAAGTCTGAACTACTTATTATCAGAAAGATTAAAGAGGATCGTCGTCTTTTTGTCAAAAACATGTCTGCAGAGCTTTGAGATGTCGTCCAGGTTTGAGTCATTCAGAGTTTATTGAGAGTTCATTTAGAGTTCATTTAGAGTTCGTTCAGAGTTCATTTAGAGTTTATTTAGAGTTCATTTAGAGTTTATTTAGAGTTTATTTAGAGTTTATTGAGAGTTTATTTAGAGTTCATTTAGAGTTCATTTAGAGTTCATTTAGAGTTTATTTAGAGTTCATTTAGAGTTCATTTAGAGTTTATTTAGAGTTTATTTAGAGTTCATTTAGAGTTTATTGAGAGTTTATTGAGAGTTTATTTAGAGTTTTTTTAGAGTTTATTTAGAGTTCATTTAGAGTTTATTCATTTTAGAGTTCATTTAGAGTTCATTAGAGTTCATTTAGAGTTCATTTAGAGTTTATTTAGAGTTCATTTAGAGTTCATTTAGAGTTTATTAGAGTTCATTTAGTTTATTTAGAGTTCATTTAGAGTTTATTAGAGTTCATTTAGTTCATTCAGAGTTCATTTAGAGTTCATTTAGAGTTTATTTAGAGTTCATTTAGAGTTTATATAAGAGTTCATTTAGAGTTCATTTAGAGTTCATTTAGAGTTTATTTAGAGTTCATTTAGAGTTCATTTAGAGTTCATTTAGTTTATTCAGAGTTCATTTAGAGTTCATTGAGAGTTTATTTAGAGTTCATTTAGAGTTCATTTAGAGTTTATTTAGAGTTCATTTAGAGTTTCATTTAGAGTTCATTTAGAGTTTATTTAGAGTTCATTTAGAGTTCATTTAGAGTTTCATTTTAGAGTTCATTTAGAGTTCATTTAGAGTTCATTTAGAGTTCATTTAGAGTTCAGAGTTCATTTAGAGTTCATTTAGAGTTCATTTAGAGTTTATTTAGAGTTCATTTAGAGTTATTTAAGAGTTCATTTCAGTTCATTTAGAGTTCATTTAGAGTTCATTTAGAATTTATTTAAGAGTTCATTTAGAGTTCATTTAGAGTTCATTTAGAGTTCATTTAGAGTTTATTTAAGAGTTCATTTAGAGTTTATTTAGAGTTCATTCAGAGTTTATTTAGAGTTCACTTAAGAGTTCATTTAGAGTTTATTTAAGAGTTCATTTAGAGTTTATTTAAGAGTTCATTTAGAGTTTATTTAAGAGTTCATTTAGAGTTTATTTAAGAGTTCATTTAGAGTTCATTTAAGAGTTCATTTAGAGTTCATTTAGAGTTTATTTAGAGTTCATTCAGAGTTTATTTAGAGTTCACTTAAGAGTTCATTTAGAGTTCATTTAGAGTTTATTCAGAGTTCATTTAGAGTTCATTTAGAGTTCATTCAGAGTTTATTTAGAGTTAATCTTAGATTTTATTTAGAGTTCACTTAAGAGTTCATTTAGAGTTCATTCTGAGTTAATTTAGAGTTCACTTAAGAGTTCATTTAGAGTTAATTTAGAGTTAATTTAGAGTTCATTTAGAGTTCATTTAGAGTTCACTTTAGAGTTCATTTAGAGTTCATTTAGAGTTCATTTAGAGTTCATTTAGAGTTCATTTAGAGTTCATTTAGAGTTTATTTAGAGTTCATTTAGAGTTCATTTAGAGTTCATTTAGAGTTCATTTTAGAGTTCCTTTAGAGTTCATTTTAGAGTTCATTTAGAGTTCATTTAGAGTTCATTCAGAGTTCCCTTTAGAGTTCACTTTAGAGTTAATTTAGAGTGCATTTAATAGTTAATTTTAGAGTTAATTTTAGAGTTCAGTTAGGGTTCATTTAGAGTTCATTCAGAGTTCATTTAGAGTTCATTTAAAGTTCATTCAGAGTTAATTTAGAGTTCATTTTAGAGTTCATTTAGAGTGCATTTAATAGTTAATTTTAGAGTTCATTTTAGAGTTCATTTAGAGTTCATTTAGAGTTCATTTCATTTTGAGTTCATTTTGAGTTCATTTTGAGTTCATCTTAGAGTTCATCTTAGAGTTCATTTAGAGTTCATTTTAGAGTTCATTTAGAGTGCATTTAATAGTTAATTTTAGAGTTAATTTTAGAGTTAATTTAGAGTTCATTTAGAGTTCATTCAGAGTTCATTTAGAGTTCATTTAGAGGTTAATTTAGAGTTCATTCAGAGTTAATTTAGAGTTAATTTAGAGTTCATTCAGAGTTCATTCAGAGTTCATTCAGAG
This sequence comes from Periophthalmus modestus, assembly GCA_019594935.1. NCBI lineage: Eukaryota > Metazoa > Chordata > Actinopteri > Gobiiformes > Gobiidae > Periophthalmus > Periophthalmus modestus. Next base: position 211,009 of record JAIEZT010000019.1, on the reverse strand, counting down.
TTCATTTAGAGTTCATTCAGAGTTCATTCAGAGTTCATTTAGAGTTCATTCAGAGTTCATTTAGAGTTCATTCAGAGGTCATTTAGAGTTCATTTAGAGTTCATTCAGAGTTCATTCAGAGTTCATTCAGAGGGGATTTAGAGTTCACCAGAGTTCATTCAGAGTTCAGGGACTTAGACCAGAGCTCATGAAGAGGAGGGACTTAGGCCTGAGCTCTGAAGGGGAGGGACAAATTCCACAGCTCTGAAGGGGTCCCGGCTCCTAGACCACAAATCTGAAAAATACAAAACTTAGACCAAAAGCTCTGAAGGGGAGGGACTACCAGCTTCACAGACCAGGTGAATGGGAGGGACTTAGACCAGAGCTCTGAAGGGGAGGGACTTAGACCAGAGCTCTGAAGGGGAGGGACTTAGACCAGAGCTCTGAAGGGGAGGGACTTAGACCAGAGCTCTGAAGGGGAGGGACTTAGACCAGAGCTCTGAAGGGGAGGGACTTAGACCAGAGAGCGAGGGAGAGGGGACTCAGAGAATCAGAATCAAAAACAAAACTTTCAAACAGTAAAAAGTAACATGGTGATGTAAATATGTGATAAATGTGATGCAGAAGTGTAAGACTTTGGGCCACTTTGGGTCACCATGGGCCACCATGGGCCACTTTGGGCCTGTCTGGTGCAGGTCTCACATCCTTGTTGTGTTTCAGGTCCACACAAACATTACTCATCTTCTCTTAATGAATAAAATCTAAATCATATCTGAATTTTCCTCGTTCTTTGGCTCATCTCAGAAGTTCAACCAAACATATTCAGTCATTTCAAGTGTGAGATGCAGCTAAAGACAAAGCTAAACACAAAACTATTTCTGGTTTATTGTCGTGTTTTTTGACCTTTATTTCACGTCTCTGTGCCTCTGCTCCACATTTGAATCTCTCTTTATGTAATGCACTGGGTTTGGCTCATGTTAAATGGATTATTCTCTGATATAGAGGGCAGAAGGTCCACTCCACTGGACAAATATAATGTTTCTGACCCTAATGTGAGTCAGAGCATCAATAAACAGGAAACAGCTGTTGCTAAAGCTGCGTGAGCTTTTCTTTACTACTTCCAGGGTCTAGACCCCTCAAATGGGACAGTTCACTAGGTGAACCGAAAGAAACACGGTTCATGTTCGTCACTATGGGCTCAGCTGGTCGAGAGTCTGATCTGAAGGTTTTGACTAATCTGAAGGTTAGTGGTTCGAATCCCTCTCTCAACATAAACATAAATAGAGCGGTAAGATCCACTGACCACAGGTTGGAGAAGCTACTCCAGCTCCTACAGATGAATCCTGTCATTGTGTCTTTGGTTATTCGGTGCCGGGTCGCGGGGGCAGCAGTCTAAGCAGGGACTCTGAGACTTCCCCCACCCCAGACACGTCCTCCAGCTCCTCCGGTGGGACATAGTCCCTCCAGTGTGTCCTGGGTCTTCCCTGGGGCCTCATGGTGGGACATGCCCAGAACACCCCCCTTGGGAGACGTCCAGGAGACATCCAGAAGAGATGCCCGAGCCTCCTCAGCTGCTCCTCTCGACGTGGAGGAGCAGCAGCTCTACTACGAGTTCCTCCAGTGTGACTAAGCTCCTCACTCTATCTCTAAAGGTACGCCCGGCCACCCTGCGGAGGAAACTCATTTCAGCCACTTGTATCCATGATCTTGTCCTTTCAGTCATGACCCAAAGCTCATGACCATAGGTGAGGGCAGGAACGTAGATTCACCTGTCAATCTCACGCTCCATCGTCCCTCACTCGGGAACAAGACCCCGAGATACTTGAACTCCTCCACTTGAGGCAGAGACTCTCCACCCGGAGAGGGCAAACCACCTTTTTCCCTTCAAGAACCATGGCCTCAGATTTGGAGGAGCTGATTCTCATCTCAGCCACTTCACACTCGGCTCAAACCTCCTCAGTGCTGCAGGTCCTGAAGAAGCATCAGGACAAACATCATCTGCAAACAGCAGAGATGATCCTGTGGTTCCCGAACCAGACCCCCTCCAGCCCCTGAACCAGACCCCCTCCGGCCCCTGAACCAGACCCCCTCCAGCCCCTGAGCCCCCTGAACCAAACAGACCCCCTCCCGCCCTGAACCAGACCCCCTCCAGCCCCTGAACCAGACCCCCTCCGCCCCTGAACCCCCCCTCCGAACAGACCCCCTCAGCCCCTGGCTGTGCTTAGAAATTCTGTCCATAAATATAATGAACAGAACCGGTGACAAAGTGCAGCCCTGGTGAAGTCCAACATGCACCGGGAACAAGTCTGACTCACTGCAGTGAACACAGCTCCTGCTCCGGTCACACAGGGACCGGACAGCCCTTAGCAAAGGGCCCCGGACCCCATACTCCCGGAGCACCCCCCAAACGACACCACGAGGGACACGGTCAAATGCCTTTTCCAGATCCACAAAACACATGGGGACTGTGGCAAACTCCCATGAACCTCGAGGGCCCGATGGAGAGTGTAGATGAGCTGGTCCAGTGTTCAACGACAGTGACGAAAACCACACTGCTCCTCCTAAATCCGAGGTTCGACTTTTCGGTCGGACTCTCCTCTCCAGTCCCTGGAATAGACCTTACCGGGAAGGCTGAGGAGTGTGATTCCTCTGTAATTGGAACACCCCCTCTGGTCCCCCTTCTTATACAGAGGGACCACCACCCCGGTCTGCCAGTCCAGAGGTACTGTCCCCGATCGCCACATGATGTTGTAGAGACGTGTCAGCCAAGACAGCCCCACAACATCCAGAGACTTGAGGTACTCGGGACGGATCTCATCCATGCCCGGAGCCTTGCCATCCACCTCAGTGACCCCGGCCAGGATGATGGACGAGTCCACCTCTAAGTCCTCAAACTCTGCTTCCTCCTCGGAAGATGTGACGGTGGGATTGAGGAGATCCTCAAAGCATTTCTTCCACCACCCGACAGCGTCCCCAGTCGAGGGCAGCGAGGTGAAGCACTGCTTCCCCCTCCTGATGCGTCAGATGGTTTGCCAGAATCTCTTTTAGGCTATCCGATAGTCCTCCTCCATGGCCTCCCCGAACTCCTCCCAACCCCGAGTTTTTGCCACTGCGACACGAGCCACAGCACGCTTGGCCCACAGGTAGTCGTCAGCTGCCTCATGAGTCGACAAACCAACAAGGCTCAACTGGACTCCTTCTTCAGCCTGATGGCATCCCTTACTTCCGGTGTCCACCACCGGGTTCGGGGGTTGCCGGTGCGACAAGCACCACAGACCTTAAGAACACAGCTACGAGCAGCCGCATCAACAACAGAGGCAGAGAACATGGCCCACTCGGAGTCCGTGTCCCCAGCCTCCCCCGGTTTGACAGCTCTGCCCCTCTCTTCACCCCAGTGTCCAAAACACACGGCCGGAGGTCAGATGACACGACTACAAAGTTGATCAACGACCCCCGACCTAGAGTGTCCTGGTGCCACGTGCACTGATGGACCTTGTGCTCGAACATGGTGTTTGTTATGGACAAACTGTGACTAGCACCCTCGTCCAAGTGTCACTATCGTTACCCACATGGGCAGTGAAGTCCCCCGGGAGAACAATGAAGTCCCCCAGGGTGCACTGTGTACTCCAAGAAGGCCCCCCCCCCTGCACCTGCCCCTGTTTTGGCCCGTAGGCGACACAACAGTGAGAGACCTGTCCCCGACCCAAAGGTGCAACGGCAGAGAAATGGAGAGTCCAGCTCCTTTCAAGAAGTTGCGTTTCAGAGCCCGAGCTGTGCGTATATCTAGTCTGAAACACTCAACCTCCCGCACAAGCTCAGGCTCCTCCCCCCAGAGAGGTGACATTCCATGTCCCCAGAGCCAGTCCTCATGTCCAGAGATTTGGTCGTGGAGGCCCCTGCCTTTGACTGCCGCCCAGATCTCTCTGCACCGGCCCGGATCCTCCTGCAGGGGGTGGGTCCAGATGAGGACGGCCCCATGTCGCTCCTTTGGGCTAAGCCCGGCCGGGCCCTGTGGGGAAAGGCCCTGCGACCAGGCGCTCGCTCTCGAGCACCAGGCCTGGCTCCAGGGTGGGGCCCTGGTGACGTAATAACCTTGATTGTTCACTCATCATAAAGGACTTCTGAACCGCTCTTAGTCTGACCCGTCCCCCTGGACCTGTTTGCCATGAGTGACCAGGAGCATGAAGCCCCAGCTCCAGGATCATTCAGGCTCAAACCCTCCACCAGGTTAAGGTGGAGCTTCACGGAGGGGATTTTAAAGGCCATGGACTAAATACTGATGAAATGTATGTAAACTTCTGACTTTGAAGAAAGTCATGAAAAATTGCCTAAAAACTCCTCCTCTCATTATTCTGGTGTTTAGCAAATAGAAATAATGTTGTTAATAATCTCTGGACACATCCTACATATGTCCAGGCTCGTTCTGGCGCAGCTGTGGAGGAGCAGGACGCGCGTTTCTCTCTTTGTGCAGAGTGACTCTTCTGTGAGAGTGAGACCTCCCCCCACAAACCATCCTCTCCGCTCCAGTCCGCTCCGGTCTGTGCCGTGCACCGTACCGCGCTCTGTACCGCGGTCTGTGCAGAGCTCTGAGCCTCCTGAAGCCAGCCGCCCCGGGTTTAATCCACGCTGCTGACCGCGGCACCAGGGCTGCACCAGAGCGGCTCCACAGCGGCTCCAGAGCCGAGGAGGAGGAGCAGCGGAGGCGCGGCGGAGGCGCGGGGGACCGTGGAGCGCAGGAGCGGGCCTTGCGCGCTGTGGATCCGGGCTGACACCGCGCGCTGCGCCGGGAGCCACCGCAGAGAGCTCGGTGAACGCCAGGCGAGTACCCCGTGTCTGCCACACGCATCACTCACACGCACACGCGCGGTGATCCGCGCCCCACCCTCACACCGGCTCTGCTCACGCGCCCGGAGACCAGGCGCGTGCAGGAGCTGTCCCTGTGCGTGTCCCTGTGCGTGTCCCCGTGCGTGTCCCTGTGCGTGTCCCCGTGTCCCTGTCCCCGTGTCCCTGTCCCCTGTCCCCTGTCCCCTGTCTGCAGATTCATCCTGAGCGCGTGTCATTCTCTTTTCCCGGTGACACTTGCGCAGATGAGTCTGGAACATGAAGGTCTGATTCTTTTGGCTGGAGATGCGCGTGTCTGACTCTCACACACGCGCTCTGTGAGGCTACAGGTGCAGACCTGTGCACGCACGCACCTGTGCGCGCACCTGTGCACGCTCCCGTGCACTGGTGCGTGCCCGCGGACAGGCGCGTGTCAGTGTAAGTTGTGTCAGGTGAATGACTCTGCTCATCCTCTGAAATGTGCTGCTCCTTTTCACTGGACTCTGCTTCACTCAGGCCTTTTGTCACAGCCTCACGTCCTGTGAGTGAGGAACATGTAAAAGCACCTTAGCTCTGGGCAAAATGTGTAAAATATAACACTATTACCACAGCCCCAGCAGGGGGCGCTGGAGCTGCTGATGCACAGAGGGCAGAAGGTCCACTCCAGAGGGCAGAAGGTCCACTCCAGAGGACAGAAGGTCCACTCCAGAGGAGCAGAAGGTCCACTCCAGAGAGCAGAAGGTCCACTCCAGAGAGCAGAAGGTCCACTCCAGAGACAGAAGGTTCACTCCAGAGGGCAGAAGGTCCACTCCAGAGGACAGAAGGTCCACTCCAGAGGGCAGAAGGTCCACTCCAGAGGGCACAAGGTCCACTCCAGTGGGCAGAAGGTCCACTCCAGAGGACAGAAGGTTCACTCCAGAGGGCAGAAGGTCCAGAGGGCAGAAGGTTCAGAGGGCAGAAGGTCCCTCCAGAGGAGCAGAAGGTCCACTCCAGAGGGCAGAAGTCCAGAGGGCAGAAGGTTCACTCCAGAGCAGCAGAAGGTCCACTCCAGAGGGCAGAAGGTCCACTCCAGAGGGCAGAAGGTTCACTCCAGAGGACAGAAGGTCCACTCCAGAGGCAGGGTCACTCCAGAAGGTCCACTCCAGAGGACAGAAGGTCCACTCCAGAGGGCAGAAGGTCCACTCCAGAGGGCAGAAGGTCCACTCCAGAGGCAGAAGGTCCACTCCAGAGGGCAGAAGGTCCACTCCAGAGGGCAGAAGGTCCACTCCACTGGACATCAACAAGTAGAGTAGCAGTAGCAGAGAGAAGTCATGATACTGTTGTTTTAATGTGACTGGAGCCAATGCTACGAGTGACGTCACCCTCAGTCCATGATGATCAAAAATACGTCACGTTTATGACATTTTAAATCAGAGTCTTTCATACTTCTTCTGTAAGTGAGCTGGCAGGTTCACTTTTATGTCCACAGTTCAGTTCAGGGTAGCAGCCTAAAATTACTCAAGTGTGACTGTTACTTTAAATAATATTCCTCAAGTAAAAGGCAGAGCTGTTGTGCTCGTGTCTGCTACATATTTATAATCTCTGACACCTGTGGATCATTTTTTTTGTACCAAAATGACTGCGCACTGCTGCTGAATCCTACACATATCACTGATTAAGAAAATAAAATGGGAGAACAAAGTGCACAGAGCCATGGGCGTTTACCAGAGGCAGTGAAAATGGACATTGATGAGCAAATATGGCGTCTTGTCTGTGTGTGTCCCTCGGTCGTCCAGGTCTGATCCAGAGTCAAAGCCAAAGTTACATCTGTCATGACCGAAGGGACAAGATCCAACATAACAGCGTCTGGAAGCGGTTTCCTCCACAGGGAGGCTGGGCACTCCCTTAGAGACGGTGAGGAGCTCAGTCACACGGGAGGAGCTCGGAGTAAGCGGCTGCTCCTCCACATCGAGAGGAGCAGCTGAGGCTCGGGCGTCTGCTCAGGAGTCTCCTGGACACCTCCCTGGGGAGGTGTTCATGTCCCACCGGGAGGAGACCCGAGGAAGACCCAGGACACACTGGAGGGACTATGTCTCTGGCCTGGGGACACCTTGGGGTCCCACTGGAGGAGCTGGAGGACGTGTCTGGGGTGAGGGAAGTCTGCGAGTCCCTGCTCTGACTGCTGCCCCTGCGACCCGGCCCCGGATCAGAGGAAGAACATGGACACGTCCTTTAACATTGTCAGCATAAAGTTTTTGTCACTTGTGGATTTAAGAGTCACACAGTGAGACCAAAACCTTCACCTACTTGAGAAATTCAAGTCGAAGTAGATCTGAGGTAAAAAGGAGCTGAGCCTCGGTTCTCTGTGGTGACATTACAGAACTGTGAGGTCCCATTTTTAGTATTTCAGTGAGATCAGAGATATGACTCTGTCCCTGCACATCCCTCACTGCTGTTATATTTAGGAGCTTTGTTTTCGGCAAGACCTTAAAATAAACAGGACAGAAATGCTCCCAACACTTTTAAAGGAGATATTTATAACAAAACTGACTCTCCAGAGCTTTTATTACAGTGTTATAATAGTCCTCCCTCAGAGTGGGATTTGGACTGATGCATGTTGGAGTGACCCTGTTTTTTGACATTTGAGGCTGAAGTGCTCAGAGCATTTCTGTTTCACCCTCTTCTCTTCTTATTGTTCTTGTGATTATTCAGACTGTGTCGCTTCAGTAAAAAACTCTGCAGTTGTTGTCAGTCAGAGAAACATCGACTGTAAAGAAGTGACTGAGACGTCACAGCGACGGCTCCAGAAGACGCTCGTCCCGCAGGTGTAGGGACGATTTGGAGCCGTGTTCCATATTTGGAATTTCAACCTCGAATATCATAGCAACCAAAGAGCCAATCAGGAGCAAGGCTGTTGAAGGTAACGCCTCTTCCTGGTTTGGCAGGAGGCGGGCGCATAGCAACGCTGTCAATCAAACCTGTTGCTAACGCTAACAGGAGCGACGTCGGGGACAGAAGGACCTGATGTGTCTGTTATTAATGTTCATATGTTGATTTACAGACACAGACGTGAAATAAAAACCCCAGGATCATGTAGAGGGTTAATACGAACATTTAAGACCAACATGAGTCTGACAGCAGCAGAGACAGAGAGAGACACAATTTATCAATATAAAGTGAACTGGAGCCAGAGTCGATGGAGCAGGAAGTGCCTCATGATCACTTCCTGTTTGAAACGTGGTGGCTGCAGGTTAGCTACGTCCATTTACATATAAGGGCTATGCTAGCAGGTTAGCTCTGTCCATTTACACATACAGGATACAGGATGTTTGTCGGGTTGAATCTTACTAACCATCAGGAGCTGTTTGAGTAGGGACCAGGCTAGCAGGTTAGCTCTAAATTTACTCAAACACGCACTAGCAGGTTAGCACCTTTTTACACATTTTTGTGAATTGCTGACGTGCCAGGTGAACTCATTTGATTGTGTGTTCTCTCGCACAGACAGAACATGCCAAACTCAGATGATTGTGTGTTCTCTAACAGAAAAATGTAACAGTTTGTCATATCGCTGCTCGTGTTGGGGGCGGGGCCAGGCTCAGTCTTGCGTGTGATTGGATGTTTGCCTCCAGCCTTCTCTTGTGCTCTGTCTTCTGGAGCAACACTAAGTTGTGGTTCAGTCCCTGCAGCCCCAGAATGTAACTTTCAAGCCTAAAATAGATCTCTTTTTGATTTTAGTTATTTTTATTGCTCTGAAAACATCCGTCCTCACTCTGAATGAGCTCGCATCTCCACAAACCTGCCTTCTCTTGCTTGTTTCCATGGAAATGCTGGTCCTTTGGCTGTAATCTGTATAAAAATAAACAAGTCTATCTCCATGGAGAGCGTTTAAACTTTGTATTTCCATGGATTTATGCAGGTGACGTGCCGCCTCCTCAAAGTTACACAGTGTGGCTTTAAACATATTATGGAAAATTGAGGTTTATGAGCTTTAATCCTGTTATAACAGTGTCTCCTCGTCATTCAAGTACTCAGAGCTGTATTTGGATCGATTCATGCAGTGATCCTGCTTTGTCCTGTACTGTCACCTACCCCCTGTCCCCGCCCACTCCCTGTCCCCGCCCACTCCCTGTCCCCGCCCACTCCCCCACATTTGCATAATAACAAATAAAAGGAGCCACTGTGAAGACGCCACGCCTTTGCACCAACTGTTGATCACAGCAAACCAAGAGAAACATCAACATATTTTAATACCAGATACCCCCAAAGAGTAAGTCTAGTGGTGCCACCCAAACCCAGACCCAAACCAGGTCCAAACCAGGTCCAAACCAAACCAGGTCCAAACCCAGTCTAAATCAGGTCCAAACCAGGTCCAAACCAGGTCCAAACCAGACCCAAACAAACCAGGTCCAAACCAGGTCCAAACCCAGTCTAAACCAGGTCCAAACCAGGTGTAAACTCTGTTTTCTGTGTGTGCAGGTCCAGGACACACGCTCAGCTCCAACATGATGTCCATGTCCAGTAAGTATGTACTACCACTACTACTACTACTACTACTACTACTACTACTACTACTACTACTACTACTACTACTACTACTACTGCTACTACTACCACTACTACTACTACTACTACCACTACTACTACTTTTGCAGTTTTGTTGTCACTCCAGGATCAAACTCTTCACATTGGCCCAGCCTCGTTCTGAACAAACACAAGAGGATTTCACTTTGATCATGGATAAAAACAGATTTATATTTACTCATGTTTGGTTCTTCAAAACACGTGTTACTGAGCCTCAAAAAGATTTGAACTGACCAAACTTTCTGGACCCCCTCCGACCCCTGAACCGGACCCCCTCCGGCCCCTGAACCGACCCCCTCCGGCCCCTGAACCGGACCCCCTCCGGCCCCTGAACCGGACCCCCTCCGGCCCCTGAACCAGACCCCCTCCGGCCCCTGAGGAGTGTGATTCCCTGTAATTGGAACACACCCTGGTCTGCCAGTCCAGAGGTACTGTCCCCGACCACCACTCGATGTTGCAGAGACATGTCAGCCCCACAACATCCAGAGACTTGAGGTACTCAGGGTGGATCTTGTCCACCCCAGGAGCCTCACCATTGAGGAACTTTAACCACCTCGGTGCCTCCAGCCACGGTGATGGACGAATCCGACTCCAGGTCCCCAGTCTCTGCTTCCTGCTTGGAAGATGTGACTGTGGGATTGAGGAGATCTTCGGAGTATTCCTTCCACCATTCGACAGCATCCCCAGTCGAGGTCAGCAGCTCTGCCACCCGCACTGTAAACAGTGTTGGTGTGAGTCCCACAAGCCAACGAGGCTCGACTGGACTCCTCCTTCAGCCTGATGGCCTCCCTAACTTCACCAGAACATGTAAAAAATACTCATGTTTAATCCTCCCACTTTACCTGGATCCACCCTATAATTCAGTGTGCCAGTTTCTCAGAGCCTCTGAACGAGGTCTGCTCTTGGCCTCACTCTGCTCTGGGCCTCACTCTGAACGAGGTCCCGCTCTGGCCTCACTCTGCTCTGGGCCTCACTCTGATTGAGGTCCGCTCTGGGCCTCACTTTGAACGAGGTCCACTCTGGGCCTCACTCTGCTCTGGGCCTCACTCTGAACGAGGTCCGCTCTGGGCCTCACTCTCTTTGCCTCACTCTGATTGAGGTCCACTCTGGGCCTCACTCTGAACGAGGTCCGCTCTTGTGCTTTGCAGTGGTCGGCACAGACAGCGTGGCCAAAGTGACCGAGTGGCAGCAGACGTATTACACCTCGGACTCGGGGATCCAGTCGGGGGCCACCACGCTCCAGGATGAGGAGAGCAGCCAGCCCCAGCCCACCGGCGCCTCGGCGGGGTCGGCGTCGGCGGGGTCGGCCTGCTCCGGCGACGCTCCGGGGGGTCACGGGGAACCGGCCGGGACGACGGACACGCTCACAGGTCAGTGGGTCTGTCAGTAAAATGGTGCAAAGGTGCAAAATGGAGGAGGGACAGACCCAGACGATAAAGAGGAAACACTGATCATGTGACGGGTTATAATCCACGACACCTGTGGATCATTATTATCATTTTTACATAATAAAAGAAGCACTTTTGTAAATGTTTGTGATTGGGCCCTGTGGTCCAGAGGCAGCTCACGTCATCGTAAATGTTATAACAAAGTGCTGCATGTGGACGGCGCCCCCTAGGGATAGAGGATTTATTTCATTTGTACTAAAAGGACATGATGCTGTCGAATCCTACATGTTAGAAAGTAGAAAAGTAAAACTGGACTTTCACAGTTTAGTCTGATTCAGCCTCGGTGGAATAAAAACTTTTCCTCTGACACTTTGGGCTGTGTTTCCACCAAAGAGCATAAAGTCCACCCTAAAATCTGTCCCCCTTTCTGTCGGTTCTCCAAACCCCTGCTCCTCCTCCCCCTTTACTCCTCCAAACCCCACCTCCTCCGAACCCCACCTCCTCCAAACCCCACCTCCTCCAAACCCCACCTCCTCCAAACCCCACCTTCCTCCCTCACCCCGTCTGAACTGAAGCTGTGGGTGGAGTTTAGATGTTTAGTCCAACTTGAACAGATTTGGGTTGTGATTTCTTTACATTTTGTTGGGTTCTTCAGATCCTCAGCTCTCCCTGACCCGGGCGCAGAGGGTCCGAGCGGCCATGTTTCCAGAGACGCTGGTGCCCGGCGAGGGGGCTCACTCCGAGGGGGCTCAGAGCCACGTGCAGCGCCTGGCCGAGCCCTCGCAGCTCCTGAAGAACGCCATCGTGCACCTGATCCACTACCAGGATGACGCGGAGCTGGCCACCCGGGCCGTACCTGAACTCACCAAACTGCTGTCGGACGATGACCCGGTGAGCGCCTCCACAAACCCGAGGTCCCAGCGCGTGCAGGACATCTGGACTGTTTTATTCACAGTATCAGGGCACTAGTCGCACATACTGCCGCTCTTCTACAGAACTGTAAACTTAAAAAGTGTGATATGAGAATTATTCATTATTATTCTCCACCCGAGGTAATGTTCCACAGTATACCATTAAACCCATTTGTTTCTTTGGGGAGACGTAGCTGAATGCCCTACTGTGGAACATTCCAAGCAATTTAATAAGATTTCTCCTTTCTCCTCAGCAGAAGAGTTACACTGTGTATCTTTAACTAAATGTATAACATGTGTGTCCGGCCGTGTCTCCAGGTGGTGGTGAACAAAGCTGCCCTCATAGTGAACCAGCTGACCCGGAAGGAGGCGAGCCGGCGCGTCCTGGTGCAGTCTCCTGTCCTGATGGAGGCGCTAGTGCAGGCCATGACCGCAGCAGTGGACGTGGAAACAGCCCGATGCGCCTGCAGCGTGCTCCACAGCCTTTCCCACCAGAGAGAAGGACTCGAGCTCATCTTCAAGTCAGGAGGGATCCCCGCTCTGGTCCACATGCTCAGGTCATCCATCACAAGAAGAAAACTCAGCTGCTGTTTGTTCTGTCACCACAATAGATGGATGGATGGACAAATGGATGGATAGATGGATGGATAGATGGATAGATCAGGTTTCAAAGGTCTCAGTGCGGTTGAGCAGGAGGGTAGGGTCAGCAGATCCTGTGTCCTGGGCATTACAGCCAGTGACTAGGGGGAGTCAGGTGAACACAACAGGCCTCCTCAAAGCCTCATTCTCACTCTGCTGTGTGGTTTTGGTTGGTGATAAAATGAGCTATACCCTCCAGAAGGTCTCAATGTGTTTCCTCTGGAAGATCTCAGAGTGTTTCCTCTGGAAGATCTCAGAGTGTTTCCTCTGGAAGATCTCAGAGTGTTTCCTCTGGAAGATCTCAGAGTGTTTCCTCTGAAAGATCGAGTGTTTTCTCCAGAAGATCTCAGAGTGTTCCCTCTGGAAGGTTTTCAGTCACATTTATTGCCACATTGATGTAAAAAGCCTGTAGCAGAGGTCTATAGCTAGTTCCTTCACTAGCCTCTTGCTAGTGAAGAGCAGGAGGGTATCATGATGAGGTCCATCATGATGAGGTCCCATCATGATGAGGTCCATCACACCCAGGGAATTTTGATGAGCTGCAAAGTATCAATACAGTTATTAAGTTTATTTCCCGGTTAAACCACAAACTTCACAGCTGATTTCCAGCTTTTTTTTTTTGTTCCTTCATTAAGTAAGAGACAGATTCTTTTCAAATGTTTAAGCTCATGGATCAAATCTGTCAAATATGTGACAGACTCATAATAAAGTGTGACTCAAACATATGAATGAAACAAAACTCCAGGTCTGTTTGTGAGGAGAGAACAGCATCAGAACATGGAGTAAACTGAGCCCGTTTTGGGTAATACGTCTGACGTTATTTTGATGTGTATTTGTCGTATTCGTGCAGCTCATCGGTGGAGTCTGTGCTGTTCTACGCCATCACCACCCTCCACAACCTCCTTCTGCACCAGGACGGGTCCAAGATGGCCGTGCGTTTGGCCGATGGTCTGCAGAGGATGGTGCCGCTTCTGAAGAAGAACAACCCCAAGTTTCTAGCCATCACTACAGACTGTCTGCAGCTGCTGTCGTACGCCAACCAGGAGAGCAAGGTAAGACCGGAGAACAGGTAAACCCGGAGAACAGGGTAAGACCGGAGAGAAGGGTACACCTGGAGAGGAAGGTAAACACGGAGAACAGCGTAAACCTGGAGAACAGGGTAAACACGGAGAACAGGGTAAACTAACCGGGTGACTTGCAAACAGACACACAGACAAGTTTTTGTCATTCTCAGTGTGTGAACATAAAGAGCCTCCAGAAGTCACTCCCTGAGCTGCAGGGGCTGCACTAGGTAGTGACATTCAGACCAGAGAGAGGCATTTTAGGTTTAAAACAACTGGATTTCATGATTGAAATCATGATTGTTATGTGAGGCTCATTCTGTTTTGTGATTGGATAATCGTCTTGAGAAAAAAACACCACATTATAACATAAACCACTTGCCCATCATGTCCATCATGATTTAGAAATGAAGAATACACCAACAAATCAGTAAGAACAGTATTTGATTTGAACATGTTACCCTCATACCTGGGGAAACAGTTAGATCTAGTTAGTTAAATGCTCAAATACTAAATGCATTTTAAATGTGCCATCTGAATAGAAGGTCCAGTTCATTTCTAAACGTGTCTGTGTCGTCCTGTCAGCTCATCATCCTGGCCAACGGAGGCCCCGAGACCTTGGTGTTCATTATGAGGAACTACAACTACGAGAAGCTGCTGTGGACCACCAGCCGAGTGCTGAAGGTGCTGTCTGTGTGCCCCAGCAACAAGCCCGCCATCGTGGAGGCAGGTGTGTGGGACGCTCGTACTCGACACTGTACCAGTTTGTTTTACATGTATTTGAGAAAAGTTAGTCTTGTCGTAGTGCAGATATATTCTATAAGCAACTCTTGAGGTCAAACTATGTACACTGTGTGCTGTCTGCATCAGGAATGCACGTTAGCATGCTAGCTGTTGTTATCTTTACCGTGGTGGCAAAACTCCTCTCTGGTCTGTGAAAGTTGTGAAAAGCACTTATAAACTCACTGTGGTGAATGATTTGGAAGCTTAGAATGCATAAGGTAAGTGAGGATTAACTTTGGACCACTGCAAACTGTTTCAAATGAATTGAGAATGAATCCATGAGTTTCCTTGTGTTTCATGAGTTTCCTTGTGTTCCTCGAGTTTCCTTATATTCCTCGAGTTTCCTTGTGTTCCATGAGTTTCCTTGTGTTCCTTGAGTTTCCTTGTGTTCCATGAGTTTCCTTGTGTTCCATGAGTTTCCTTGTGTTCCTTGAGTTTCCTTGTGTTCCATGAGTTTCCTTGTGTTCCCCGAGTTTCCTTGTGTTCCATGCGTTGTCTTGTGTTCCTCGAGTTTCCTTGTGTTCCCTCGAGTTTCCTTGTGTTCCATGCGTTGTCTTGTGTTCCTCGAGTTTCCTTGTGTTCCTCGAGTTTCCTTGTGTTCCATGCGTTGTCTTGTGTGCAGGAGGGATGCAGGCTCTGGGGCAGCACCTGACCGGCTCCAGTCACAGACTCATCCAGAACTGTCTGTGGACGCTTCGCAACCTCTCCGATGCAGCTACTAAACAGGTGTGTGTCCTTCTCCCTCTAGAAATGAGCAGACTGAACTGAAACAGTGTGGCGCTTCAGTAGGTGGCGCTCTTTAAGTGACATGTGGCAACAATGAGTGCTGTTGTGACACTGTGTTCAGGAAGGTCTGGACGGTCTGCTGCAGATCCTCGTCACTCAGCTGGGCTCAGACGATGTCAACATGCTGACCTGTGCCACGGGAATCCTGTCCAACCTGACCTGCAACAACGCACGCAACAAGGTCAGCCCCCTACGGGAGTCCCAGGACCCCTACTGCAGTCCCTGACCTTGTACAGGAGTCCCAGCCCCCCTACGGGAGTCCCAGCCCCCCTACGGGAGTCCCAGCCCCCCTACGGGGAGTCCCAGCCCCTTTACAGGAGTCCCAGCCCCTTTACAGGAGTCCCAGCCCCCCTATGAGAGTCGCATGACCCCTACTGCAGTCCCTGACCTCGTACAGGAGTCCCAGCCCCCCTACGGGAGTCCCAGCCCCCCTATCGGGGTCCCTGCCTCCCTACGGGAGTCCCAGCCCCCCTATGGGGGTCCCTGCCCCCCTCCTGCAGTCTCATCCCCCTACTGGAGTTTCAGACCTCCTGCTGGTGTCCCCCTACAGGACTCCCAGCCCCCCTAGCAACTCCCTCTTCCCCTATGGAGGTCCCAGCCCCCCCACTGGAGTATTACGACGCTTTCTGATCTGTATTATAATGTTGTTTCCTCTTCAAAAACTATACCCAGAGTTGTGTTTTGTTTCATTCGCTTCGTTTAACACACAAACCCTGCATCTTGCAATGTGTGTTTTTAAAGTCCACACACCTTCTTTGGAGTTAACTGGATAATTCCAGCCCTGGAATTGCCCAACTCCACTGAACTAAAGGTAAAAGGAGCTGTTAACTAACTGAAACTTCAGTTCTTCTCAGAACTGAAAAAGCGGCTTGAATGAGCAGCGAAACGTCTTCACTCCTACAACGATTTGTCCAGTTGACAGATTTGAACTTCGTCTTGCTATGGATCAGACCTGGACGACTGAGGGTTTACACAGATAACTGAAACTATCACTTCATGACATCATAAAGTGGAACAGAGGATTCTGAGCTGTAGTGATACAGACAGCCTAACAATCCAGTGTTACTCAAACATGTGTGAATGAAACAAAATGCAACTCCAGGTCTGTTTTTGATGTGGTAACAACATTTTACCAGAGCTTAAAGCTCACAGGAGTATATTCTGCATAATATAGGCCCTTTAAAGCCGAGCTGCAGAACATTTCACCCAATAAGACTAAATTTAAGCAACAGTTTTTACTCTGTTTGTGCAACGAAAAACATGTTCCTACTCGCAGGCTTGCATCTCCACAAACCTTACTCTTAAATCTTGTTCCTTTTTGCTACAATGTTCCAGAGTAGGACATAAAACAAATCTATTTCTATGGAGAATGTTCCAAAGTATGGTTCTGACTTTAATTCTGTCGAATGATGCAGGTGACATGCTGCCTCTGGAGAGTTACACACTGTACCTGTAAAGATGAACATTTCTGTCCATCTTATTTTGATACTAATTGAGTTATTCAAAGCAAAGTCAAGAGGCAGGGTCTAAAATGCAAGACTTTGTCTTGAATTACCTGAGTAAACCTTAGTTCTCTGTCGTTGAGCTGAGTGAAATCCTCTGCCCGATCAGCTGACGTAGCTCGCTGTTTTCAGACTCTGGTGACTCAGTTCGGGGGGGTGGAGGCGCTGATCCACGCTGTGCTTCGGGCGGGACAGAAAGAGGACGTGGCCGAGCCTGCGGTGTGCGCGCTGAGGCACCTCACATCCCGACACCCGGAGGCGGAGCTGGCCCAGAACGCTGTCCGACTCCACTACGGCATCCCCTGTGTGGTCAAACTGCTGGGCCAGCCTCACTACTGGCCCGTGGTCAAGGTGAGGCACAAACACACGACACAGCTGCTGTGAGACTCAGGCCTCAGACATCATCTATCCCCACCTGTAACTCCATCCTCAGACCCACAGCAAACAAAAAGAACAATGGAAGGGCCATTAACGGATGAATAGGGTCGTTAAGACTGAAACTTGAGACAAAAGCAGTTTACAGTTTCAGTGTCGTTAGCTCCTCCTTCAGACAGAAAGAAGACAGTGTCCAGCAGGAATCTGACCAGAGCTGAAGAGACGGACGAGCAGCTAAACGTCTTCACTCCCTCAACGATTTGTCCAGTGACAGATTTAAACTTTGTCTTTTGCTATAAATCTCTCCTGAACTAAAGGTAAAGGAGCTGTTAACTTGAAAAGGTTTTGTTTGGTCTCATTTAGGCGACTGTGGGTCTCATACGAAACTTAGCACTGTGCCCCGCCAATCAGGCCCCGCTCAGGGAGGCGGGAGCCATCCCCCGACTGGTCAATCTGCTGCTAAAGGCACATCAGGACATCCAGAGGCACGACTCCTCCTCTCAGCAAACCTACAAGGTACACAACACCTGATAATGTTTACATAATGAAGAATGTGCAGAAGGTGGCTTAGTTTTATTCTATATTTATTATTTTAATGTATTATTTTATCTTTGGTGAGTTATATTTGTGTGTAGCATGAGGCGTGTTCAAAGAGCTGGGCCATTAGTCCAAACAAACCAAACGGAAGAAGATGAAACCTTCATTTGTCCCACAATGGAGGAAGTAAAGTGTTTCATCCATAAACTGTAGATATAAATGAACATAGTGAACATGCTAGAAGCCACGTTCCAAGCAGGAAGTGATCGTGGGTGCTTCCTGCTCCATCAACTCTGGCTCCAATTCACTTTCTCTGTAACTGCTGCTGTCAGACTCGTCATTTTGGTCTTAAATGTTCATATTAATATTCACTATATGATCCTGGTGTGATTATCTGGCTCTTTTGCCCATGAATCGAGCTATGACATTAATAACAGACCAATGAGGCACCTTCTGTCCCCGAGGTCGCTCCATAAAGTATACTGTCAAAACAGCTTCAGTCCAGGTGTTACTATTATTATGGAAAAGATTCACTTTTCAGACCAGATTTTATTTATTATACATTTTCACTGACCTCTTCCTGAGTGGTCACGTGATGTCAGCTGTGTTTGGTCATGTGATTTACAGAGGATTTGGTTCTGACCTGTAGAACAAGGCAACAGCACCATCTACAGGTGAACAGTGTCCCAGATGTTTGAGAGTTTAACACGTTTGTCCTGCCTCTGCTGAGAGGGAAAACACCATAATCTGTAGAGCTGTGATCAGATACGTCACAGCAGTGTCACATGACTCTGAAGATGGTGAAAGAGCCGATGATACAGTCAGAAAGAAACTAGATCAGAGCCGTGACGTCTTGAATACAGACGTATAAAGACGACTCAAACCTGCATGAATCACTCTAAATACACTTTCAGAGGGTAAATGAGAAGGGAAACAATTATAGCACCGTTAAAGGTGCTAAAAAGTCAATATTGCACAATATGTCTCCTTTAAATTAGCAGTGGCATTGTGCTTTGGGTAAAGAACAGGCTGTATTTGTAGAATTAGCTCCGCGGTGCTTCTACCCTCTGAGTGAACCTGCCTGTGCTGCAGGACGGCGTGCGTATGGAGGAGATCGTGGAGGGCTGCACTGGGGCCCTGCACATTCTGGCCCGGGATCCCATCAACCGAGGGGAGATCTCCAGCATGCAGACCATCCCTCTGTTTGTGCAGGTACTCCCCCCCGTGAACTGCAGCTTAAACATGTCCTTCATATCATGAGCGCTGAGAATTTCAGATCAAGGAGAAAAATATAACTTTATTATTAGGTCTAAAGTTGAGGCTGAATCTGACAACAGTCATGCCTTGGCTCATCCTAAAACTTGTCTTTGTCAGTGAAAACAACACAAAACGTGAGTGTCTTAGTTTTTATATGTTGAATTTTGTCTATTGGACAAAAGTTTAAAGAATAAACATGTTTTTTTTTCTTGACAGAGTCTGTTCTGTGGATCCTCTGTCTGATACTGTGTCTGTGTGAAGGAGCTAAGGATTCACTACTGCAACAAACACAACCCAAAAAACACAAACAAACAAACATGCTTTTATTTTAGTTATATTTTTGACTAAAAAGTTACATACAGTGGCTTTAAGTCCACTGAAATATCATATGCACTCATTAAAAACTTTTGTCCGGTTAAGAGAATTCATTTTTTTTGCAGTTGAACGACTCTGACACTGTCACCGTACTCTTCACCTGTTCACACTCTTCACCTGTTCACACTCTTCACCTGTTCATACTCTTCACCTGTTCACACTCTTCACCTGTTCACACTCTTCACCTGTTCATACTCTTCACATGTTCATACTCTTCACATGTTCATACTCTTCACCTGTTCATACTCTTGACCTGTTCATACTCTTCACCTGTTCATACTCTTCACCTGTTCATACTCCTCACATGCTCATACTCTTGACCTGTTCATACTCTTCACCTGTTCATACTCTTCACATGTTCATACTCTTGACCTGTTCATACTCTTCACATGTTCATACTCTTGACCTGTTCATACTCTTCACCTGTTCATACTCTTCACATGTTCATACTCTTGACCTGTTCATACTCTTCACATGTTCATACTCTTGACCTGTTCATACTCTTCACCTGTTCATACTCTTCACATGTTCATTCTCTTGACCTGTTCATACTCTTGATGTGTTCATACTCTTGATGTGTTCATACTCTTGATGTGTTCATACTCTTGACCTGTTCATACTCTTGACCTGTTCATACTCTTGACCTGTTCATACTCTTGACCTGTTCATACTCTTGACCTGTTCATACTCTTGACCTGTTCATACTCTTCACATGTTCATACTCTTGACCTGTTCATACTCTTGACCTGTTCATACTCTGACCTGTTACTCTGATCTTATACTCTTGACCTGTTCATACTCTTGACCTGTTCATACTCTGTTCATACTCTTGACGTGTTCATACTCTGTTCATACTCTTGACCTGTTCATACTCCTGATCTGTTCATACTCTTGATGTGTTCATACTCTTGACCTGTTCATACTCTTCACATGTTCATACTCTTGACGTGTTCATACTCTTGATGTGTTCATACTCTTGACGTGTTCATACTCTTCATCTGTTCACACTCTTCACCTGTTCACACTCTTCACCTGTTCATACTCTTCACCTGTTCATACTCTTCATCTGTTCATACTCTTCACCTGTTCACACTCTTCACCTGTTCACACTCTTCACCTGTTCATACTCTTCATCTGTTCATACTCTTCACCTGTTCACACTCTTCACCTGTTCACACTCTTCACCTGTTCATAATCTTAATCTGTTCATACTCTTCACCTGTTCACACTCTTCACCTGTTCATACTCTTCATCTGTTCATACTCTTCACCTGTTCATACTCTTCACCTGTTCATACTCTTCATCTGTTCATACTCTTCACCTGTTCACACTCTTCACCTGTTCATACTCTTCATCTGTTCATACTCTTCACCTGTTCATACTCTTCACCTGTTCACACTCTTCACATGTTCATACTCTTCACCTGTTCATACTCTTCACATGTTCATACTCTTCACCTGTTCATACTCTGTTCATACTCTTGACCTGTTCATACTCTGTTCATACTCTTGACCTGTTCATACTCTTCACCTGTTCATACTCTTCACCTGTTCATACTCTTGATGTGTTCATACTCTTGACCTGTTCATACTCTGTTCATACTCTTGACCTGTTCATACTCTTGACCTGTTCATACTCTGTTCATACTCTTGACCTGTTCATACTCTTGACCTGTTCATACTCTGTTCATACTCTTGACCTGTTCATACTCTGTTCATACTCTTGACCTGTTCATACTCCTGATCTGTTCATACTCTTGATGTGTTCATACTCTTGATGTGTTCATACTCTTGATGTGTTCATACTCTTGACCTGTTCATACTCTGTTCATACTCTTGACGTGTTCATACTCTGTGTCCAGCTGCTCTACTCGTACGTGGAGAACGTGAAGCGAGTTTCCGCCGGCGTCCTGTGTGAACTGGCCCTGGACAAACAGTCGGCCGAGCTCATCGACGCAGAAGGAGCATCAGCACCTCTCATGGAGCTGCTGCACTCGCCCAACGAAGGCATCGGTACAACCCCCACCTCCTCTGGGCTGATTCTCCCTCTGTGATTCTCCCTCTGTGCTGATTCTCCCTCTGTGATTCTCCCTCTGTGATTCTCCCTCTGTGATTCTTCCTCTGTGATTCTCCCTCTGTGATTCTCCCTCTGTGCTGATTCTCCCTCTGT
Organism: Periophthalmus modestus; assembly: GCA_019594935.1. Taxonomy (NCBI): domain Eukaryota; kingdom Metazoa; phylum Chordata; class Actinopteri; order Gobiiformes; family Gobiidae; genus Periophthalmus; species Periophthalmus modestus. The sequence continues at coordinate 189,866 of JAIEZT010000019.1, read as the reverse complement.
GATTCTCCCTCTGTGCTGATTCTCCCTCTGTGATTCTACTCTGTGATTCTCCCTCTGTGCTGATTCTCCCTCTGTGATTCTCCCTCTGTGCTGATCTCCCTCTGTGCTGATTCTCCCTCTGGATTACTCCCTCTGTGATTCTCCCTCTGTGCTGATTCGTCCTCTCTTGCTGATTCTTCCCTCTGTGCTGATTCGTCCTCTGTGCTGATTCTCCCTCTGTGATTCTCCCTCTGTTCATATTCTTCCTCTGTGATTCTCCCTCTGTGATTCTCCCTCTGTGCTGATTCGTTCATACTGTGTGATGTTCATCTCCCTCTGTGATTCTTCCTCTGTGCTGATTCTCCCTCTGTGATTCTTCCTCTGTGATTCTCCCTCTGTGATTCTCCCTCTGTGATTCTCCCTCTGTGCTGATTCTCCCTCTGTGCTGATTCGTCCTCTGTGCTGATTCGTCCTCTGTGCTGATTCTCCCTCTGTGCTGTTTCGTCCTCTGTGCTGATTCTCCCTCTGTGTTGATTCTCCCTGATGTGCTGATTCTTCCTCTGTGCTGATTCTCCTCTCTGTGATTCTGTTCCTCTGTGTGATTCTCCCTCTGTGATTCTCCCCTCTGTGATTCTCCCTCTGTGCTGATCTCCCTCTGTGCTGATCATCCTCTGTGCTGATTCGTCCTCTGTGACTGATTCTCCTCTGTGCTGATTCGTCCTCTGTGCTGATTCTCCCTCTGTGCTGATTCTCCCTCTGTGCTGATTCGTCCTCTGTGCTGATTCTCCCTCTGTGCTGATTCTTCCTCTGTGCTGATTCTCCCTCTGTGCTGATTCTCCCTCTGTGCTGATTCTCCCTCTGTGCTGATTCTTCCTCTGTGCTGATTCTCCCTCTGTGCTGATTCTCCCTCTGTGCTGATTCTCCCTCTGTGATTCTCCCTCTGTGCTGATTCGTCCTCTGTGCTGATTGTCTCCCTCTGTGCTGATGTGAACTGTGCTGATCGTCCTCTGTGCTGATTCATACTCCTCTCTGCTGATTCTCCCTCTGTGCTCTGTGCTGATTCGTCCTCTGTGCTGATTTGGAGCTGCTGATTCTCCCTCTGTGATTCTCCCTCTGTGCTGATTCGTCCCTCTGTGCTGATTCGTCAACTGTGCTGATTCTCCCTCTGTGCTCCATTCTCCTCTGTGCTGATTCGTCCTCTGTGCTGATTCGTCCTCTGTGCTGATTCGTCCTCTGTGCTGATTCGTCCTCTCTGCTGATTCTCCCTCTGTGCTCTTTGCTGATTCGTCCTCTGTGCTGATTCTCCCTCTGTGCTGATTCTCCCTCTGTGCTGATTCTCCCTCTGTGCTGATTCGTCCTCTGTGCTGATTCGTCCTCTCTGCTGATTCTCCCTCTGTGCTCTTTGCTGATTCGTCCTCTGTGCTGATTCGTCCTCTGTGCTGATTCGTCCTCTGTGCTGATTCTTTATCTTCTTGTGTCCGTAGCCACATACGCCGCTGCTGTGCTCTTCCGTATCTCTGAGGACAAAAGTTCCGACTACAGGAAGCGAGTGTCTGTGGAGCTCACTCACTCTCTGTTCAAACACGACCCGGTGGCCTGGGACATGGTGAGACGAGAGGCGGGCGGTACTCAGTTACATTTACTCAAGTAACTTTAAAGAAAAGAATACTTTTCTAGCAGCTTACTTTTACTTCTGCCTGAGTAATATTTATATTTACATAACTCGTACTTCTTCACTCTCTGAGTAAGTGACAAAAGCTTTATCTCGATAAAATGAAATGATTTGAACATTTGTGTTTCTGGTGCCGCTCCCTCAGGTACGATTTCTTTTCTTGTCATTTTTGCGTCTTTCCTTTGAAAATCCCAACTTTTGTGCAGTGTTGAATTTTTTGTCCTTCCAATTACATTAACTTTAAATTATAAATCAGGTGTTACTCTCTTCGTCACGTGGACAGTGCTTATCCCAAGTACAGGCTGATAAAGGCTCGTCTCTCCACAGATCTGACCAGTAGAGACAAGTGTCACATGGAAAAGTTTAATGTCAATGAAACACTCCAGACAAATCAAACCATGTCGTTGGAGAAAGGAGGCGGTGCGACGGGTGGAGGAAGCGGTTTTATGAACGTGACTGTTGAACTGTTTCAGTTCTTTATGTTAAAACTCAGGGTAAAGTATAATGTGAGTAACAGCGTCTGCGACTGTCACAGAACAACACAAATATGGAGAAAAGGCGCCACCTGCTGGACAGAGCGGTCGGGCCACGGTGCAGCGGCTGTTGGTCTGACATGTTCATGTGAACATAGAGACTCAGATTGTCCAAGGTATCGAAAATCAGATATCAATCGATACTAAAACTATTATTAAAACTAGATACAGGTATCGATCCTCAAAAGTTCACAGGACAGAATGAACCTTTACTGAATCTGTAGCGTGATATTGTAGAACAGGTAAAAGACCAGGGGCCACCGCAGCCTCGTCTCCCCTGGTTTGGAGCAGGGTCTCGGGCCCCACGTGTCTCCACTGAGGGTCTGAAGTGGCCCCGGAGGTACCAGCTGCACATGAGGCTTTGTAAATGTGACTGTTTCTTCTTGTGTTTTGTGTGACAGGCTCATGCTCTGGAGCCCTCGTATCTCGCTGAAGGTAAGAACAGTTTTATTTGGAAGGTAAATACTCAGACACAGTGTGACTCACAGATCTCACCTGTGTTTCTCAGAGGTGGCTGTGCCCTACCCGACATACGGCTACACAGACATACCCCTGGACCCTGACCTCCAAGAGCCATATCTGCCTGACCTGACCTTTGACCCCTGCCAGGCCTACCCACAGCCACTTTAACAGGTATCACTGCGTATTATTACATGTACTATGTGTGTACTGATATCAGATCACAATAACAATAAATCACAATAAATCACAATAAATCACAATAAATCACAATAAATCACAATAAAACATGTAAACGTTAAGACTAGACATTTGTTTTTAGCTTTTTAGGGCCATGCTGTTCTAGTGCAGTCAAAGATATTTAAACAGCCTCATTTAAAGTCTGGAGCATCTGAAAATCTGGGAAAATGCCCTCACGACATTTAGTCTAATTTACTATAAGTTAGGATATATTATTTTAACCTGGACTGGAATCCTGACCAGGACGAGCTCCAGATCTGTGACCGGTTCCTGACCCCGGAGTAGCTCACTGCTGCCTGACGGGTCGCCCCGACTTATTACCTAAAGATGCACTATGTCACTTTACTGCTGCAGGACGTGTCACCATCCTGTATCCACGGAGCGTGTGGTGGACTTTTGATCAAAAGTTCCGTAGCGTCCCTTTAGAAGTGCACATACTCCTTCCACACTCTGTGCTTGTTGTGTTTCAGGAGAACTGCACAGGACTGTGGATCTGAGCTGCACCCGCCGTACTGTGAGGGGCCTGGGCACAGAGTGCACCTCCGTGTCCTGTTGTTTAGTTTCACTGTGTTCTTTGACGTGTGACGGACTCTCCGGGACATGTTTTGTGTGTGGACAGTACATTGACCGCCAAGTATTGTTCCAAATGTGGTGCAATGCGCTCGGTGTGGCATGTTTTACTCTCATGATACAGTGTGCAGTTCTTTTACGGCGTCGCAACAAGATGGACCCAAGTAGCAGAGTTTGGAGTTCAAATTCCAGTTCAAAAATGTTTTCATGAAATATAAGCTGAAAAAACTCACAGTCTAAAGTTGAAAAAAATTTAGTACATTTTGAAAGCTGTTTTCCAGTTGAAAGGAATCCAAGAGGAATCTCGTGCAGGGATTATACCAGGACTGTGGTGAGGACTCCGGTCTCCCCAGAACAAACCCGACTGGAGGAGTGTTCAGTCTGGACCACCCTTGGGCACTGATAGGCTCAGCCTAGTGCACTGTTCAGCTGGTTTCTTGAATTTAAAGTTGGGTCTGCTCTAAATCTGTGGGTACGCCTCAATTCTCTTTCCCCGTCTCCGCAATGTTTCCCTGGAATCAGGGAGGAAGTCCCAGCCACAGGAGAAGACATGACGATCTGTTTTGTTCTCATTACACTTCATCAGCTCAACATTTTCTGTTGGGACAGGCATGTTAATGTAGTTTGTAGAAATGATTTAATATTTAAGTTTCCTGGTGGGCTGTTTGCAACTATTGCTTTGCCTGGAATGTTCTGTTCCTCATTATGGTATTAAACATGAGGCACTACGTCTGTGGGCTTGCCTGGGACCTTGGGCTCCCAGAGGAGCTAGAGGAAGTGTCTCGGGTGAAGGAGTCCTGCACAGACTGCTGCCCCAGCTGAAGTTGTCCTGGAGTCACCTGTGTCCAGAGACGAGCTTCTGCCAGGCTGGAGAACATCCCACGTAAAGCATCACCGAGTGAGTAGTGAGCCGTCAGTCAGAGTCAGACTGTGCCTTTCACTTTATTTATTATTATTTTGAGACTTGTTCCTCATCCGTTTGTTGCTGTTCTTGGACTTGGATATTACAACAATGCACTTTCCCCACTGTTGAGATCGTGTTTTCTCTGTGGTTTCCCTCCTGCCTCAGAGCTGCTTTAATTCTCTGAGTTAATGTGTCACATTTGAAAAACTGAAGAAGAGGACGAGGCTCCACCAAACCAGCGTCAGTGACCGGAGCTGTTCTCCTGCAGCGTGAGGACGAGAGAAAGAGAAAGAGAAAGAGAAAGAGAAAGAGATGTGAGAAGTACCCGAGGTGTGGACATCATCATCAACAAACAGAGCCACACGGTGGACTGGGGTGGAACAGGAGCAGAGGACTCGTACTTATGCAGAGGCGACTAAAGGCCATAAGAGACGAGGGAGAGATGTGTATATTGAGCAGATGAAAGACAAATCATTTGTTTGTATTTTTGAAACCATAAAACCAATTGCATTACGAAAAACCAATGAATTCTTTCATTCTTCAATATTTTTCATAACATTATTCATATGTTGAAATATATTATAAAAGTATAAAAAATTGATATATAAGAAATATATATATATATATATATATATATATATATATATATAGATAGATAGATAGATAGATAGATAGATAGATAGATAGATAGATAGAGATAGAGATATTTAGAGAGAGATACACAATACAGTGGGGTATAAAAGTATTTATTCAACCACCAATTCTGTGAGTTCTCCCCTTAAAAAGACGAGACGCCTGTAATGTTCATCACAAGTTCACTTCACAAGTTCACTTCACATGAGACGAGGGAAGAATCCAGGAAATCACACTGTAAAGACGGAATGAAAGAGACATGTATCGTGAGATTCTGAGTGAAAACCTCCTTCCATCAGCGACACAATGATCCAAACACACGACGAAGGAGCGGCTTCAGAAGAAGCATTTCAAGGTCCTGGAGTGGCCCAGTCTCCAGATAAAACCCCAGAGAAAATGTTTGGAGGGAGGTGAAAGTCCCAGAACATCACTGCTCTAGAGGAGATCTGCAGGAGGAATGGACCAAACTACAGCAACAGAGAGAAAACCTGAGACAGAAAACGTCTGAGTCACTGCAACAAAGAGAAGAACAAAGTGTTGACCAGTATTGGTCTAAGTTTATCATCATTGACCAAGACCATGAGATGAACTTTTGTTGTTGATCATTTTTCAAATTCAAGACACAGGTGAGTTTTACTGGTCACAAAATGAACCATTAACATCACTGTGTCAAAGAACAAAAAAAATACATGAACTCACAACAAATCACATACAAACCTTTTCACAAAGACATGAGCTTTTTTAATACTACCACTGAAATTATTTTAATTTTTAACCTTATGTTTTCTAATAATGAACGTATTGTATTTATGCCATTTATTATTTTTAACCTTTTAACTCACACCCATCACCTCATTTCATCAGGTACAATAATAATGAAGATTTACTGTAAATCAGTGATTCTGCTGTTTCCTCTGAGACTGGTTCAGAAAAGCAGCTTCACCTTGTGCCTCATTTTCACAGTAAAGTCTTTTCTGTGTCTCATGTCGTGAGAACAGAACATCGAGCGGTGCATTTGGCGAATTGAGACACGGCGTCAATACGACAAATGCACCTTCGATGAACTGTCCAAAGTGCAGGTCGAAGTACCGCACGACTTAAATGCGCCGTTCGAACGGGGCAGTTAAATCGGGCGGTACTTCGATAGACACATCGAAGGTGCATTTGTGGAACTGGGACACGGCGTCTGGAGAAGCTCACAGTCACGAGTCTGTCGGCGGTGACAGAATCTGACGCTATAGAGTTAACAAAGAAATGACACGACACCATCACGACCGTCACAAGTTGATACTGAGTCACTAAATTCTGCAGCACAGACTGAACAAACAGCTGAACCTGCAGCAGAGATGGACAAGAACGAATCACGAATCATATGAGTCGGGTCTTGACCTGAACCCCTGAGACTGACTCACTGAACCCTGAGGGTTCGACCGAGCCCAGGTTAAGAACCACTGACATAGCCTGAACTGGACTGGACCTATGGCCTATGTTCAACTGAGAATGATGCTACACGTTCACACTGGATAGTAAAATCCTAGGACTTCAGAGCCTGGGTAGCTCAGTCGGAAGAGCATCAGACTTTTAATCTGAGGGTCCAGGGTTCAAGTCCCTGTTCAGGCAACGATGTGTTTGTCGTCATGGACCGAGGGCAGGAGGTTGGTTCTTGCAAACTAAGAAACTATATGAGTATGTTTAATAATTATTACCCTGATTGTTGATGCTAATCTTTCATCAAGGAAGCAAAGCAAGAGCCTATAGACCAGAACAAATTATGTTGGTTGTCACTGCTAGAGTTTTAGACTTTAGCGTACCAGCCATGGCAAATACAATGACATTCATCAATTCTGCTGAAACAGCTGAGAGCGATGCTACAGGTTTGCACTGGATAATAGGAAAACCAGTGTCCAGTGTGATAGCTGGTCAGATAGGGAGTCTTGCAGGCCTTTGGGGCCTAGAACAATGACCTCTGTTTGTTCGAGGTTGAGAAGCAGATAATTAAGTGTCATCCAGGTTTTTATGTCCTTCACACAGGCACTAAGTCTGTCTACTCGATCAGTCTGACCTGGTTTCATCGATATATGTACCGCTGTGTTTCATCAGCACAGCCAGAACCGTAGGCTAACTCAGAAGCTGTAGCAAGCCGAAATAGCTCAGCTGGGAGAGCGTTAGACTGAAGATCTGAAGGACCCTGGTTCGATCCCGGGTTTCGGCACATTCGATGCTCTTAAAGTTTCGTTGACTTTGTCCTTTTACACAAAAGTAGGAGCTGTGTTCAACTGAGAGTGATTCTACACGTTCACACTGGATAGTGAAAACCTTAACCTCCAGAGCCTGGGTAGCTCAGTCGGAAGAGCATCAGACTTTTAATCTGAGGGTCCAGGGTTCAAGTCCCTGTTCAGGCAACGATGTGTTTGTCATCATGGACCAAGACCATGAGGGCAGGAGGCTGGTTCTTGAAACCTAATGGTGCGTTCACACCGGGGAGTCTAAAACGTGCTGGACGCCTGTGCATTTGAGAGCCTTCGACGTGCGCATCTAGAGTGTTTTCTGCTCCTTTTGTGCACAATGACAGACCATGATGATAGAACAGCTTTGGTGTATTTACTGCACAAAAGTCATCAACGGAGGCGATCGGCTCGGCGGCGGCGTGTCTGGATTCACGACATAATTCAGAGGCGTTCGGAGTTTAGCGAGTTCCATCACTTGCTCCAGGAGCTCCCTCTGCATGATCAGAACTTCCAGTGGTATTTTCGAGTGACCCAGGCCCAGTTCGATGACCTGCTGTCCCACATTGGTGCGGATAACGTCCACTGTTCGTGTTTGTGACTCCTGCGATTCAGAATGACGTCACTGTGTCACTGGAGCGTGGTCTCTGATTGGTTGACGCTGCGCGTCGAACGCCTCAAAAGTTCAACTTGGTTGAACTCCTGGACGCCTGAACGCCTAGACACTCAAGACACGCCGCGCCAACGCCACATTTGCACCGCCTGGACGCTTGAAGACGCGCCGCAAAAATGCAGCATGGCCAAGATGCACGTCCACCATAGACTTTGAATGTGAGCTCGACGCCCCTGACGCCCTGGTGTGAACGCACCATGAGAATCTCTCAGACTGTAGGTTTAATAATTATTACCCTGATCCCAAAAGGCGAAGTTCAAATCTGTCACTGGACAAATCATTGTTGGAGTGAAGACCTTACGCTGCTCATCCAAGTCTCTCCTTCAGTTCTGGTCAGATGCTGGTGGCCACTGCCTTATCTGCAGGGAGGAGCTAACTACACTGAAACTGTAAACATCTATTGTCTGTAGTTTCAGCTGGAGCTACCATATTCAGCCCTTAACGACCCTGCTGTTGTTCCCATTGTTCTGGGTCTGAGGATGGAGTTGTACATGGGAAGAGATTATATCTCAGGCTCCTGTTTAAAGAAGGATTCTCTTTCCTAACAAAAATATCTTCTTTAACTCCCCTCTCAAACCATTAATTTTCTGTGGCTCAGATCTGACCCTCACTCTCTTCAGAGGAGTGGTTAGTGTCTTTGAGATGTAGATGCACGTCGGACTGGGGTCTGCAGGAGGAATGGGCCAAACTACAGCAACAGAGAGAAAACCTGAGACAGAAAACGTCTGACCTCAGTCACAGGGAAGAGAACAACGTGTTGACCAGTATTGGTCTAAGTTTGTCATCACTGACCAAGACCATGAGATGAACTTTTGTTGTTGATCATTTTGATTTTACACGTTCACACTGGATAGTAAAATCCTAATCTCCAGAGCCTGGGTAGCTCAGTCGGAAGAGCATCAGATTTTTAATCTGAGGGTCCAGGGTTCAAGTCCCTGTTCAGGCAACGATGTGTTTGTCGTCATGGACCAAGACCATGAGGGCAGGAGGCTAGTGTTGTCTGGTATGTTTAACAATTATTACCCTGATTGTTGATGCTAATCTTTCATCAAGGAAGTAAAGCAAGAGCCTATAGACCTGAACAAATTATGTTGGTTGTCACTGCTAGAGTTTTAGACTTTAGCGTACCAGACATGGCAAATACAATGACATTCATCAATTCTGCTGAAACAGCTGAGAGCGATGCTACAGGTTTGCACTGGATAATAGGAAAACCAGTGTCCAGTGTGATAGCTGGTCAGATAGGGAGTCTTGCAGGCCTTTGGGGCCTAGAACAATGACCTCTGTTTGTTCGAGGTTGAGAAGCAGATAATTAAGTGTCATCCAGGTTTTTATGTCCTTCACACAGGCACTAAGTCTGTCTACTCGATCAGTCTGACCTGGTTTCATCGATATATGTACCGCTGTGTTTTCATCACAGCCAGCCAAAACCGTAGGCTAACTCAGAAGCTGTAGCAAGCCGAAATAGCTCAGCTGGGAGAGCGTTAGACTGAAGATCTGAAGGACCCTGGTTCGATCCCGGGTTTCGGCACATTCGATGCTCTTTAAGTTTCGCTGACTTGTACAGTAAGTTTCACTCGTCTGACGCACATAAAAGATGAAAAATGGTCTTTCTCGTGCCATGACAGTCTGTTAATGTGTCTACTACAAAACTTAGCACTCTTCTTTCCTCTCACTCTTCTTTCCTCTCACTCTTCTTTCCTCTCACTCTTCTTTCCTCTCACTCTTTCCTCTCACTCTTCTTTCCTCTCACTCTTCTTTCCTCTCACTCTTCTTTCCTCTCACTCTTCTTTCCTCTCACTCTTCTTTCCTCTCACTCTTCTTTCCTCTCACTCTTCTTTCTTCTCACTCCTCTTTCCTCTCACTCTTCTTTCCTCTCACTCTTCTTTCCTCCTCTCACTCCTCTTTTCCTCTCACTCTTCTTTCCTCTCACTTCTTTCCTCTCACTCTCTCCTCTCACTCTTCCTCTCACTCTCTTCCTCTCACTCTTCTCTCCTCTCACTCTTCTTTCTTCTCACTCTTCTTTCCTCTCACTCCTCTTTCCTCTCACTCCTCTTTCCTCTCAATCTTTTTTCCTCTCACTCCTCTTTCCTCTCACTCTTCTTTCCTCTCACTCTTTCCTCTCACTCTTTCCTCTCACTCTTCTTTCCTCTCACTCTTCTTTCCTCTCACTCTTCTTTCCTCTCACTCTTTCCTCTCACTCTTTCCTCTCACTCTTCTTTCCCCTCACCAGGCTTTGTGTGTGAAAATGCAGTCATCTGTAGCTCGGTTATGGGGGGTTGTTGCGCCTGCTGTCCTGATGGTGGCGCCCTTGTCCCGGTTTGTCTCATTCAGGCCGTTTTACTCACACACAGATTGTGACTTGATTTCATTGGCTCACCACTGAACACGGATGTAGGCTTGAAAAAACCTCCATGGCTCCACGATGTTGGAGCGACTCGTCCAATAACCCGCAGTGGCTTATGTAACGAGGATTTGTGGAGAGAACAGTGGAGGAGCAGGAGTCCAGGGACACGCCGGGGGTCCGGTCTGAGGAGGGGATTAACACAAGTGCGATCATGGCCCCAATCCTCCAGGGCATCACAGTCAAGTGGTTTACCTGCCCCAGATTAGAGGCTGCCTCACCTCCGCCACAGCAACCGGCCAAGACACTACAGTACCACAAGGGGGCAGCAGTGAGTTACATGTACTCAGGTACGAGTAGGAACATGTTGTACTTCTAGAAGTACTCTTATTAAAACATACATTTTACTACAACTTGAATATTATTTTTGCCTACGTGGGGTAAAATTCTTCATGCTGTAATATATGACACATTTAAAGCTGTGTAACTTTATAAATAAAATTAAATTAAAAGATGAACATAGAAAAACATGCATTCTTACTGACTGAGCTTGCATCTCCACAAACCTGACTCTTATTTGTCCTGCTCCAGGTTGTTTCCATGGAAATGTTGTTCCTTTGGCAACGGGATGAAATAAAACTATCACCATAGAGATTTTTATTATGGTTTTAAATTGGAATAGTTGACGTGCTACCTCCAGAAAGTTACATACTAAAGCTTTAAATAACTACATTGCCCATTCTAACCCTCCGCAGGTGGTGTCAGCCTTTTTTTTTTTTTTTCCACGCTCGGGTCATCTCCCAGACGCCTGGAGCTTGATGGTTCTTCAGTATCTTTGCTGTTCCTTTTCTGGACTGAGATGTCTGATGTTTCTCCTGGGATCTGCTGTAGTCTCTCCTCCAGTTTGGGGGTCACTGCCCCGAGTCCGATGACCACGGGCACCACTGAGGCCTTCACCTTCCAGACCTTCTCCAGCTCTTCTTTGAGCCCCTGGTATTTCTCTAGTTTCTCATGCTCCTTTTTCCTGATGTTCTCTTGGTTCTGTGATGTTCTAACACAACGGCTTTGCTCTGTTGTTTATCCACCTCCACTATGTCCGGTTGGTCCATCTCCATCTGTCAGTCTGTATCTGAAGTCCCACAGGATCTTGGCTCATTCTCCACGACCTTTGGAGGTGTTTCCCACCTTGGGGTCTTGATATCAGCCACTTATTATGTTGTATACAATTATGTTCCGGTGGTACATCCCATGCAGGGGCTTGTCCTTCCATGATGGTTCCTCCAGCTCCTCTTCCTCTGCTCCACTGTCTGAGACACTGATCATCTGTTGGGGCCTTGTCCTGGATGTACTTGTGGATCTTGGATGTTTCATCCTGGACTGTGGCTCTCACACTCACTAGTCCTCGGCCTCCTTCCTTACGGCTCGTACAGTCTCAGGGGGCTGGATTTGGGATGGTCCCTCCATGCAGGTTAGGAGCTTTCGAGTCTTAACATCTCTGGTCTGTATCTCCTCCAGATTACGATTCCTTTTGGGCCTTACATGTTGGAGGTATTTGGCCGTGGCTGCGTTACATGTTTCCTCTTCAAGGTTGCCATTTGCTGGTCGTATCTGCTGTTGTTGCTTCTGGGACTCAGGGTGGTTTTCCACAGCCGTCGAGTTTGTGATGAAGGCTCTTAGAGTCCCGGTGGTGATGGTCATTTCACAGTGTATTTAGCCACGGGTGAAAGAAAAGACAACCTCGTGTAGGGGAAACGAGCGTGTGAGCATCGTCACTGGGCTCTGTCCACTTGAAGGTTATAGAAATAAGTTTGGCGATGAGCTGATGGACTCTGGCGTGGCTCGTGGTGCAGGTTTTGGGAGAATGTTCTGTGGTGTACGTGAACGAGGCCGACACAAAAACAAACTGGTGCACTCTCATTTGTGTTGCCAGGTTCAAAGCTGAAATCCCAGTTTGTTTAAACCTAAAATGCCTCTCCCTGATCTGAATGGTCACTCCCTAAACCCCAGCACCTGCAGCACCATGAGTCAGTGCTAGTGCAGCCTCTGCAGCTCAGGGAGTGAATCTGGAGGATCTTTCACATGATTCATGGTCTGTCCACAAACTGAGAAAAAACGTGTATTGTTCCTCTGCAGGTTTAGACAACACAGGTTCAGTTGATTGTAATAGTTTTTTTTTTTTTTTTCTCCTTTAACAGAAATACAGCATAATGTGTTTAATCCCTTTAGGGTTTATATTTTTATCCATGTTTTACCTTCATAGTAAGTCTGGGCAGCTCTTCTCTTTGTGGATTTGCCTTATTTACTCCATTCATCCACTTTTTGTCCTCGTTTGGATATATATTTGTATGAGCACTACACTAGAAATGATGCCACTTTCAGACCTGGTTCAGCCTCAGATCAGACCTGGAGACGTCCTGTGACAGACCTGTGTCAGTCCTGTGACAGTCCTGTGACAGTCCTGTGACAGTCCTGTGACAGTCCTGTGTCAGTCCTGTGACAGTCCTGTGACAGTCCTGTGACAGTCCCGTGTCCTGTGACAGTCCTGTGTCAGTCCTGTGTCAGTCCTGTGACAGTCCTGTGTCAGTCCTGTGTCCTGTGACAGTCCTGTGTCAGTCCTGTGTCAGTCCTGTGACAGTCCTGTGTCAGTCCTGTGTCAGTCCTGTGTCAGTCCTGTGACAGTCCTGTGACAGTCCTGTGACAGTCCTGTGACAGTCCTGTGACAGTCCCGTGTCCTGTGACAGTCCCGTGACAGTCCTGTGTCAGTCCTGTGACAGTCCTGTGTCAGTCCTGTGACAGTCCTGTGACAGTCCTGTGTCAGTCCTGTGTCAGTCCTGTGACAGTCCTGTGACAGTCCCGTGTCCTGTGACAGTCCCGTGACAGTCCTGTGTCAGTCCTGTGACAGTCCTGTGTCAGTCCTGTGACAGTCCTGTGACAGTCCCTGTGTCAGTCCTGTGACAGTCCTGTGACAGTCCTGTGACAGTCCTGTGACAGTCCTGTGACAGTCCCGTGTCCTGTGACAGTCCCGTGACAGTCCTGTGTCAGTCCTGTGACAGTCCTGTGTCAGTCCTGTGACAGTCCTGTGACAGTCCTGTGTCCTGTGACAGTCCCGTGTCCTGTGACAGTCCTGTGTCAGTCCTGTGTCCTGTGACAGTCCTGTGTCAGTCCTGTGTCAGTCCTATGACAGTCCTGTGTCAGTCCTGTGTCAGTCCTGTGACAGTCCTGTGACAGTCCCGTGACAGTCCTGTGTCAGTCCCGTGACAGTCCTGTGTCAGTCCTGTGACAGTCCTGTGTCAGTCCTGTGACAGTCCTGTGACAGTCCTGTGTCAGTCCTGTGACAGTCCTGTGACAGTCCTGTGACAGTCCCGTGTCCTGTGACAGTCCCGTGACAGTCCTGTGTCAGTCCTGTGTCCTGTGACAGTCCCGTGTCAGTCCTGTGACAGTCCCGTGTCAGTCCTGTGTCAGTCCTGTGACAGTCCCGTGACAGTCCTGTGTCAGTCCTGTGACAGTCCTGTGACAGTCCTGTGTCAGTCCTGTGACAGTCCTGTGACAGTCCTGTGTCCTGTGACAGTCCCGTGTCAGTCCTGTGACAGTCCTGTGACAGTCCTGTGACAGTCCCGTGTCCTGTGACAGTCCTGTGACAGTCCTGTGACAGTCCTGTGACAGTCCTGTGACAGTCCTGTGTCCTGTGACAGTCCCGTGTCCCGTGACAGTCCCGTGTCCCGTGACAGTCCCGTGTCCTGTGACAGTCCTGTGTCCTGTGACAGTCCCGTGTCCCGTGACAGTCCTGTGTCCTGTGACAGTCCCGTGTCCCGTGACAGTCCCGTGTCCTGTGACAGTCCTGTGACAGTCCTGTGTCCTGTGACAGTCCCGTGTCCCGTGACAGTCCCGTGTCCTGTGACAGTCCTGTGTCCTGTGACAGTCCCGTGTCCCGTGACAGTCCCGTGTCCCGTGTCCCGTGACAGTCCTGTGTCCTGTGACAGTCCTGTGTGACAGTCCCGTGTCAGTTGTGACAGTCCTGTGACAGTCCTGTGACAGTCCTGTGACAGTCCCGTGACAGTCCTGTGACAGTCCTGTCCTGTGTCCTGTGACAGTCCTGTGACAGTCCCGTGACAGTCCCGTGACAGTCCCGTGACAGTCCTGTGACAGTCCTGTGACAGTCCCGTGACAGTCCTGTGTCCCGTGACAGTCCCGTGACAGTCTGTGTGACAGTCCTGTGTCCTGTGACAGTCCTGTGACAGTCCTGTGACAGTCCTGTGACAGTCCTGTGACAGTCCTGTGACAGTCCTGTGACAGTCCCGTGTCCTGTGACAGTCCCGTGACAGTCCTGTGTCAGTCCTGTGACAGTCCTGTGTCAGTCCTGTGACAGTCCTGTGACAGTCCTGTGTCCTGTGACAGTCCCGTGTCAGTCCTGTGACAGTCCCGTGTCAGTCCTGTGTCAGTCCTGTGACAGTCCCGTGACAGTCCTGTGTCAGTCCTGTGACAGTCCTGTGACAGTCCTGTGTCAGTCCTGTGACAGTCCTGTGTCCTGTGACAGTCCTGTGACAGTCCCGTGACAGTCAGTCCTGTGACAGTCCCGTGACAGTCCCGTGACAGTCCTGTGACAGTCCTGTGACAGTCCTGTGTCCTGTGACAGTCCTGTGACAGTCCCCGTGACAGTCCCGTGACAGTCCTGTGACAGTCCTGTGACAGTCCCGTGTCCCGTGACAGTCCTGTGTCCTGTGACAGTCCTGTGACAGTCCCGTGACAGTCCCGTGACAGTCCTGTGACAGTCCTGTGACAGTCCTGTGACAGTCCCGTGACAGTCCTGTGACAGTCCTGTGTCCTGTGACAGTCCTGTGACAGTCCCGTGACAGTCCTGTGTCCTGTGACAGTCCTGTGACAGTCCCGTGACAGTCCTGTGACAGTCCTGTGTCCTGTGACAGTCCTGTGACAGTCCCGTGACAGTCCCGTGACAGTCCGTGACAGTCCTGTGACAGTCCTGTGACAGTCCCGTGACAGTCCTGTGTCCCGTGACAGTCCTGTGTCCTGTGACAGTCCTGTGACAGTCCCGTGACAGACCTGTGACAGTCCTGTGTCCTGTGACAGTCCCGTGACAGTCCTGTGTCCTGTGACAGTCCTGTGACAGTCCCGTGACAGTCCCGTGACAGTCCTGTGACAGTCCTGTGTCCTGTGACAGTCCTGTGACAGTCCCGTGACAGTCCCGTGACAGTCCTGTGACAGACCTGTGACAGTCCTGTGACAGTCCCGTGTCCCGTGACAGTCCCGTGACAGTCCTGTGACAGTCCCGTGTCCCGTGACAGCCCGTGACAGTCCTGTGTCCCGTGACAGTCCCGTGACAGTCCTGTGACAGTCCCGTGACAGCCCGTGACAGTCCTGTGTCCCGTGACAGTCCTGTGACAGTCCCGTGACAGTCCTGTGTCCCGTGACAGTCCTGTGACAGTCCCCGTGTGACAGTCCTGTGTCCCGTGACAGTCCTGTGACAGTCCCGTGACAGTCCTGTGTCCCGTGACAGTCCCGTGACAGTCCTGTGACAGTCCTGTGTCCCGTGACAGTCCCGTGACAGTCCTGTGACAGTCCTGTGACAGTCCTGTGTCCTGTGACAGTCCTGTGTCCCCGTGACAGTCCCGTGACAGTCCTGTGTCCTGTGACAGTCCCGTGACAGTCCTGTGTCCTGTGACAGTCCCGTGACAGTCCCGTGACAGTCCTGTGACAGTCCTGTGACAGTCCCGTGTCCCGTGACAGCCCGTGACAGTCCTGTGTCCCGTGACAGTCCCGTGACAGTCCTGTGACAGTCCCGTGTCCCGTGACAGCCCGTGACAGTCCTGTGTCCCGTGACAGTCCCGTGACAGTCCTGTGACAGTCCCGTGACAGTCCTGTGTCCCGTGACAGTCCCGTGACAGTCCTGTGACAGTCCTGTGTCCCGTGACAGTCCTGTGACAGTCCCGTGTCCTGTGACAGTCCTGTGACAGTCCTGTGTCCCGTGACAGTCCTGTGACAGTCCCGTGTCCTGTGACAGTCCCGTGTCCTGTGACAGTCCCGTGACAGTCCTGTGTCCTGTGTCAGTCCTGTGACAGTCCTGTGACAGTCCTGTGTCCTGTGTCAGTCCTGTGACAGTCCTGTGTCAGTCCCGTGACAGTCCTGTGACAGTCCCGGGACAGTCCTGTGGTACCTGGTGTGAGTTTGATAATGATCTTACAGGCTCTTGTAAATGATGATAATAAGAAAGTGGAAACGTCCAGTCAGCCAGGCCTCTGAAGCCTTCGGATTAGGCCTGCCCAGGGTTGACAGTCTCCCCGTCAGCAGAGCTCCGAGCCCCAGGGCCGCTCTCCGCTCACATTGATCGTGTTGGGCCTCTGCTGACACACACACAGCGGGCGGAGAGTGGACGGGACGGGCATGAGGCGTCTGGACTGTCCTGGAGCTGCACACCGGAGGAGACCTGCAGCATGTCTCTGCTGAAGGAGCGTAACAGAGAGCTCGAGCGCTTTGACGGACTCTCCCTCATCTACTGGTATGAACCGTCTCACGTCACGAGTCTAGACTTTCATGAGGAGCCTCTGTGGACAGGGTTTTAAAGCTGCTCCACGTCACTTTTCTGGTGGAGGGTCTGTGAGCTGTTAGATGTTCTAGTTAGTGATGTTTTGGATCTGTTCATGTCAAAGAGCCGTTCAAAAGACTCAAAACAGCTCTTTTTATATTTATTTATGATAGAAGCTAGTGTGAAAACTGAGTTAACAACAAACTAATCACAGAGAGAAATGACGAAGGCTGAGGTTTGTTTGAAATGGTTCAAACTCAGAGTGAGAGTGTTTTTACCCTGTGGAATGATTCTGCTTCTGTGCTGATTCTTGGGTTGGTTCATTATAAAAAGTCTTAAATCGTAGAACGTAAAAGATTCAGCTCTTTTCAAAAATGAGATTCTGTTCAATCCGTCCACGTCACTGACTTGTTCAAAGAGTCGACTCGCTCATGAACGTCACATCACGACTTTGGCATTAAAGTTTTATTAAATTACAAACATCAGTCAACTGCTCAAACAGAAGGAATCGATTCTTTGTGGGTGTTTACGGCTCAGATTCGTCGTGTTCACATCAGAGTTTACAAAAAATACACTGATCCTCCACCAGAAAAACAAGCTTCATGTGTGAGGACAGATAAGGTCCAGAACTGAGTCATTTTATGTATTTATTTAAGTTGGACAGACCTGATACAACATGAACACAAACATCATCATACATCACATATAAATCCATCTGTTGGTCGAGGGGCTGGGGTCAGACAGAATCGTCTGAGTTTTTTCCAAAATTAGATTGATGCACATTTGTGATCGATGTTTGTATTTTTATTGTTCAAAAATGTCCCAAAAACACGACGTCGTGTTTTGTGTCTCGTTTGTCTTCATGAAGATATTTAAGTGTAAAGTCAGATACAGGTAAAACAAAGCCACCAGGGAAACACTTATAAACTCATCACTGTGAATAAACGAGTTCTGAGTTATTTTGAGTAAATATTTCGTTTGCTATATTCTGTATGTGTCCTTCATAGTTTTGATGCCTTTAGTGAGAATCTTTAATGTAAATAATCATAGAAATAAAGAAGAAAAATAAAGAAAATGTGCATCCAAACGGCTCAGAGTCTCACCCTGAGGACAAATGTCTCTGTAAAGTTGTGTTTGATCATAACTTGAGGTTTTTCCTCGAGCTTTTCTACAAACTCTTCTACATCCTGGTTTTACTCTGTTAATTGCTCAGGGACTTTCTCACACTGTTCTTCTGACACTGAGGAGCGCCTCTGAAATTGCCGTCTGCAGCATTAATCAAGAATTTCAATGAGTCAGTGCCTCCACCCTGAGACGTGAGGGGTGGAGCCTGTCAGCTGAATGCACTGCTGAGTGGGCGGGCTCAGATCAGAGGGGTGCACGGCTACGGGACGTCCAGAGTCTGAGGAAGTAACCAGTACAGACAGTCCCCTCTTTAAGAGCCCAAGGACACATTCTCCACATAGACCCCAAGGATCCTCAAACCAGCCTGACAAGAGGACACACCTCCCCACCACCGGAGGACACCCAGGTTTGTCTGTTCAATGTCCTGCAAAGACTCTGAAGTCTAATGAGAGCCTGAGGACACCTACCAAAGGACTGCCCTGCGAGAGCTCAAGGACCCCCAAGTCCAACCACAAAAAACACAGGCCCCTGAAGTTGGATCCCTCCCCACGACATCCATTTTCTTCAAGGCCAAGCAAGACTTCCAAGTTCCCCCAATGAGAGCTTCAGCACAGCAATTCTTTTCCCACCACAGGATTAATGCGCACCACAAAGGCACTGAACACTGAAGTCCGTCACATCTGAAAACTGCTCCTCAAAGAGTCCAGGGACACCCAACTTTCTTTTGCAGACAGTTGAAGATCACAAGTCTCTCCACCGAAAGCCTGGGAATAAAACCTGAGCTGGACAAAACATCTAAGAAGAAGTCACATCGAGAGAAAAGCGAGGACACCAAAGTCCACCTTAAGACAGACTTGCAAAGAACCAAAGTATAGCTCCCGAGAAAGTCAGGAGTCCAATTTTTCTTACCCAAGGAAGCCCCTGACAAGAGCTCCCTCATGATCCTGAACTCCAAGAAGCTTCCCGAGCTGTGGGACTACTTCCTGATGTACGTGTCCGGAGCGCTGGAGTTTAACCCTGACTGTAATGACATCGACCTGGGGCTGTTCCCTCTGCGGATGAACCCGACCATCAAGCCCAGGTCAGACGTAGTGTCCGGAGTCGTAGTGTTAAACAGATACACGGGGATGGGAGCTGAAGTGGGTCAAACTGCTGAAACAGTAAGGATCCTTTTCTCTGCTTTTCAGATGACACACTTTTATCTTAGCGTTTTGTTGGAGGTTTTTTTTGGTTGAAAAGTGGTGCACTGGGCTGATTCGATTCTGTACTTGTTTCTGTGTCGACTCCTGACGCGGCGACAGGTGAGACGAGAAGCACTTGGTCTGAAAGGTGAAGAAAACTCCGCACGTCTCTTGATTCAATTTTATTCTTACAACGTTTTGGTCCCTCTGCCCTTCCTCACGTCAGGTTTAGGATTAGTGATCCTTGTGTCTGTCTGTCCATCTTTCTTTCCCTCCATGTTTCTGTCCCTCCATCTCTCTGTCCGTCCTTGTTTCTGTCCCTCTTTCTGTCCCTCCATCTCTCTGTCCGTCCTTGTTTCTGTCCTTGTTTCCGTCCCTCTCTCTGTCCCTCTCTCCGTCCCTCTCTCTGTCCCTCTTGTGTCCTGTCCGCTCACATCTGCTCTCTGTGCTGACTGCTCTCATTGTGTCAGCTCCATCAGGCCCTGAGTTCTGATCCTCCACACTCACCTTTGTCTTTCTGTTTGTATCACTCCAGACTCTTCTGTTTGTATCACTCCAGACTCTTCTGTTTGTATCACTCCAGACTCTCTTCTGTTTGTATCACTCCAGACTCTTCTGTTTGTATCACTCCAGACTCTCTTCTGTTTGTATCACTCCAGACTCTCTTCTGTTTGTATCACTCCAGACTCTCTTCTGTTTGTATCACTCCAGACTCTCTTCTGTTTGTATCACTCCAGACTCTCTTCTGTTTGTATCACTCCAGACTCTCTTCTGTTTGTATCTCTTCTTCTGTTTGTATCACTCCAGACTCTCTTCTGTTTGTATCACTCCAGACTCTCTCTTCTGTTTGTATGTATCACCAGACTCTCTTCTGTTTGTATCACTCCAGACTCTCTTCTCTTTGTATCACTCCAGACTCTCTTCTCACTTCTCTTCTCTTATCACTCCAGACTCTCTTCTGTTTGTATCACTCCAGACTCTCTTCTGTTTGTATCACTCCAGACTCTCTTCTGTTTGTATCACTCCAGACTCTCTTCTGTTTGTATCACTCCAGACTCTCTTCTCTTTGTATCACTCCAGACTCTCTTCTCTTTGTCTCACTCCAGACTCTCTTCTGTTTGTATCACTCCAGACTCTCTTCTGTTTGTATCACTCCAGACTCTTCTGTTTGTCTCACTCCAGACTCTTCTCTTTGAAAAACAAACTGTTGGCTAACACTCACATGTGGCTGTGATGTTATTTGAGAAGAAGGTTTAACAGAACAGATGAACTCTCCTGTCGTAGGTCCAGCTCTTTCTGGTCAGATTGTGTTAAAATAAAACTCAGATTAAAAGCAGATAGAGCCGTGTTCATCCGTCACAGCCCAGGGTCACGACATCAGCTGCAAAATACCAAAAAAAAAGACAAATTCATGAAAAGAGAATGAAACACGAGCTTCAGCCATCACAAAAAAAACAAACTTTATTTAAAAGATTGAGAACAGCAGTGTTCATACTGAGGTGTGACGACACTAAAACAAGCCTGAGGAGGTTTTAGATGAAATCCAGACACACTGAGGTCTTTGAGTCCTGTCCAGGGCCTTTTGAACCTCCCCCACGAGTCTGTCGCTCAGGCTCCCACACGACACTCCAGAAACATACCAAACATGACACAAAACTCACATCCAGGCTCTGACCATAACCCAACAACGAGGCTCTAATATTAACCAACAAAGTCCTGCACTGAACCGTTATTATACAAACAGACTTAACCTTATAACAAAGTCTTGTCCCATAAGACTAAGGCACTTTATTTATTTGTATTTGTCCTCTGTGTTTGATCTTTAGTGTGTAACTGTCTTTTGTTTGTTTCCTGATGTTTCCTCGGGGTTTTCCTCCTCTGTCCTCATCATGTTCAGTAGAAGATCCTCAGATTATTGCTCCTGACAGTTTGTCCTGCAGCGTTGGGACAAACCCAGAGAATAAACTTCTTATGGAATTATTCAAGTGTCTTAAACTCAAGAAAACTTCAGAGTCAATATTGGTTCAAATGAGCATCTTGTATCAACAGTAGTTTTAGTGCTGATTAGTTCTGTGTCTGTGGTTTGTTGTAAGACTCGTTCGTGCAGGGAAACAGTAAGTTATTAAATTATCCATGACTGAAAAATATAACTGTTCATTTCTGCTGTTTCCTCCGCTGCCCCCTGCAGGCTGCCTCTGTGCTCTGAAGTGTTGCAGAACTCTGCGTGTTGCTAATGGCCATTAGTTGAGCTTGGATTCCTCTCGTTTCATTGATTCCTCAGTCTATACGTGTCTTTCACCAAACCCCTGGGAGCAGCTGTTTGTCCCGGGCTGTGGAGCTGATGACATGTGGATAATTAGCTCAAAGAGCCGATCTGTGGGGAATCTTAGGTCATTTTTCGATTGCCAGTAGTGAGGTTGACATAAAAGAGCATTGACTCTGAGAGTGGTGCGTTTGAGCTGCTGTGAACAGTCACACTCTGGACTGCAGGAAGAGCCCTTCAAACAGGAGGTTCACTCTGGAGTGTGAACACGGCCTCGCACTGACCTACGCAGGCCGCTGTGACAGTGAAAGAGCCTGGAAAATAATAAATATAAATCACATATATTTGTATGAACAGGCGCTGCAGATCTGCTCTGTCCCTTGAAGCTCCCTGTCGTATAAGTTCTGCAGTCAGCCTCCTCGTGAGCCTCGTGTGGCTCATGGGGCATATTTGGGATGAATGACGCATGGTGCACGTGAAAGACTCTAAAGTAAAGTAAAGAGAACTAGTCCGTCCGTATATATCTGTATAATTACACAAAATGGTGATTTTGTGTATTAAAGTTTTGCTCGTACCTTGCAGCCTTGGTCCTCCAGCCGCTTCATCTGTGTTTTTGTTTCTTCATGTGACCTTTACCCTTTGTAAATCCAGAATTGGGAAGAGTTTAGGTTGGACTGATAAATAGCGGCACATGTTGATCTTATTTTCTAATATTGTGAACCTTAATGCA
This sequence comes from Periophthalmus modestus, assembly GCA_019594935.1. Lineage (NCBI taxonomy): Eukaryota > Metazoa > Chordata > Actinopteri > Gobiiformes > Gobiidae > Periophthalmus > Periophthalmus modestus. The sequence continues at coordinate 167,797 of JAIEZT010000019.1, read as the reverse complement.
TCACAAACTACAGAAAACACCACACAGAAATTCTTCTTTTCTTCACCGTGTCCGGTCCACACAGACTGTGGGTAAGAAGCTTTGGGAGACGTTCTCCTGTATCGATGGCTTTCCCGTCCCCTCCAACCAGGGTCCAAGCTTTGAGTGTAAATTGGTGGCAGAGTTGCTATAAATGGGCGACATCATCAAATTTCATACCACCCTGAACCACCCTATGGGGAGCGGAGTCATCCAGAGGTTCATCAGGACATTGAGGAGTACAGCAAAGTACAGCCAAGTTCTTCCAGTTCTTCCTCAAAACAGAACAATCAGTGTGTCAAAGGCTTAGCTCTGTCAGCTGGAGACCGAGGGCTGAGGGCAAATAATGGAGTCGAAGGAAAGAGGAAGCTGTGGCACAAGTGGGAGGCAGGAGTTTATGATGCTGTCGCTGCTGAGCCGAACCTTCACATCTACAACATCAGAGGTCACGTGGGTAATGAAGACTGTGCACTGCAACGTGTTCCTTCAGGTCACCCTCCTGAGCCACTGGTACATCCAGCTGCTCGACCTGCTGCTGGTGTCACTTTGGCCCCAGAGGAGCCAGAAGTATCTGTGATAAATGGAGACGCTGACTCGTCCCGGCCCAGTGCCTCTGAGTCTGAGTGAGTCCGGTGTTGACCACATCCTGCACAATGAAAGACACTGATGTGACGTCCTGTGGTTCCTCTGGGTTTGCTGGACGACCCTCGAGTCGTTGATTTGAGTCACGACCCTATGACATGATTTGGTGGATGATTGGCTGTGTGGATGATTTATGGGGCTCCTCTCTCACCTGGAGCCAGTTTTAACTGTCAAATGTTGAGCCTCTTGCTGCTTATGTCCATGTTCCTCCTGTTTTCTGCACATTGTGAATGGTGCGATTACGTGGTGTAAAGGGCACCACTTTTTGTCTGTCCTGATCCAGGAGGTTAGGACCAGACACTCGGGGCATGGGGCCAATCCTCCGTCTGGTTTATCTGCCTGTCAATCAAACCCATTGTGATTCATGGAGGCGAGATCCAGGTTCTACCGTCACAGGACAGTCCTCATGTCTCACACTCATGTCTCACACTCATGTCTCACAGTCATGTCTCACACTCATGTCTCACACTCATGTCTCACAGTCATGTCTCACACTCATGTCTCGACTCATGTCTCACCGTCATGTCTCACACTCATGTCTCACAGTCATGTCTCACACTCATGTCTCACACTCATGTCTCACACTCATGTCTCACACTCATGTCTCACAGTCATGTCTCACACTCATGTCTCACAGTCATGTCTCACCGTCATGTCTCACACTCATGTCTCACACTCATGTCTCACACTCATGTCTCACACTCATGTCTCACAGTCATGTCTCACACTCATGTCTCGACTCATGTCTCACCGTCATGTCTCACAGTCATGTCTCACAGTCATGTCTCACAGTCTTGTCTCACACTCATGTCTCACAGTCTTGTCTCACACTCATGTCTCACAGTCATGTCTCACACTCATGTCTCACACTCATGTCTCACAGTCTTGTCTCACACTCATGTCTCACCGTCATGTCTCACAGTCATGTCTCACAGTCATGTCTCACAGTCATGTCTCACAGTCTTGTCTCACACTCATGTCTCACAGTCATGTCTCACACTCATGTCTCACACTCATGTCTCACACTCATGTCTCACACTCATGTCTCACAGTCTTGTCTCACACTCATGTCTCACAGTCATGTCTCACAGTCATGTCTCACACTCATGTCTCACACTCATGTCTCACAGTCATGTCTCACACTCATGTCTCACAGTCTTGTCTCACACTCATGTCTCACACTCATGTCTCACAGTCATGTCTCACACTCATGTCTCACAGTCATGTCTCACAGTCTTGTCTCACACTCATGTCTCACAGTCTTGTCTCACACTCATGTCTCACACTCATGTCTCACACTCATGTCTCACCGTCATGTCTCACACTCATGTCTCACAGTCTTGTCTCACACTCATGTCTCACACTCATGTCTCACACTCATGTCACATCAGTCTCACACTCATGTCTCACAGTCATGTCTCACAGTCTTGTCTCACACTCATGTCTCACAGTCTTGTCTCACACTCATGTCTCACACTCATGTCTCACACTCATGTCTCACAGTCATGTCTCACACTCATGTCTCACAGTCATGTCTCACACTCATGTCTCACAGTCTTGTCTCACACTCATGTCTCACAGTCTTGTCTCACACTCATGTCTCACACTCATGTCTCACACTCATGTCTCACACTCATGTCTCACAGGTAATGACAGGAGTGAACAGTGAGGACAAAATGTTCTTTCTGGTTGAAATGGCTTCGGTTTCGTTCATACAAACTGCTGCACAAGCTGCAGTTGATCTGTTCTTTGTGAGGCTCATCTAAAGCTAAATGAAATGTTTAGTGAGGACTGTAGCTGCCTTTTTTCTCTGGGCTCTGACAGTTCTGCGGGGGCTTTGCGCTGGTGTCACTGCAGAGGGATTATCCTCCGCTCTGATAAGGACCTCTGCTCACTGGCTCTGGTGAATGTGTCTGTGTGAGACTGAACAGCTGAAAGGTCCATATTACACAAAATGAAGCTTAAAGCCCTGCTGTATAATGTTCACTCATCTAAAACAGACCTGGAGTTGTGTTTTGTTTCATTCACACATGTTTTTACATCTCCAAAGCTCAAAACGCTCTGTTCCACCTTGTGATGTCATGAAGTGGTAGTTTTCAAATTAACATCTCCTTTTACCTTTAGATCAACAGAGATCGGCAATACCAAGGCTGAAAAGATCCAAATGATTCTAGTGAAGGTGTGTGGGGTTTAAAAACACAGTGGAGCACTTCCTGTATCGCCACATGATGACATCACAAGGTGGAACAGAGTGTTTTCAGTTTGAGAGAAAAACTTTGTCTAAATCTTCAGGTTTGTGTGTGAAACAAAAGGAGGAAGGAAACAACATCATGAATTAGATCTAACAATAACATAATTCAGGCCCTTCAAGTGCATGTTCTCCAAAAATAAAAAAAAATGACTAAATGTTTCAGATTATTTGTTTATTTTGAGCATTGATCTAGGAAAATGTTTCATACTTGCCCAAGAAAAAGATAAAATGCATAAATAGACTTGAATGTATGAATACAAAATGTCTTCAGAGTAAAGTCTCTGCTTCAAATGTTTTTCAAGTATTTTTTATATTCATGTATTTAAAACCACTGTATGCAACTTTTCTGCCCAACAATAGATGAAAATAAATGTTTTCTTTCATTATAGATGTTTTATTACAAGGAAAAACATGTGTCCTTACAGTGAGCAGGCTCGCATCTTCACAAACCTGACTCATACTTGACCTGGAGAAGAGCCTCTTCCTGCTTGTTTCCATGGAAATGTTCTTTTGGCTAAAATATTCCACAGTATGGCATAAAACTGACAGTGACTCTTCTGAAGTATGATTTTAATTTTTTGTTTCTATAGAATCATCCGTCGACTTTCCACAGAAAGTTACAGACTGTAATAATAATAATAATAATAATAATAATAATAATAATAATAATAATAATAATATAAAAATAATGTAGGCAGCTACAGTCCTCACTAAACTGTCTTATGAAATCAGTTCATGATTTATCTCTGTGTCCCTCAGTCGTTCAGGTCTGATCCAGAGTAAAAGACGATTAAGTTAAACAGTTAAATCTGTCACTGGACAAATCTTTGTAGGAGTGAAGACGTTTCTCTGCTCGTCCAAGTCTCTTCTTCAGTTCTGGTCAGATTTACTGCTGGACGCTGACTTATATCTGTCTGAAGGAGGCGCTAAAGACACTGAAACTAAACATCTATTGTCTCTAGTTTCAGCTGAAACTGCCCTGCATCACCAGTGTATCACCAGTATATCACCAGTGTATCACCAGTGTATCACCAGTGTATCACCAGTGTATCACCAGTATATCACCAGTATATCACCAGTGTATCACCAGTGTATCACCAGTGTATCACCAGTATATCACCAGTGTATCACCAGTATATCACCAGTGTATCACCAGTGTATCACCAGTACATCACCAGTACATCAACAGTGTATCACCAGTACATCACCAGTGTATCACCAGTACATCACCAGTACATCCCCAGTATATCACCAGTACATCACCAGTACATCACCAGTGTATCACCAGTACATCACCAGTGTATCACCAGTACATCACCAGTGTATCACCAGTACATCACCAGTGTATCACCTTTACATCACCAGTGTATCATCAGTGTATCACCAGTACATCACCAGTGCATCACCAATGTATCACCTTTACATCACCAGTGTATCAACAGTGTATCACCAGTACATCACCAGTACATCACCAGTGCATCACCAGTGTATCACCAGTACATCACCGAGTACATCACCAGTGTATCACCAGTACATCACCAGTGTATCACCAGTGCATCACCAGTACATCACCAGTACATCACCAGTGCATCACCAGTGTATCACCAGTACATCACCAGTGCATCACCAGTACATCACCAGTACATCACCAGTGCATCACCAGTGCATCACCAGTGCATCACCAGTGCATCACCAGTGCATCACCAGTACATCACCAGTGCATCACCAGTACATCACCAGTACATCACCAGTACATCACCAGTGCATCACCAGTGTATCACCAGTACATCACCAGTGCATCACCAGTGTATCACCAGTACATCACCAGTGCATCACCAGTGTATCACCAGTACATCACCAGTGCATCACCAGTGTATCACCAGTACATCACCAGTGTATCACCAGTGTATCACCAGTACATCGCCAGTATCATCAGTGTATCACCAGTACATCACCAGTACATCACCAGTGTATCACCAGTACATCACCAGTACATCAGTCAGTACATCACCAGTGTATCACCAGTACATCACCAGTGTATCACCAGTACATCACCAGTACATCACCACCAGTACATCATCAGTGTATCACCAGTCACAGTACATCACCAGTGTATCACCAGTACATCACCAGTACATCACCAGTACATCATCACCCAGTACATCACCAGTACATCACCAGTGCATCACCAGTACATCACCAGTGTATCGCCAGTGTATCACCAGTACATCGCCAGTGCATCGCCAGTACATCGCCAGTACATCACCAGTACATCACCAGTGTATCACCAGTATATCACCAGTGTATCACCAGTGTATCACCAGTACATCACCAGTACATCACCAGTGTATCACCAGTACATCCCCAGTATATCACCAGTACATCACCAGTGTATCACCAGTACATCACCAGTGTATCACCAGTACATCACCAGTGTATCACCAGTACATCACCAGTGTATCACCTTTACATCACCAGTGTATCATCAGTGTATCACCAGTACATCACCAGTGCATCACCAATGTATCACCTTTACATCACCAGTGTATCAACAGTGTATCACCAGTACATCACCAGTGTATCACCAGTGTATCACCAGTACATCACCAGTGTATCACCAGTACATCACCAGTGCATCACCAGTACATCACCAGTACATCACCAGTACATCACCAGTGCATCACCAGTACATCACCAGTGCATCACCAGTGCATCACCAGTGCATCACCAGTGCATCACCAGTGCATCACCAGTGCATCGCCAGTACATCACCAGTACATCACCAGTGCATCACCAGTGTATCACCAGTACATCACCAGTGCATCACCAGTACATCACCAGTGCATCACCAGTGTATCACCAGTACATCACCAGTGCATCACCAGTGTATCACCAGTACATCACCAGTGCATCACCAGTGTATCACCAGTACATCACCAGTGTATCACCAGTGTATCACCAGTACATCGCCAGTACATCACCAGTGTATCACCAGTACATCACCAGTACATCACCAGTACATCATCAGTGTATCACCAGTACATCACCAGTGTATCACCAGTACATCACCAGTACATCACCAGTACATCATCAGTGTATCACCAGTACATCACCAGTGCATCACCAGTACATCACCAGTACATCACCAGTGTATCACCAGTACATCACCAGTACATCACCAGTGCATCACCAGTACATCACCAGTGTATCGCCAGTGTATCACCAGTACATCGCCAGTGCATCACCAGTACATCGCCAGTACATCACCAGTACATCACCAGTGTATCACCAGTACATCACCAGTGTATCACCAGTACATCACCAGTGTATCACCAGTACATCACCAGTACATCATCAGTGTATCACCAGTACATCACCAGTGTATCACCAGTGTATCACCAGTACATCACCAATACATCACCAGTGTATCACCAGTGTATCACCAGTACATCACCAGTGCATCACCAGTACATCACCAGTACATCATCAGTGTATCACCAGTACATCACCAGTGTATCACCAGCACGTCTCTCGGGGTTTTCACGCTGCCAGTGCGCGTCATGTTCCTAAATGTGAGTGAAAAACAATGCACCGCGCGCACTGAGGCTCTTTTACGCACGCGTCTTTGGCACGGGTGGATTTGTGCCTGACCCGTTTCCTAAGCTCTGCAGCTCCTCCTATGCGCGCGCCGCAGCTGTGACGGGAGAAACATGGAGTAACTGAGCGGGAGCCCGGGCGTCACGGACATGCTGCAGAGATTAAAGGTGCCGCTGAGCTTCGCCAGGTAGGTCCACGGCACACGACACGCGCTCAGCTCCCAAACAAAGGCTTTAGCGCGAGACATCCTGTCAGCTCTGTCCCTGATCTGTGCGCTGATGTGTGCGCATGGCACAGGAGAGTGCGCTGATGTGTGCGCATGGCACAGGAGAGTGCGCTGATGTGTGCGCATGGCACAGGAGAGTGCGCTGATGTGTGCGCATGGCACAGGAGAGTGCGCTGATGTGGTAGTTGTAGTGCTGTTCTGCAGCTGTGTGGACATAGACTGGTTTTGTTTGTGTGTCACTGTCATTGTCTTAATTCGAGTTATAAAGTCACTTTAATTTTTGTTTTGACAGTATTTTTTTATTAATCATCCCTAAAAACCTAAAACTGTGTGACTTAGAGTGTTGTGGTCAGATAATAACTGACCCAGTGGCCTTCAGGTTTACCTTCTTGTAGTTCGGTTTTTCACTGTGGGTCTGTGTTCACCCTGTGCCCGGGTCCTGTCTGCGCCTTTACGCGCACACACCGAAGTCACAGAGTCCCAAGTGTCCAAACACAGTGTCTCACTGGGCACCAGCCTGTTCCTCAGACAGCGGCAGCTCTGGGGCAGGACGCGCGTAACGGTGAGAGGATTATGAGTGTCTCTAAATGTGAAGCGGGCGCTGCATTAATGTGTTTATACCACTAAGCCCCTCCTGGAGCGCGCGTGCCCCTCCTGGAGCGCGCGTGCCCCTCCTGGAGCGCGCGTGCCCCTCCTGGAGCGCGCGTGCCCCTCCTGGTGCGCGCGTGCCCCTCTGGAGCGCGCGTGCCTCTGGGGGCGCGTGGACAGCACACGGAGCTCTGGTTTTACCCACTTTTATGTGACTGATCCTGAATCTGAAGTTTTCTCTTTGAGTCATGTTTGTGTTGGACTGACAGTAGCGGGAGAGTAACAGAAGAGGGAGACACGCGGAGCTCCGCGGCCCCTCCTGCCTCTTTTTAATTTTTCGGACTGACATTGGTTATGTAAGAGATTAGGACGGTGCTGTTGGAGCCTCAGAGCGCACAGAGGGACAGGAGCACCGCGCAGAGGGACAGGAGCACCGCGCAGAGGACAGACAGGAGCGGGACACAGAGGACAGACAGGAGCGGGACACAGAGGAGGACAGGAGCGGGACACAGAGGACAGACAGGAGCGGGACACAGAGGAGGACAGCGGACAGAGCAGCGCCACAGAGAGCAGGCACTCACGGAGACCAGGAGCCTCCATGACACGAGCCCACGACAAAGGAGCAGGAGGCAGGTACACCGGCCCCGGGGCCGGAGCGTCACAGCGCGACAGAGCAGCGCCATGGGGCAGAGAGCAGCGCAGGGCTCACGCTGAGACCAGGAGCCTCCATGACACGATGCCCACGTTCTCCGTCATGTTCAAAGGAGCAGTGCTCATCAGCAGGTAACACCGGCCCCGGGGCCGGACCCCCGCGTCACAGCCGCGGTGTAGAGCTGGTGTGGTGTTGTGTTTTTGGTTGTGTGTTGTTGTGTTTTGTTTAACACAAACCTGCAGATTTAGGCTGAGTTCTTCTCAAACTGAGAACACTCTGTTCATCCAGGTGCTCCACTGTGTTTTTAAACTCCAAACATCTTCACTAGAATCATTTGAATCATTTCAGTCCTGGACCTTCGTGTGTCGACCTAAAAGTTCAGAAACAGCTCCAGGTTTTTGAGGAAACATCATAAAACATCTTAAAGATACAAGAGTCCAGTTTGTGTCGGACAGAAGCTGTGAAAGTGTCAGAGTCAAACCTGTGTCTCTTTGTGTTTCAGTGAATCTCTGAAAAGTCGTGTTTAAAAACTGTTTAAAGTGACGAGCGACACATGACCAAATTATACTGTAAAATTATCCTGTCAAATATTATTCTTGCATCTGTTTTATTTTTGTCAGTGGTTCTTTTTCTCGACTGGTTAAAGATCCTCCACGTCGCCCCTGAGCTTTTAGTCATGTTCTAATGTTTCCTCCTCAAACACAGACCTGGAGCTGTGTTTGTTTCATTCACATGTTTGAGTCGCACTTTATTATTGGTCTGTCACATCTGCAAAGCTCAGAACACTCTGTTCCACCTTGTGATGTCATCAAGTGGTAGTTTTCAACAGGTTTTAACATCTCCTTTTACCTTTAGTTCAGTCGAGACTCTCCAGGACTGAAATGATCCACATGATTCTACTGAAGGTGGAGTTTAAAAACACAGTGGAGCACTTCCTGTATCGCCACATGATGACATCACAATGTGGAACAGAGTGTTTTCAGTCTGAGAGAAGAACTCAGCCTGAATCTGCAGAGTTTGTGTGAATGAAACAAGACTCCTGGATGTTTTTGATGAAGAAAAAACATTAAAACATAGATACATTTGATCTTTAAATGAGACTTTCACTTTTTAACTCAGACACACGGTGAAATCAGTGAGTCAGACGTCACTAAACAGCCTGGGTAAATATCTGTGTGTAAGATCTGACTAAATATCTGGGCTCTAAATGTGACAAAACTGTTACAGCAGCGTCGACAAAGATAAAAAAAAGTCCATTGATGTTATAATATTTCCTCAGAAACACCAGCTGTGTTTTGTTTCTTTCACACGTTTAACACAAATCATCTTCTCTCAAACTGAAAACACTCTGTTCCACCTTGTGATGTCATCATGTGGTGATACAGGAAGTGCTCCACTGTGTTTTTAAACTTCACACATTTGGATCGTTTCTGCTCTGGATTTGTCTGGACTGAAGTGACAGGAGCAGTTCACTCATGACCAGGTGAATGTTGCATTTTGATCTTTGGAGACGTCGGAGTTTTTGTGACAGATTAAAAATAAAGTTTTACTGAATCGAGTGAATGAAACAAAACATGTTTTTGAGAAGATAAGAGCATCACAACGAGAGTCGGGTTTGAGTCATTCAGGACATTTAACTGATGTAAAACTCTGATCAATATTCAGCAGAGGATTAGACACAAACGCACTTTCATGATGGATTGTGATTAGTTGTGTGTCTGAGAATGAGCAGTGCCACAGATCGACTCGTGTGTTAAACTCGTGCACAGAACCATAGCCTCTTAACTCAGGAGGCTAATCCCCGAGCGGCTCATGTGTCCGGGGCTGGAGCTCTGAGCTCCTGCAGGAGGGAGGCAACGAGTCTGTAATCTGTAACCGAGGAGACGATCAGCGCCGTCCAGAGGAGAGGAACCGAGGGGCGTCTGCACCAACATCGAGTAACCGCCCACGAGTCTACATCACTCATGCTCCACCCACGAGTCTACGTCACTCATGCTCCACCCACAAGTCTACATCACTCATGCTCCACCCACGAGTCTACATCACTCATGCTCCACCCACAAGTCTACATCACTCATGCTCCACCCACGAGTCTACATCACTCATGCTCCGCCCACGGGTCTACATCACTCATGCTCCGCCCACAAATCTACATCACTCATGCTCCGCCCACAAATCTACATCACTCATGCTCCGCCCACAAATCTACATCACTCATGCTCCGCCCACAAATCTACATCACTCATGCTCCACCCACGAGTCCACATCACTCATGCTCCGCCCACGAGTCTACATCGCTCATGCTCCGCCCACAAATCTACATCACTCATGCTCCACCCACGAGTCTACATCACTCATGCTCCGCCCACGAGACTACATCACTCATACTCCACCCACGAGTCTACATCACTCATGCTCCGCCCACGAGTCTACATCGCTCATGCTCCGCCCACAAATCTACATCACTCATGCTCCGCCCACAAATCTACATCACTCATGCTCCGCCCACAAGTCTACATCACTCATGCTCCGCCCACAAGTCTACATCGCTCATGCTCCGCCCACGGGTCTACATCACTCATGCTCCGCCCACGAGGCTACGTCACTCATGCTCCGTCCACGAGTCTACATCACTCATGCTCCGCCCACAAGTCTACATCACTCATGCTCCACCCACAAGTCTACATCGCTCATGCTCCGCCCACGAGGCTACATCACTCATGCTCCGCCCACAAGTCTACATCGCTCATGCTCCGCCCACGAGTCTACATCACTCATGCTCCGCCCACAAGTCTACATCGCTCATGCTCCGCCCACAAATCTACATCACTCATGCTCCGCCCACAAGTCTACATCGCTCATGCTCCGCCCACGGGTCTACATCACTCATGCTCCGCCCACAGGTCTACATCGCTCATGCTCCGCCCACAAATCTACATCACTCATGCTCCACCCACGAGTCTACATCACTCATGCTCCACCCACGAGTCTACATCACTCATGCTCCACCCCACGAGTCTACATCACTCATGCTCCACCCACGAGACTACATCACTCATGCTCCGCCCACGAGTCTACATCACTCATGCTCCGCCCACGAGTCTACATCACTCATGCTCCACCCACGAGTCTACATCACTCATGCTCCACCCCACCCACGGATCTACATCACTCATGCTCCACCCACGAGTCTACATCACTCATGCTCCACCCACGAGTCTACATCACTCATGCTCCACCCACGAGTCTACATCACTCATGCTCCACCCACGAGTCTACATCACTCATGCTCCACCCACGAGACTACATCACTCATGCTCCGCCCACGAGTCTACATCACTCATGCTCCGCCCACGAGTCTACATCACTCATGCTCCACCCACGAGTCTACATCACTCATGCTCCACCCACGAGTCTACATCACTCATGCTCCACCCACGAGTCTACATCACTCATGCTCCACCCACGAGTCTACATCACTCATGCTCCGCCCACGTGACAATTTACCAAAAATATACAAAGGCAGGACACAAAATAGAGAACTACAACTTCACAAACTTAATGTGTGTGATGTGTGCAGATTGTGTTGTGGTGGCGCTCCGAAGGGGGAGTGACTTAGCGTGGGGCGGGCGCGGGGCGGGCGCAGGGCAGGCGCGGGGCGGGTGGGGGGGGGGGTGCGGGGCGGGTGCGGGGCGGGGGGGTGGGGGGCGTAGGGAGCAGTGTTAGGTCTGACAGATTCATCATTTATTAAATTGTATCATATTTGAAACATAATTTCCTCCACAAACACGACAGTGTCTTATATTGTATAAAAACTACAAACCCTGAAGTTTTTTCTGCAGTTTTTGTCTGAAATGTGCTTCATGTGTTCAGCTCATTTTAAAGCTGCACTGTGTCACTTTTGAGGGTTGTTCTAACAGAAGTTTATTTACCTCAGTGTAAGGGTTATGGAGGGTTATTGAGGGTTATGGAGGGTTATGGAGGGTTATGGAGGGTTATGGAGGGTTTATTGAGAGTTATGGAGGGTTATTGAGGGTTATGGAGGGTTATGGAGGGTTATGGAGGGTTATTGAGGGTTATTGAGGGTTATGGAGGGTTATTGAGGGTTATTGAGGGTTATGGAGGGTTATGGAGGGTTATTGAGGGTTATGGAGGGTTATGGAGGGTTATGGAGGGTTATTGAGAGTTATGGAGGGTTATTGAGGGTTATTGAGGGTTATTGAGAGTTATGGAGGGTTATTGAGGGTTATTGAGGGTTATGGAGGGTTATGGAGGGTTATTGAGGGGGTATTGAGGGTTATGGAGGGTTATTGAGGGTTATTGAGGGTTATGGAGGGTTATTGAGGGTTATGAGGATTGAGTTATGGAGGGTTATTGAGGGTTATTGAGGGTTATTGAGAGTTATGGAGGGTTATTGAGGGTTATTGAGGGTTATGGAGGGTTATGGAGGGTTATGGAGGGTTATGGAGGGTTATGGAGGGTTATGGAGGGTTATTGAGGGTTTATTGAGGGTTATGGAGGGTTTGAGGGTTATGGAGGGTTATGGAGGGTTATTGAGGTTATGGAGGGTTATGGAGGGTATTGAGGGGTTTGAGGGTTATTGAGGGTTTATGGAGGGTTATTGAGAGGGTTATGGAGGGTTATGGAGGGTTATTGAGGGTTATGGAGGGTTATGGAGGGTTATGGAGGGTTATGGAGGGTTATGGAGGGTTATGGAGGGTTATGGAGGGTTATGGAGGGTATGGAGGGTTATGGAGGGTTGATGGAGGGTTATGAGGGTTATTGAGGGTTATGGAGGGTTATGGAGGGTTATTGAGGGTTATGGAGGGTTATGGAGGGTTATGAGGGTTATTGAGGGTTATTGAGGTTATGGAGGGTTATGGAGGGTTATTGAGGGTTGAGGAGGGTTATGGAGGGTTATGGAGGGTTATTGAGGGTTATGGAGGGTTATGGAGGGTTATTGAGGGTTATGGAGGGTTATTGAGGGTCATTGAGGGTTATGGAGGGTTATGGAGGGTTATGGAGGGTTATGGAGGGTTATTGAGGGTTATGGAGGGTTTATGGAGGGTTTATTGAGGGTTATGGAGGTTATGGAGGGTTATGGAGGGTATGGAGGGTTATGGAGGGTTATTGAGGGTTATGGAGGGTTATTCAGGGTCATTGAGGGTTATGGAGGGTTATGGAGGGTTATTGAGGGTTATGGAGGGTTATTCAGGGTCATTGAGGGTTATGGAGGGTTATGGAGGGTTATTGAGGGTTATGGAGGGTTATTGAGGGTTATTGAGGGTTATGGAGGGTTATGGAGGGTTATTGAGGGTTATGGAGGGTTATGGAGGGTTATTGAGGGTTATGGAGGGTTATGGAGGGTTATTGAGGGTTATGGAGGGTTATGGAGGGTTATTGAGGGTTAGGGTTATGAGGGTTATGGAGGGTTATGGAGGGTTATTGAGGGTGGAGGGTTATGGAGGGTTATGGAGGGTTATTGAGGGTTATGGAGGGTTATGGAGGGTTATGGAGGGTTATGGAGGGTTATTGAGGGTTATTGAGGGTTATGGAGGGTTATTGAGGGTTATGGAGGGTTATGGAGGGTTATTGAGGGTTATGAGGGTTATGGAGGGTATGGAGGGTTATGGGAGGGTTATAGGGTTAGGGGGTTATGGAGGGTTATGGAGGGTTATGGAGGGTTATGGAGGGTATGGAGGGTTATTGAGGGTTATGGAGGGTTATTGAGGGTTATGGAGGGTATTGAGGGTTATTGAGGGTTATGGAGGGTTATGGAGGGTTATGGAGGGTTATGGAGGGTTATTGAGGGTTATGGAGGGTTATGGAGGGTTATGGAGGGTTATTGAGGGTTATTGAGAGTTATTGAGGGTTATGGAGGGTTATTGAGGGTTATTGAGGGTTATGGAGGGTTATGGAGGGTTATGGAGGGTTATTGAGGGTTATGGAGGGTTATTAAGGGTCATTGAGGGTTATGGAGGGTTATGGAGGGTTATGGAGGGTTATTGAGGGTTATGGAGGGTTATGGAGGGTTATTGAGGGTTATGGAGGGTTATTGAGGGTCATTGAGGGTTATGGAGGGTTATGGAGGGTTATTGAGGGTATTAGGAGGGTTATTGAGAGTTATTGAGGGTTATTGAGGGTTATGGAGGGTTATGGAGGGTTATTGAGGGTTATGGAGGGTTATGGAGGGTTATTGAGGGTTATGGAGGGTTATGGAGGGTTATGGAGGGTTATGGAGGGTTATGGAGGGTTATGGAGGGTTATTGAGAGTTATTGAGGGTTATGGAGGGTTATTAAGGGTTATTGAGGGTTATTGAGGGTTATGGAGGGTTATGGAGGGTTATTGAGGGTTATGGAGGGTTATGGAGGGTTATTGAGGGTTATTGAGGGTTTATCCGGCGCCACTTCCTGTGACGGATTTTCCAGTGAGTGTTTTCTGTTTGCGAGTTGTTTTTCTGGACGTCTCCTCTTCTACTGTTAATCCACGATTAATCAAATACTTTTTAAACTTCTTGGTACTTCTCGGTACTTGGTTACTTCTTTAAATCCCCGGAGCCTCATCCAACTCCCAGTCACTTAGTATCTGGTGGATTAAAGCTCTTCATGCTTCAGCCTGAGCTAACCGAGCCAACTAGCATCATGACCTTTCTCCACTTTCTTCGCTCTGTCCTGGTCATATGTGAGACTCTGGCTCCTGTACCGACGGCAGGGATCGAGTGATGTGTAGGGGCCGTTCTGGAGTTTTACAGAATTAGAAACTCAGATCCGCTCATTGGAGACGCTGAAGTTTATCTGCAGAGATACTCACATCGTTGCAGGGAAAGTGGACCACGGCAGTGCCACGGCTGACAGTGAGAACAGAGCTGCAGTGCATCTGAGACCAGAACAGACTCCTCCTCTGATTATAGATCCTCCTCTGATAGATCCTCCTCTGATTATAGATCCTTCTCTGATGATAGATCCTCTGATTATAGATCCTCCTCTGATGATAGATCCTCCTCTGATTGTAGATCCTCCTCTGATGATAGATCCTCCTCTGATGATAGATCCTCCTCAGATTATAGATCCTCCTCTGATTATAGATCCTCCTCTGATAGATCCTCCTCTGATTGTAGATCCTCCTCTGATTGTAGATCCTCCTCTGATAGATCCTCCTCTGATTGTAGATCCTCCTCTGATAAGAGGTGCGTCTCAGAGGTGCGTCTCAGAGGTTCGTCTCAGAGGTCCGTCTCAGAGGTCCGTCTCAGAGGTCCGTCTCAGAGGTCCGTCTCAGAGGTTCGTCTCTGAGGTCCGTCTCAGAGGTCCGTCTCTGAGGTCCGTCTCAGAGGTCCGTCTCAGAGGTCTGTCTTAGAGGTTCGTCTTAGAGGTGCGTCTCAGAGGTCCGTCTTAGAGGTCCGTCTCAGAGGTGCGTCTCAGAGGTTCGTCTCAGAGGTCAGTCTCAGAGGTCCGTCTCAGAGGTCCGTCTCAGAGGTCCGTCTCAGAGGTCCGTCTCAGAGGTTCGTCTCAGAGGTCCGTCTCAGAGGTGCGTCTCAGAGGTTCGTCTCAGAGGTCCGTCTCAGAGGTTCGTCTCAGAGGTCCGTCTCAGAGGTGCGTCTCAGAGGTGCGTCTCAGAGGTTCGTCTCAGAGGTCAGTCTCAGAGGTCCGTCTCAGAGGTCCGTCTCAGAGGTCCGTCTCAGAGGTCCGTCTCAGAGGTTCGTCTCTGAGGTTCGTCTCAGAGGTGCGTCTCAGAGGTGTGTCTCAGAGGTTGTTGTTAGCTTGTTTTGCGGTCTCCATGGATACAGGAAAAACTATCAATGGTCTGATGTGTAAAAATCAGCTTCATAAATGTCTGTGTCTGTGAAATGGTCGTGTGGTGGTGTTTCTGAGGTGGTGTGGTGGTGTATCTGAGGTGGTGTGGTGTATCTGAGGTGGTGTGGTGTTTCTGAGGTGGTGTGGTGGTGTATCTGAGGTGGTGTGGTGTATCTGAGGTGGTGTGGTGTTTCTGAGGTGGTGTATCTGTGGTGGTGTGGTGTATCTGAGGTGGTGTGGTGGTGTATCTGAGGTGGTGTGGTGTATCTGAGGTGGTGTGGTGGTGTATCTGAGGTGGTGTGGTGTTTCTGTGGTGGTGTGGTGTATCTGAGGTGGTGTATCTGAGGTGATGTATCTGAGGTGGTGTATCTGAGGTGGTGTGGTGTATCTGAGGTGGTGTATCTGAGGTCGTGTGGTGTATCTGAGGTGGTGTTTCTGAGGTGGTGTGGTGGTGTATCTGAGGTGGTGTGGTGTATCTGAGGTGGTGTTTCTGAGGTGGTGTATCTGAGGTGGTGTATCTGAGGTGGTGTATCTGAGGTGGTGTATCTGAGGTGGTGTATCTGAGGTGGTGTTTCTGAGGTGGTGTTTCTGAGGTGGTGTATCTGAGGTGGTGTATCTGAGGTGGTGTATCTGAGGTGGTGTATCTGAGGTGGTGTATCTGAGGTGGTGTTTTCTGAGGTGGTGTATTCTGAGGTGGTGTATCTGAGGTGGTGTTTCTGAGGTGGTGTATCTGAGGTGGTGTATCTGAGGTGGTGTTTCTGAGGTGGTGTATTAAAATGTTGTATTTTGATATTTATTGTAAAAATAACAGAGACATTCGTCCTTTTTCTTTTTCTTTTCTGGGGCGACATGTCCCCTGTCCCCTGTCCTCTGTCCTCTGTCTCTCAGGTGTTCTTGTCTCTGTGTCTCTGACCTGTCCCCCGTCCTCTGTCCCCTGTCCTCTGTCCCCTGTCCTCTGTCTCTCAGGTGTTCTTGTCTCTGTGTCTCTGACCTGTCCCCCGTCCTCTGTCCCCTGTCCTCTGTCCCCTGTCCTCTGTCTCTCAGGTGTTCTTGTCTCTGTGTCTCTGACCTGTCCCCCGTCCTCTGTCCCCTGTCCCCTGTCCCCTGTCCTCTGTCCCCTGTCCTCTGTCTCTCAGGTGTTCTTGTCTCTGTGTCTCTGACCTGTCCCCTGTCCTCTGTCCCCTGTCCCCTGTCCCCCTGTCCTCTGTCCCCTGTCCTCTGTCTCTCAGGTGTTCTTGTCTCTGTCTCTGACCTGTCCCCTGTCCTCTGTCCTCTGTCCCCTGTCCTCTGTCTCTCAGGTGTTCTTGTCTCTGTGTCTCTGACCTGTCCCCCGTCCTCTGTCCACTGTCCCCTGTCCTCTGTCCCCTGTCCTCTGTCTCTCAGGTGTTCTTGTCTCTGTGTCTCTGACCTGTCCCCTGTCCCCCTGTCCCCTGTCCCCTGTCCTCTGTCTCTCAGGTGTTCTTGTCTCTGTGTCTCTGACCTGTCCCCTGTCCTCTGTCCTCTGTCCCCTGTCCTCTGTCTCTCAGGTGTTCTTGTCTCTGTGTCTCTGACCTGTCCCCTGTCCTCTGTCCTCCACAGGACTCTGATGGGCCCATACGGGGTGGACCGGGCGGTACATTCTCTGGAGTTTAATGAGTGTGAGAACGGCCTGGGTAAGTCTCCACTGGACATTTGGACTGAACCAGAACTGAACCAGGTCTAAACCAGGACTAAACCAGGACTAAACCAGGACTAAACCAGGACTAAACCAGGACTAAACCAGGACTAAACCGGGCTCTGCTGTGATGCTCTTGTGCAGTTGAGCTGTGGCTGTGTCTGGGGCAGAAGTAGGTCAGTGTAACGCTCTGACCCGTTTGTTAGAGGCGTGGGCCCAAGACACAGTGGCCCGACTAATCCTGCACTACCATGACAACAAACAGGTGACATACCCTCCACCAGAAAAGTTACACAGTGCTCCTTTAAAGCAGACCTATTATGCAAAAATCACTTTTCAGAGCCTTTAACCCTGTTATACAGTGGAGCAAAAAAGTATTTATGCAGCACCAGTAGTGCTCTCTCACGTGCACTCTCTCACGTGCACTCTCACACGTGCACTCTCACACGTGCACTCTCTCACGTGCACTCTCACACGTGCACTCTCTCACGTGCACTCTCACACGTGCACTCTCACGTGCACTCGCACACGTGCACTCTCTCACGTGCACTCTCTCACATGCACTCTCACGTGCACTCTCTCATGTGCACTCTCACAGTGCACTCTCACACGTGCACTCTCAAATGCATTCTCTCACATGCCCTCTCTCACATGCACACTCACATGCACTCTTTCACGTGCCTCTCTCACGTACACACTCATGTGCACTCTCTCATGTGCACACTGACGTGCACACTCACATACACACTCACGTACACACTCACATGCACTCTCTCACGTGCACACTCACATACACACTCACATGCACTCTCACATGCCCTCTGTCACGTGCACACTCACATACACACTCACGTACTCTCTCCTGTGCACTCTCTCACGTGCACTGTCACACGTGCACTCTCTCACATACACTCTCTCACATGCACACTGACGTGAACACTCACGCACACACTCACGTGCACTATCTCACATGCACTCTCTCATGTGCACTCTCTCACGTGCACACTGACCTGCACCCTCACGTACACACTCACGTGCACACTCACATACACATGTACACACTCTCTCACGTGCACTCTCTCACATGCCCTCTCTCACGTGCACACTCTCACGTACACACTCACGTGCACTCTCTCACGTGCACTCTCTCACGTGCACTCTCTCACATGCCCTCTCTCACGTGCACACTCTCACGTACACACTCACGTACACACTCACGTGCACTCTCTCACGTGCACTCTCTCACATGCCCTCTCTCACGTGCACACTCTCACGTACACACTCACGTACACACTCACGTGCACTCTCTCACGTGCACTCTCTCACGTGCACTCTCTCACATGCCCTCTGTCACGAGCACACTCATGTACACACTCATGTGCACACTCACATACACACTCACGTGCACTCTCATGTGCACTCTCACGTGCACTCTCTCACATACACTCCCTCACGTGCCCTCTCTCACGTGCACTGTCTCACGTGCACACTCAGGGACATGTCCCCGGAGCTCCAGAACAGAATAAAGACATGAAATAAAGACATGAAAGTGTTGTTATCTGTTCGGGGGCTGGGGGCGGCGAGCTTCTCTTTAAACTCGTTCTTCTTACATCCATAATTACCCCCGTCCTTGGATTCTGTGCCAATTACAGCTGAGCGTGTTCCACAGCAGAGCGGGAGAAGCGCCTGACAGCGTGTTCTTTTAGAGGAGGAGGGAGAGGTCTTTAAGTTACTTTGATCCATAGATGTGCCTTGGATTCTGTATTTGTGTGAATGTTTTACTTTACGCTCCTCTCGCCTCACGAGCATCACCGATATTCACCACATTCACCATTACAACAACTGGACTTTCAGAGTTTTGACCATGTTAAAGCTGCTTCATTCACCCTCTGCTGCTGTATTTACGTTTCCTTTTCTGGCTGTGTGGGATTATGGGTGATGTAGGCTTGTGGAGAGATCTCTAGATTACTCAGACATGCATGGATAACATCTGAAAGTTCTTTAAAAATGTGTTTCATGATGGAGCAGCGTTAAAACTTATTTCTAAGTTATAACGCTGCTCCATCATGAAACACATTTTAGCTCCAAAAAGCTCCTTTTGCTTCATACGTTCGTGAGCCTGATGTTCTGGTGTGTCCTCTCTGTCCCCTCTGTCCCTCTGTCCCCTCTGTGTCCCCTCTGTCCCCTCTGTGTCCCCTCTGTCCCCTCTGTGTCCCCTCTGTCCCCTCTGTCCCCTCTGTGTCCCCTCTGTCCCTCTGTCCCTCTGTCCCCTATGTCCCTCTGTCCCCTCTGTCTCCCCTATGTCCCTCTGTCCCCTCTGTCTCCCCTATGTCCCTCTGTCCCCTCTGTGTCCCCTATGTCCCTCTGTCCCCTCTGTCTCCCCTATGTCCCTCTGTCCCCTCTGTGTCCTCTCTGTCCCTCTGTCCCCTCTGTGTCCCCTCTGTGTCCCCTATGTCCCTCTGCCCCCTCTGTCCCCTCTGTGTCCCCTCTGTCTCCCCTATGTCCCTCTGTTCCCTCTGTCTCCCCTATGTCCCTCTGTCCCCTCTGTGCCCCCTATGTCCCCTCTGTCCCTCTGTCTCCCCTATGTCCCTCTGTCCCCTCTGTCCCCTCTGTCTCCCCTCTGTCCCTCTGTCTCCCTATGTCCCCTGTCCCCTCTGTCCTGTCCCTCTCCCCTCTGTCCCTCTGTCCCTCTGTCCCTCTGTCCCTCTGTCCTGTCTCTGTCCCTCTGTCCCTCTGTCCCTCTGTCTCCCCTCTGTCCCTCCCTGTCCCTCTGTCTGTCTCTCTGTCCCTCTGTCCCTCTGTCCCTCTGTCCCTCTGTCCCTCTGTCCCTCTGTCCCCTCTCTCTCCCTCTCTGTCCCCTCTGTCTCCCCTCCCCTCTGTCCCTCTGTCCCCTCTGTCCCCTCTGTCCCCCTCTGTCCCTCTGTCCCTCTGTCCCTCTGTCCCTCTGTCCCCTCTGTCTGTCCCTCTGTCCCTCTGTCCCTCTGTCCCCTCTGTCCCTCTGTGTCCCCTCTGTCCTTCTGTCCTTCCCCTCTGTCCCTCTGTCCTCTGTGTCCCCTCTGTCCCCTCTGTGTCCCTCTGTCCTTCTGTCCCCTCTGTTCTGTCCCTCTGTCCCTCTGTCCCTCTGTCCCTCTGTCCTCTGTCCCTCTCTGTCCCTCTGTCCCTCTGTCCCTCTGTCCCCTCTGTCCTTCTGTCCCTCTGTCCTCTCTGTCCCTCTGTCCCCTCTGTCCTTCTGTCCCTCTGTCCCTCTGTGTCCCCTCTGTCCTTCTGTCCTTCTGTCCCTCTGTCCCCTCTGTTCCCTCTGTCCCTCTGTCCCTCTGTCCCCTCTGTCCCTCTGTCCCTCTGTCCCTCTGTCCCCCTCTGTCCCTCTGTCCCTCTGTCCCTCTGTCCCCTCTGTGTCTTCTCTGTCCCTCTGTCCCCTCTGTCCCTCTGTCCCTCTGTCCCTGTCCCCTCCCTCTGTCCCTCTGTGTCCCTCTGTGTCCTCTGTCCCTCTGTCCCTCTGTGTCCTCTGTCCCTCTGTCCTTCTGTCCTTCTGTCCTTCTGTCCCTTCTGTCCCTCTGTCCCTCTGTCCCTCTGTCCCCTCTGTCCTTCTGTCCTTCTGTCCCTCTGTCCCTCCCTCTGTCCCCTGTGTCCTTCTGTCCTTCTGTCCTCTCTGTCCCCTCTGTCCCTCTGTCCCTCTGTCCCTCTGTCCCCTCTGTCCTTCTGTCCCTCTGTCCCTCTGTCCCTCTGTGTCCCCTCTGTCCTTCTGTCCTTCTGTCCCTCTGTCCCCTCTGTCCCTCTGTCCCTCTGTCCCTCTGTCCCCTCTGTCCTTCTGTCCTTCTGTCCTTCTGTCCCTCTGTCCCCTCTGTCCCTCTGTCCCTCTGTGTCCCCTCTGTCCTTCTGTCCCTCTGTCCCTCTGTCCCTGTCAGGTATCAAAGTGATTGGAGGAGTGAAGGAGCAGACTGGAGAGGAGTTCGGAGTCTACGTCAAACGCATTCTCCCTGGAGGACTGGCCGCGTGCGACGGTACGACAAACACAACACACACGACAAACACGACAAACACAACAAACACAACACAAACACAACAAACACGACAAACACCAAACACAGACATCAAACGACAAACACAACACAACACAACAAACACGACAAACACACACAAACACACAACCCACGACAAACACAACCAAACACAACACAACGCACAACACAACAACACACACAAACACAACAAACACGACAAAACACGACAAACACAACACAAACACGACAAACACGACAAACATGACACAAACACAACACAAACACAACAAACACGACAAACATGACACAAACACGACACAAACACAACACAAACACGACAAACACGACAAACACAACACAAACACAACACAAACACAACAACCACAACAAACACAACACAAACACAACACAAACACAACACAAACATCACACAAACACAACACAAACACAACAAACACGACAAACATCACACAAACACAACACAAACACAACACAAACACAACAACCACAACACAAACATCACACAAACACGACAAACACAACAAACACGACAAACACGACAAACACGACAAACACAACACAAACACAACAAACACGACAAACACAACAAACACGACAAACAACAACAACACAAACAAACACACACACAACACAACACACAACACAAACACACACACACAACAAACACAACACAACACAACACAAACACGACAAACACAACAACACAACAACAAACACACAAACACACAAACACCACACACAACACAACACAAACACCACAAACACAACAAACACAACACAAAACACGACACAAAAACACACAAACACAACAAACACAACACAAACACAACACAAACACGACAAACACAACAAACACAACACAAACACAACACAAACACAACACAAACACAACACAAACACAACACAAACACAACACAAACATCACACAAACACAACACAACACACAACACACAAAACATCACACAAACACAACACAAACACAACACAAACACGACACACACACACAAACAACACAACACGACACACACAAACACACAAACACAACACAAACACAACACAAACAAACACGACACAAACACAACACAAACATCACACAAACACGACAAACACAACACAAACACAACACAAACACAACAACCACAACACAAACATCACACAAACACGACAAACACAACAAACACGACAAACACAACAAACACAACACAAACACTACAAACACAACACAAACACAACAAACACGACAAACATGACACAAACACGACACAAACACAACACAAACATCACACAAACACGACAAACACAACACAAACATTACACAAACATCACACAAACACGACAAACACAACAAACACAACACAAACACTACAAACACAACACAAACATCACACAAACACGACAAACACAACACAAACATCACACAAACACGACAAACACGACAAACACGACACAAACACAACACAAACACAACACAAACACAACACAAACACAACACAAACACAACACAAACACAACACAAACACGACAAACACGACACAAACACAAACATCACACAAACATCACACAAACACAAACACGACACAAACACAAACATCACACAAACACAACAAACACAACACAAACACAAAAACATCACACAAACACAACACAAACACAAACACTGTTGTGACTGTGGGTCAGATTCTTTCAGTCGTTTTAATTGTTACAGTGAAATGTCTCAGTCTCAGCTCGTTTGCTCCAGTGGAGCCGACGAGAAGAACGACTTTTATTTAACGACTTTGAGTTTTTCTGTTTCTCTGGAGCATTTCTCTTATTTAAAAACTGTTTGCGTTTTTCTGTCATAAAAACATGAAAAACACGAGTTCATTTGATGAGATTGACCGTGGTCCAGAGTCATTCCTCACTGACAGTTTGACTGTTCGACTGTTCGACTGTTTTTCGACAGTTCGACAGTTCGACAGTTCGACAGTTCGACAGTTCGACTGTTCGACTGTTCGACTGTTCGACTGTTCGACTGTTCGACTGTTCGACTGTTCGACTGTTCGACAGTTCGACAGTTCGACAGTTCGACAGTTCGACTGTTCGACTGTTCGACTGTTCGACTGTTCGACTGTTCGACTGTTCGACAGTTCGACAGTTCGACTGTTCGACAGTTCGACTGTTCGACTGTTCGACTCTTCGCTCTTTTCCTCCTTCAGGCTCGGACAGAGTCGCAGGACGATTTTAGCCGATCACAGTGAGGTTTAGATCAGGATCCAGAGTCATGTCTGATGGTCAGTGGTGTTTGGAGGTCCAGTCCTCAGTAAAAGCACGTGGCTCAGGACAGAATGTGGAGGAAGAAAAGAGATGTTTTAATGTCAGTTTTTCACCACATGAGGCGTGACATGTGACCACAACATCAGGATTCTTAAATTAATGTTAATATGACTTAATTTGTACCATCTCTGTCCAGGAAACCTCCTGCCCGGAGACCAGATCCTCGAGGTGAACGGAGACAGTCTGGTGGGAGTGACCAGTGACCGGTGCGCCCATCGCTCTTGTGCTAGCATGTAGCATGTAGCATGTAGCATTTAGCATTTAGCATTTAGCATTTAGCATTTAGCATTTAGCATTAAGCAGGGCTTTCATTTGGCTTGTGGGACATAGCACTATTTAGGATTTCATTTTGATTTAAAGAGGCACTATACAACACAACACACATTTTGCACTGAATTTCATTTACAATATTAAACAAACTGAACCTTTCTCCAGTGAAAAACACACGTGCAGCTCTGTGTAAGACATAAACACGATTATTAAAATGAAACGTACGCAGCACCGTCACCTGACTGTCCGCTCATGGTCCGATCATCACATCAAACTTTAAATGTTCCTTAAGTCGTTTTAATTTGAAGTGTTTTTCTGTCCCAGGGCCGTGGACGTCCTGAGAGCCGCGTCTGCCACCAACCACATGAGGCTCCTGATCGCCCGGGACGAGGAGGCCAAGTAAGTCCCACACGAGCAGCTCGAATAGGGCTAAGAACAGTCGCTGTGTATAAAAAACACGGAACAGTGAGTAAATACTGTCAAGTTTAAGAAAATCATCTAAACACTGCATGAAACTGAAAAACACACATTAAAGGAGCTGTATGTGCCCTGCTCTCACAGGTTAAAAAGCTGCTTTAATCTCAACTCAGCCTGTGTTGTTGTGTCGTAACCTGCAGAGACACATGAGTTTTCCTCGTGTGTGAACAGGCCTCGTGTGAAAGATCCTCCCTGAGCTGCAGAGGCTGCACTAGCTCTGACTCATGATGCTGCAGGTGCTGGGCTTTAGGTAGAGACCATTCAGACCAGAGAGAGGCATTTTAGGTTTAAAACTCCTGGATTTCAGCTTTGAACCTGGCAACACAAACGAGAGTCATGTGAGGCTCATTCTGCTCTGTGATTGGATAAAGAAAACACCACATTATAAAATAAAACACTTCCATCATGTTTTTGTCATTAAGAATAAATAATAATAAATAATAATAAATAATAATAATAATAATAATAATACATCAGCTCTACAATCGTTATTAGTAAAATCAATATTTGATTTGAACATGATGACCTCACATACAAGGTCAAAGGTCAAAGGTCAAAGGTCATGGAATTTAAAAATTCCATACATTTTTAAATTCCATAGACTGAGGAGGCTGATGTTTGTGCTGCTGCAGAGGAGGAGAAGGAGGAGAGAGGAGGAGAGAGGAGAGAGGAGGTGGAGAGAGGAGGAGGGGGAGGAGGGGGGGGGGGGGGGGGGGGGGGGGGGGGGGGGGGGGGGGGGGGAGGGGGGAGGGGGGGGAGAGGAGAGAGGAGGAGGAGGAGGAGGAGGAGGAGGGGGGGAGGAGAGAGAGGAGGAGGAGAGGAGGAGGAGGAGAGAGGAGACAGGGGAGGAGGAGGAGGAGAAGGAGGAGGAGGAGAGGGGGAGGAGAGAGGAGGAGGAGAGAGGAGACAGGGGAGAGGAGAGAGGAGGAGGAGGAGAGAGGGGGAGGAGAGAGGAGGAGAGAGGAGGAGGGGGAGGGGAGAGGAGAGGAGGAGAGAGGAGGGGGAGAGATGAGGAGGGGAGGAGAAGGAGGAGGAGGAGATAGAAGTAAATACCTCCTCTTTAATACAGAGAGGACAAGGACAAGGAAGGACAGGAGGAGGCAGAGAACATTAGGACAAAAGAGGACAAGGTGGAGACAGTGGAAGGAGGAGGCAGGAGGAGGCAGGAGGAGGTGGGAGGAGGCAGGATTAAGTCTTACCTGAAACAAACCCTGATAATCAGGAACATGGAGAACACGACTCAAACATGAACAGCTGTAATAATTTAATAATATAATATAATATTATTATTATTATTATTAAAGTGACTTTGTGGAGGCTCTTCACCTGCATCATCCACAGAAACAGAAAATTAAAGCCACACTTCAGAACATTCACCATGAGACATGTTTTTACTCTATATATATTATATTTCATATATATTTCAGCCAAAGGAACAGCATTTCCATGGAGACATTCCTCCAGGACAAATAAGAGTCAGGTTTGTGGAGATGCGAGCATGTTTTTCACTGCAAAAAAAAAAAAAACAAGAAAAACAACAAACAAACAAAAACATGTTTTTAATGTGGCTCATTTCTGATCTAAAGAGTCTGGGGCCTTTTCTGAATGGCTGAAAATATTTTAACTAAATGAGTCAAGAAAACAGGATTATTCACTTTTTTATTAAAGCTTGTATTTAATCTTTAATAATAATAATAATAATAATAATAATAGTATCATTATTATTATGATACTATTAAGTATCATTATTATTATTATTATTTTATTTTATTTCTTTTTTTTTTTCTTTCCTTGGCTGTTTTGAAAAATATCAGCTTAATAAACTTCTTTTTCCGTAGGAGAGAGTTTGCTGACCTGATGGAGAAGTACGGCTCCAACGGCAGCACCAGCTCCACCCGGAACTCCCCCGTCCAGCAGAGCACGGACCCCCACGGGACACAGCCCCCCGGGAACGCCAAGACCCCCAACGGTACCACCCTAAACCCCCCTGTCCCATCAGCAACCCCCCTGTCCCACCCCCAAACCCCCGTGTCCCACCCCCAAAAACCCCCTGTCCCCACCAAACAAAACCCCCTGTCCCACACCAAACCCCCTGTCCCCCCCCCAAACCCCCCTGTCCCACCACCAAACCCCCCTGTCCACCCACCAACCCCCCTGTCCCACCACACCAAACCCCCCTGTCCCACCACCCCCAACCCCCGTGTCCCACCAAACCCCCCCCACCACCAAAACCCCCCCCACCACCAAACCCCCCTGTCCCACCACCAAACCCCCTGTCCCACACCCAAACCCCCCTGTCCCACCACCCAAACCCCCCCTGTCCCACCACCAAACCCCCCTGTCCCACCACCCCAAACCCCCCTTGTCACCACCAAACCCCCCTGTCCCACCCCCAAAACCCCCCTGTCCCACCCACCCAAACCCCCCTGTCCCACCACCAAACAAACCCCCCTGTCCCACCACCCAAACCCCCTGTCCCACCACCAAAACCCCCTGTCCCACCCCCAAACCCCCCTGGTCCCACCACCCCAAACCCCCCTGTCCCACCCACCAAAAACCCCCCTGTCCCACCACCCCAAACCCCCCTGTCCCACCACCCCAAACCCCCCCTGTCCCACCCCCAAACCCCCCTGTCCCACCACCCAAAACCCCCCTGTCCCACCACCACCAAACCCCCTGTCCCACCACCAAACCCCCCTGTCCCACCACCAACCCCCCTGTACCACCACCAAACCCCCCTGTCTGTCCCACCACCACCAAACCCCCCTGTCCCACCACCCAAACCCCCCCTGTCCCACCACCCCCAAACCCCCTGTCCCACCACCCCAAACCCCCCTGTCCCACCCCCAAACCCCCTGTCCCACCACCAAACAAACCCCCTGTCCCCACCACCCCAAACCCCCCTGTCCCACCACCCCCAACCCCCCTGTCCACCACCACCAAACCCCCCTGTCCCACCACCCCAAACCCCCCTGTCCCACCACCCCCCCACCAAAACCCCCCTGTCCCACCACCCCAAAACCCCCTGTCCCACCACCACCCAACCCCCCTGTCCCACCCCAAACCCCCCTGTCCCACCACCCCAAACCCCCCTGTCCCACCACCACCAACCCCCCTGTCCCACCCTGTCCACCAAACCCCCCTGTCCCACCACCAAACCCCCCTGTCCCACCCCCCCACCCCCCTGTCCCACCCCCAAACCCCCCTGTCCCACCACCACCAAACCCCCCTGTCCCACCCCAAACCCCCCTGTCCCACCACCACCAAACCCCTCTGTCCCACCACCAAACCCCCCTGTCCCACCACCAAACCCCCCCTGTCCCACACCACCAAACCCCCCTGTCCCACCACCACCAAACCCCCCCTGTCCCACCCCCAAACCCCCCTGTCCCACCACCAAACCCCCCTGTCCCACCCCCCAAACCCCCCTGTCCCACCACCACCAAACCCCCCCTCCCACCACCAAACCCCCTGTCCCACCACCCAACCCCCCCTGTCCACCACCAAACCCCCCTGTCCCACCACCACCAAACCCCCCTGTCCCACCACCACCAAACCCCCGTGTCCCACCACCAAACCCCCCCTGTCCCACCCCCAAACCCCCCTGTCCCACCACCACCAAACCCCCTCTGTCCCACCCCCAAACCCCCCCGTGTCCACCACCCCACAAACCCCCTGTGTCCCACCACCCAAACCCCCCTGTCCCACCCCCAAACCCCCCTGTCCCACCACCCAAACCCCCCTGTCCCCACCACCAAACCCCCTGTCCCACCCCCAAACCCCCCTGTCCCACCACCACCAACCCCCCTGTCCCACCCCAAACCCCCCCGTACCACCACCACCAAACCCCCCTGTCCCACCCCCAAACCCCCCGTACCACCACCACCAAACCCCCGTGTCCCACCACCACCAAACCCCCCCTGTCCCACCCCCAAACCCCCTGTCCCACCACCACCAAACCCCCCTGTCCCACCACCAAACCCCCCCCTGTCCCACCCCCAAACCCCCCTGTCCCACCACCACCAAACCCCTCTGTCCCACCACCAAACCCCCCTGTCCCCACCACCAACCCCCCTGAACCACCACCACCAAACCCCCTGTCCCACCACCACCAAACCCCCCTGTCCCACCCCCAAACCCCCCTGTCCCACCACCACCAAACCCCCCCCCCTGAACCACCACCACCAAAACCCCCTGTCCCACCACCACCAAACCCCCCTGTCCCACCCCCAAACCCCCCCTGTCCCACCACCACCAAACCCCCGTGTCCCATCAGCAACCCCCCCGTACCACCACCACCAAACCCCCCGTGTCCCCACCCCCAAACCCCCCTGTCCCCACCAAAACCCCCCCTGTCCCACCCCCAAACCCCCCTGTCCCACCACCAAACCCCCCTGTCCCACCACCACCAAACCCCTCGACCACCAAATGTCCCCACCACCAAACAGTGAAACAGTGAAACACAAACATGTCTCTGATGTGCTCTCCTGGTTAAAGACGAGTATTAAGCAAAATGTAGTTTTTCGGAGCCCCTCCCTGAACCGCCACCTTAACCTGGTGGAGGGAGTGTTGTCACCCATGGCAAACAGGTCCAGGGGGACGGATTAGACTAAGAGCGGTTCAGAAGCCTTCCATGTTCAGTAGAAGACCAAGGCCCGTTATGTCGCCTGGACCGACGTTACCAGGGCCCTGTCCTGGAGCCAGTCCTGGGGTGGGTGTTTGCCAGCGAGAGCCTGGTGGCCGGACCTTTTCCCAGCCAGGCTCAGCCCGAAGGTGTGACATGGGAACATCCTCCCGTGGACCCACCACCTGCAGGAGGATCCGTAAGGGGCCGGTGCAGAGATCTGGGCGGCAGTCGACGGCAGAGGCCTCGACGACCGGATCTGTGGACATGGAGACTAGCTCTAGGGACATGGGATGTCACCTCGCTGAGGGGAGGAGCCTGAGTTTGTGTGGGAGGTTGAGTGTTACAGACTAAATATAGTTTGTTATTGGACTTCTGTGCTAGTCACAGTTTGTCCATAACGAACACCATGTTCGAGCACAAGGTCCATCAGTGCATCAGGACACCCTAGGTCGGAGGTCGATGATTGATTTTGTTGTTGTGTCTTGGACACTGGGGTGAAAATAGAAGCAGAGCTGTCAAGCGATCACCACCTGGTGGTGAGTTGGATCCACTGGCGGAGGAGGAAGCCCGACAGCCCAAGCATATCGTGAGGGTCTGCTGGGAACGTCTGGTGGAGCCCTTTGTCAGCTCGCACCTCTGGGAGAGCTTCTCCCTGATACCAGGGGAGGCTGGGGACATGGAGTCCGAGTGGGCCATGGTCTCTGCCTCTATTTCTGGCACAGCCACTCGTAGCTGTGGCCGTAAGGTCTGCGGTGCTTGTTGCAGCGGCAACCCCTGAACCCGGTGGTGGACACCGGAATTAAGGGATGCTGTCAGGCTGAAGAAGGAGTCCTACTGAGCCTTGTTGGCTTGTGGGACTCCTGAGGCAGCTGACGAGTACTGGCGGGTCAATCGTGTCGCGGCTCATGCTGTCACATTGGCAAAAACTTGGGGTCGGGAAGAGTTCAGGGAGCCCATGGAGGAGAACTATCGGACGGCCTCAAAGAAATTCTGGCAAACCGTCCGGCGCCTCAGGAGGGGGAAGTAGTGCTTCACCAACACTGTTTACAGTGCGGGTGGAGAGCTGCTGACCTCGACTGGCGATGTTGTCGGGCAGTGGAAGGAAAACTTTGAGGATCTCCTCAATCCCACTGTCACGTCTTCCGAGGAGGAAGCAGAGACTGGAGACCTGGAGGCGGACTCGTCCATCACACTGGCTGAAGTCACTGAGGTGGTTGGCAAGCTCCTCGGTGGCAAGGCCTCGGGGGTGGATGAGATCACACATTCCTCAACCTTCCCGGTAAGGTCTATTCCAGGGACTGGAGAAGAGAATCCGTCCGATAGTCAAACCACGGATTCCGGAGGAGCAGTGCGTTTTTTGTCAGCCGCTACTCCTTCACGTCGAGAGGAGCAGCTAAGGCTCGGGCACCTGTTCAGGATGCCTCTTGGACGCCTCCCTAGGGAGGTGTTCATATCCCACCAGGAGGAGGCCAGGAGGAAGAGGAAGAACATGGATGGAGGGTTTCGGAGTTTTCTACCATGTTGCTGCTGTAGAAGACTCACAAACCCATGTCACCCACGGCCATTTTATAACTACCAAAAGCACAAAACAATACGGCTTCACAAACCCGACGTGATGTGCAGCAGTTTCATTGGTGGCCTGCACACGGTGATAGTGCTCTGAAGGGAGTGAGTAAAGGAGCTGGGAAAAAATAAACTTATTAAACATGTTTCTGGTGAATATAACTTTTTCATAACAATAAAAGGAAACATGGTCTAAATATGTGTTAATACCCCATAAAAGTGTAATACTCCTTTAAATAGAGATAAAAAATAAATTAATTAATTAAAAAAAAGGACTTTCCATGTGATTGGGTGTCAGGTCGAGATTTGAACTTCTGACCTCTGACTGTATAAGAAAAGTTATTATAAGATAAGATATGTCTTTATTAGTCCCACAGTGGGGAAATTCCAATATTGCACCACACAGTTAAAGAACAGAAGGAAAAACGTGCAATAAAACAAGAGAATAGATAAATAGCTTGAAATAATTTAAGAAATAGACTAAAAAATATATATAGATATACATCTCCGTAAAGATATAGAGATATAAAATGAATTATCTGGAGATATTTCTAACTGAAGCTGGAGAGGAGCCGTCAGGATAAATGTTTTATGAAAGGTGCACTGGCCTGTTACACAATCTCACATGTGTCTGTCCAGCTGCTGCCCACAGGCCTTTAACCGCGTGACCCGTCCTCACGTGAGCCCATAAACACGCACACGCACACACACGCACGACCCGTCCTCACGTGAGCCCATAAACACGCACACGCACACACACGTCTGACCCGTCCTCACGTGAGCCATAAACACGCACACGCACGACCCGTCCTCACGTCAGTCCATAAACACGCACACACACACACACGTCTGACCCGTCCTCACGTGACCCCATAAACACGCACATGCACACACGTCTGACCCGTCCTCACGTGAGCCCATAAACACGCACACACACACACACGTCTGACCCGTCCTCACGTGAGCCCATAAACACGCACACACACGCACGACCCGTCCTCACGTCAGCCCATAAACACGCACACACACACACATCTGACCCGTCCTCACGTGAGCCCATAAACACGCACACACACACACACGTCTGACCCCACGTGTCGCTCGACTCTCAGAACAACAGGCTCAGGGACGTCCTGGACCCTCCTCTGTCCCACAAGAATCAAACTCAAATGTCCAAATGTCCAGGAGCCTCCTCCAGAGACAGACACAGATGGACAGTTTCCAGCTCTTTGCTCAAAAAGCCTCGTGTTCAGAGCCGCTCAGGCAGAAGCTCATGGAGAAGCTCATGGAGAAGCTCAGGCAGAAGCTCAGGCAGAAGCTCATGGAGAAGCTCATGGAGAAGCTCAGGCAGAAGCTCAGGCAGAAGCTCATGGAGAAGCTCATGGAGAAGCTCACGCTCACGCTAACGCTAACACTAACACTAACGCTAACGCTGACGTCAAACGCTGTGTCTGAGTCTTTGGGTCTTTGGACGTGGAGCAGCTTCAGCCTCAAACACAGACGCACATCAGTTTGTTTTTACGACTTTTACACTTTAAACATGTAGAAAATCTGTGGAAATATGTAGCAAAGAAACAAGTGAAATAAGTTAAAAAACTGTTGAGTCTCGGCTCAGTAACAGCTCTTTAAAAAACTGCTCTTTAAAAAACTGCTCTTTAAAAAACTGCTCTTTAAAAAACTGCTCTTTAAAAAACTGCTCTTTAAAAAACTGCTCTTTAAAACTGGAAAAGCCTCATTTTGAAAATGTGAAACGATCTGAAGGATTAAACGTCATAAATAAATTAAATGTCATGATCTTCTGAAATCACAAATCCACAGACTGGAATAACGTCGGACTTTAGAAGATTCTCCTGTTCGACTCTCGTGTTCGACTCTCGTGTTCGATTCTCGTCTTTGATTCTCGTGTTTGATTGTCGTGTTTGATTGTCGTGTTCGACTCTCGTGTTCGACTCTCGTGTTCGACTCTCGTGTTCGATTCTCGTCTTTGATTCTCGTGTTTGATTGTCGTGTTTGATTGTCGTGTTCGATTCTCGTGTTTGACTCTCGTGTTCGATTCTCGTGTTCGATTCTCGTGTTCGATTCTCGTGTTCGATTCTCGTGTTTGATTCTCGTCTTTGACTCTCGTCTTTGATTCTCGTCTTTGATTCTCGTCTTTGATTCTCGTCTTTGATTCTCGTCTTTGACTGTCATGTTCGATTCTCGTGTTCGATTCTCGTGTTCGATTCTCGTGTTCGATTGTTCGTGTTCGATTCGTCTTGTCTTTGATTCTCGTGTTCGACTCTCGTGTTTGATTCTCGTGTTTGATTCTCGTGTTCGACTCTCGTGTTTGATTCTCGTGTTTGATTCTCGTGTTCGATTCTCGTCTTTGACTCTCGTGTTTGATTCTCGTGTTCGATTCTCGTCTTTGACTCTCGTGTTTGATTCTCGTGTTCGATTCTCGTCTTTGACTCTCGTGTTTGATTCTCGTCTTTGATTCTCATCCTTGATTCTCGTCTTTGACTCTCGTGTTTGATTCTTGTGTTCGATTCTCGTCTTTGATTCTCGTATTTGATTCTCGTCCTTGATTCTCGTGTTCGACTCTCGTGTTTGATTCTCGTGTTCGACTCTCGTGTTTGATTCTCGTGTTTGATTCTCGTGTTTGATTCTCGTGTTTGATTCTCGTGTTTGATTCTCGTGTTTGATTCTCGTGTTTGATTCTCGTCTTTGATTCTCGTGTTTGATTCTCGTCTTTGATTCTCGTCTTTGATTCTCGTCTTTGATTCTCGTCTTTGATTCTCGTCTTTGATTCTCGTGTTCGACTCTCGTGTTTGATTCTCGTCTTTGATTCTCGTCTTTGATTCTCGTCTTTGATTCTCGTCTTTGATTCTCGTTTCTCTGCAGGTGGGCGGTACCTCGACAGCACCTCCTCAGGCTCCTCCTCCCGCTCCCAGAGTCCTTTGCTGCTGAGTCCGGCGGGTTCTCAGAACACCGGCGGCGGGCCTCTGCTTCGGTCGCTCAGGTTTGTGTCAGATGCCCTCCCGTCCTCAGAACAGAGAGAAAATACACACATGCTAGCGTTAGCGTTAGCCACCAGTTTTTCAGTGAGTCACATGCTAGCGTTAGCGTTAGCCACCAGTTTTTCAGTGAGTCACATGCTAGCGTTAGCGTTAGCCACCAGTTTTTCAGCGAGTCACATGCTAGCGTTAGCGTTAGCCACCAGTTTTTCAGTGAGTCACATGCTAGCGTTAGCGTTAGCCACCAGTTTTTCAGTGAGTCACATGCTAGCGTTAGCGTTAGCCACCAGTTTTTCAGTGAGTCACATGCTAGCGTTAGCCACCAGTTTTTCAGTGAGTCACATGCTAGTGTTAGCGTTAGCCACCAGTTTTTCAGTGAGTCACATGCTAGCGTTAGCGTTAGCCACCAGTTTTTCAGTGAGTCACATGCTAGCGTTAGCGTTAGCCAACAGTTTTTCAGTGAGTTCTTTTTGTTAAAATCTCCTAAACACGACACTTGTATTGATCAGATGAGTTTTCTGATCTGAGGTTTTTTTTGTCTGTGTTTGCCAATGTGTGCTTTGTGTCTCCATGGTAACCGCTGAACATTCTACCATAGACATGCATGTAAACACCCCCAGCGTGATGAAGTATCTGCTCTGTTCCATCCACAGTCACCCGGGGGAGGGCGTGATCCAGCTCATCTCCGTGGCTCGCTCCTGTAGTCTGGGCATCACCATCGGGGGAGGATCCAACCGACCGGACGGTCCCGCCGTCTTCATCCAGGAGGTTCTGTCGGGAGGAGACTGTCACCGGGTGAGAGACGAGGATGGGAGACGAGCGCTAAAGACACACGGGCTGATCTGTAACACCGAGGATCAATATGTTAGAATTTAAACATTTAAATTAAAATATTCATCTAAAACAATTTAATAAAAGAAAGTCCGTCTGCGTTAGAAAACCGTGGTGTCCAACAGGAGCTTCAGAGGATTTTACTTTTGTGGAGCATTAACTGTGACATATTTGGATCCAGCTGCACGCTCCTCTGTACAGCTGCATGTTCCTCTGTACAGCTGCATGTTCCTCTGTACAGCTGCATTCCTCTGTACAGCTGCATACTCCTCTGTACAGCTGCATGTTCCTCTGTACAGTTACATGTTCCTCTGTACAGCTGCATGTTCCTCTGTATAGCTGCATACTCCTCTGTACAGCTGCATGTTCCTCTGTACAGCTGCACACTCCTCTGTACAGCTGCACGCACCTCTGTACAGCTGCATATTCCTCTGTACAGCTGCATGCTCCTCTGGACAGCTGCGTGCTCCTCAGTACAACTGCGTGCTCCTCTGTACAGCTGCATGCTCGCATGCTCCTCTGTACAGGTGCGTGCTCCTCTGTACAGCTGCATGCTCGCATGCTCCTCTGTACAGGTGCGTGCTCCTCTGTACAGGTGCGTGCTCCTCTGGACAACTGCATGCTCCTCTGTACAGCTGCGTGTTCCTCTGTACAGCTGCGTGTTCCTCTGTACAGCTGCACGCTCCTCTGTACAGCTGCGTGTTCCTCTGTACAGCTGCGTGCTCCTCTGTACAGCTGCATGTTCCTCTGTACAGCTGCTTGCTCCTCTGTACAGCTGCATGTTCCTCTGTACAGCTGCGTGTTCCTCTGTACAGCTGCACGCTCCTCTGTACAGCTGCACGTTCCTCTGTACAGCTGCATGTTCCTCTGTACAGTTGCGTGTTCCTCTGTACAGCTGCATGTTCCTCTGTACAGCTGCACGTTCCTCTGTACAGCTGCGTGTTCCTCTGTACAGGTGCGTGCTCCTCTGTACAGCTGCATGTACCTCTGTACAGCTGCATGTTCCTCTGTACAGCTGCGTGCTCCTCTGTACAGCTGCATGTTCCTCTGTACAGCTGCGTGCTCCTCTGTACAGCTGCATGTTCCTCTGTACAGCTGCTTGCTCCTCTGTACAGCCACTGACATGGAAAATCAATTGAAGACAAGAATGATGGTCTTTCTGTTACATGCACAGAGCTCGTGCTAAACAAACACATTCAAATCATCTTTGGCCCAAAATCAGACGATTCTCGTCCTAGTCTAGAGCAGGTCAGAACCCAACAGGTGCAGACGGGGGTCACGAGACGTTCAGGGGGGTCTGGGGCTTTAGCATTAGCACTAAAACAGCAGCTAGACCTGCAGCTATCGCACATGTGACCACCTTTAGGCAGAAATAGACACGCAACAAGTGAAAAAGATCCAGTCAGTCCTGTGGAAACTGACTCAGGTGCAGCTGTTTCTATGGTGACAGATGTGGCTGTTTCTATGGTGACAGAAACAGTCATTACTATGGTGACAGCTGTTGCTATGGTGACAGTTGCCCGTTGGAAGCCGCATGTGTTGTGGCTGAGTCAGGGGGATTATGTGTGGAGGATTTCTGCTGTGACACAGAGAACAAACGAGAGAGAGAACAGACGAGAGAGAGAGAACAGACGAGAGAGAGAACAGACGAGAGAGAGAACAGACGAGAGAGAGAACAGACGAGAGAGAGAACAGACGAGAGAGAGAACAGACGAGAGAGAGAACACAGACGAGAGAGAGAACAGACGAGAGAGAACAGACGAGAGAGAGAACAAACGAGAGAGAGAACAGACGAGAGAGAGAACAAACGAGAGAGAGAACAGACGAGAGAGAGAACAGACGAGAGAGAGAACAGACGAGAGAGAGAACAGACGAGAGAGAGAACAGATGAGAGAGAACAGATGAGAGAGAGAACAGACGAGAGAGAGAACAGACGAGAGAGAGAACAGACGAGAGAGAGACAGATGAGAGAGAACAGATGAGAGAGAACAAGACGAGAGAGAGAACAGACGAGAGAGAGAACAGACGAGAGAGAGAAACAGATGAGAGAGAACAGACGAGAGAGAGAACAGACGAGAGAGAGAACAGACGAGAGAGAGAACAGACGAGAGAGAGAACAGACGAGAGAGAGAACAAACGAGAGAGAGAACAGACGAGAGAGAGAACAAACGAGAGAGAGAACAGACGAGAGAGAGAACAGACGAGAGAGAGAACAGACGAGAGAGAGAACAGATGAGAGAGAACAGATGAGAGAGAGAACAGACGAGAGAGAGAACAGACGAGAGAGAGAACAGACAAGAGAGAGAACAGACGAGAGAGAGAACAGACGAGAGAGAACAAACGAGAGAGAGAACAAATGACGAGAGAGAGAACAGACGAGAGAGAGAACAGACGAGAGCTAATGTTATTTCAATAAAAATATTACTCGAGTAGGAGTAAAAGTACGCCTGGCTGATTGGCTTTGTGTTTGTGTGTGTTTGTGTATTTATGTGTATATATTTGTGTGTTTGTTTGTGTGTATTTATGTATATTTGTGTATTTATGTATATTTGTGTATTTATGTATATTTGTGTATATTTGTGTATTTATGTATATTTGTGTATATTTGTGTATTTATGTATATTTGTGTATATTTGTGTATTTATGTGTACATTTGTGTTTGTGCAGGACGGTCGTCTGAGGCCTGGAGACCAGCTCATCGCCATCAACAAAGAGTCTCTGATCGGAGTGACCCACGAGGAGGCCAAGAGCATGTTCAACAAAATCAAGACCACCGGGTATGACCACCGGGTACATGACCACCGGGTATGACCACCGGGTACATGACCACCGGGTATGACCACCGGGTACATGACCACCGGGTATGACCACCGGGTACATGACCACCGGGTACATGACCACCGGGTACATGACCACCGGGTACATGACCACCGGGTACATGACCACCGGGTACATGACACCGGGTACATGACCACCGGGTATGACCGCTGTACATGACCACCGGGTATGACCACCGGGTACATGACCGCTGGGTACATGACCACCGGTACATGACCACACGGGTACATGACCACCGGGTATGACCACCGGGTACATGACCACCACCGGGTACATGACCACCGGGTACATGACCACCGGGTACATGACCACCGGGTACATGACCACCGGGTACATGACCGCCGGGTATATGACCACCGGGTATGACCACCGGGTACATGACCACCGGGTACATGACCACTGGGTACATGACCACCGGGTATATGACCACCGGGTACATGACCACCGGGTACATGACCACCGGGTACATGACCACCGGGTATATGACCACCGGGTATGACCACCGGGTACATGACCACCGGGTATGACCACCGGGTACATGACCGCTGGGTACATGACCACCGGGTATGACCACCGGGTATATAACCACCGGGTACATGACCGCCGGGTACATGACGTGTGGAAAGAGTCGAATCTCACTTTTTAAAAGAACCAAATCTTTTTCTTTGTAATTTTTATGTTTATACTTAAGCAGAGAAGCAGAGAACACGACGGCTCTGCACAAAGACACATGTTAGGGTCATAATGGCGTGTGCTTGTGTGTTCAGACAGGACAGTGCGGTGGAGATCGCCTTCATCCCGGGGAAAGGCCTGTTCCCCAGCTCTACGTCTCTGCACAACGGAGTCCAGAGAGCCACGGGACGGCTAAAAGTGCACATCCGCTCGCCCGAGGTCAGACCTTATCACTGCTACATACGACGGGACAGGTTTTTATACTGCTGTGTTTGCAGATCTGCACAGAGGAGCCTTCTCAAGTGTCCACCCCGTCCCCCGACATCTGTCCCCCGGACATCCACGTCTCAGGTACAGTCCAGCGTCCCGAAAGACTCACAGGCCTTTTTCTGTTTGAGAGAAGAACTCGTCTTTATATAAACACACTCTTTTCTCTGGAAATGGTTGGGATAGTTTTGAGCCTCTTTTTGTTGCTTGTCAGTTTTTTGTTGACCTGGACGTCATGAATAAAGTGATCTGTGTGCGGCGAGTCTGAGGCGGTGACACAGGGATCGCTCACAGACAGCAGTGTCATGGCCGCTCCAGCCGGCTCTAATCCTATTGGCCGGGATTAGCCCAAGGTTATTTCCTAGGTGCTGCTCCCCCCTCGTCCCTCCTCCCCGGGGGCTGATTGGTGGAGCTCGTTGCTAACTGTGGCAGATGTCTGCAGTTTGTTTCAGACATGTCAGAATGACCTGGGTTTAGAGCCTCGTCCCACACGGATGTTTCGTCTGTAGAAACTAGGCCAGACACATCCTGGAACACGACACTGCAGAGAAACTGTGATAAACGACGACTCTGACACAGTGACACTGAAGATCATCCCAGAACTGTTCTTAAAATCTACTGTTTCATTAAAAGACACAAGCTGCAATAAAGAAAGAAGCGACAATTATCCACAGAAGTGATTCAATCAAAGCTCAAATCTCACCTTATTACACAGAAATGTCAAAATGTACAAAAGATAAATACTGAACCTAAAAACAGACCAGTGTGAACCTAAAACAGACCAGTGTGAACATAAAACAGACCAGTGTGAACATAAAACAGACCAGTGTGAACATAAAACAGACCAGTGTGAACATTAAACAGACCAGTGTGAACATTAAAACAGACCAGTGTGAACATAAAACAGACCCAGCACTTCCAGGTCCGACCTGACGGTGGCGTGAGTAAATCAAAACAGTCGTGTAGCTGTCGGCGCCCCCCTCTGGAGAACGAGATCAAACAAGTATCAAAATGAATCGACCACGCTGCCAATCACTCACATGGGATGGGACCTTTCAACAACATTACCTGGGGGATGAGGCTAGCTGCAGGCACTGCTCTGTCTGGAGCTCTGTTACTCAGATTAAACTTTAATCTTTGTTTTAGCACAAAGTAATAATAAAGAACTAACTGGACCTACAACAGCTGATTTGTGCTGTTAAACAAGCCCAAT
Source organism: Periophthalmus modestus (assembly GCA_019594935.1). Taxonomy (NCBI): domain Eukaryota; kingdom Metazoa; phylum Chordata; class Actinopteri; order Gobiiformes; family Gobiidae; genus Periophthalmus; species Periophthalmus modestus. The sequence goes on along the minus strand of JAIEZT010000019.1, from coordinate 128,292 downwards.
AACATTACAGCCACAAGCTAGCTAGCATTAGCATTAGCATTCCTCCTGAGTGGGAATCCTCCGTCATTTACATGTTACATTAAAGAGGGAGTATTATATTTTTTATCTTTTTATCGTGTTATGACGTCACTCCCTCGTCACAAACACGTCTGAACAGGTTTTAGATGTCATCTATGTTTCAGTAATTTAGGGATCTCTCCCAGGACCTATTTGAACTTATGGTTAGCTGTAGCATTCAGTGCAATGCTCCGCCCACAAGCCTACATCACCCATGCTCCGCCCTCAAGCCTACATCACCCATGCTCCGCCCTCAAGCCTACGTCACCCATGCTCCGCCCTCAAGCCTACGTCACCCATGCTCCGCCCTCAAGCCTACATCACCCATGCTCCACACGACAATCCTCCATAAATAAACAAAAACATGGTACAAACTACCAGGGAAGATCCAGGACACGCTGGAGGGACTATGTCTCTCTGGCCTGGGAACACCTTGGGGTCCCACCGGAGGAGCTGGAGGAAGTGTCTGGGGTGAAGGAAGTCTGGGAGTCCCTGCTTAGACTGCTGCCCCCGCGACCCGGCCCCGGATAAGCGGAAGAAAATGGATGGATGATACAAACTGTGCACTATGACGTGACAAACCTGGTGTGATGTGCAGGAGTTTCATTAGATGCAGCTGATTGTGTCGTGGCTCTGAAGGGGGAGGGACTTAGCGCGAGGAGCGAAGGGAGGGGAATCTCAGCGACAAAAACTAAAGTGAAACTTATAAAACACGTTAATTCAAACTTCTAAAAGGAAACATGGTGATGGTGGTGGAGATAATCTGCTCCGTCAGCAGTTTCCTCACAGAAGTACAAACCTCCTCTTTAAATCACTGTGCGGTTGTTGTGCTGAAGTGTCTCTCTGACCTCTGACCCCTGTCCTGTGACCTCTTACCCCTGTCCTGTGACCTCTGCCCCCTGTGCTCAGCCTCTCGTGCCAGGCTCGGGTTTTAGAGCTGAGTGTTTGTACGTCATCCAGTTAAATCGTGTTAAACAGATGAGCCTGTCTGATCGTGTCCAGAACGGCCCAGAGTGGAGCAGTAACAGAGATGATCACCGTGTCACACCTGTGGGCGGGGCTAAAGAGGACAGCGTGTCCAGGACGCCAAAGAACACGGAGAACACGGAGAACACGGCTAAACGGATCATATGCAACATCAACAAGAGCACATGAAGAGGAGAAGAGCACATGAAGAGCGCATGAAGAGCGCATGAAGAGCGCATGAAGAGCGCATGAAGAGCGCATGAAGAGCACATGAAGAGCGCATGAAGAGCGCATGAAGAGCAGATGAAGAGCGCATGAAGAGCGCATGAAGAGCACAGGAAGAGCGCATGAAGAGGTGAAGAGCACATGAAGAGCGCATGAAGAGCAGATGAAGAGCAGATGAAGAGCGCATGAAGAGCGCATGAAGAGCGCATGAAGAGCACAGGAAGAGCACATGAAGAGCACATGAAGAGCACATGAAGAGTACAGGAAGAGCACATGAAGAGCACATGAAGAGCAGATGAAGAGCGCATGAAGAGCGCATGAAGAGCGCATGAAGAGTACAGGAAGAGCACATGAAGAGCACATGAAGAGCACATGAAGAGCACATGAAGAGTACAGGAAGAGCACATGAAGAGCACATGAAGAGCACATGAAGAGCAGATGAAGAGCGCATGAAGAGCGCATGAAGAGCGCATGAAGAGCAGATGAAGAGCGCATGAAGAGCACATGAAGAGTACAGGAAGAGCACATGAAGAGCACATGAAGAGCGCATGAAGAGCGCATGAAGAGCGCATGAAGAGCGCATGAAGAGCGCATGAAGAGCGCATGAAGAGCGCATGAAGAGCAGATGAAGAGCAGATGAAGAGCACATGAAGAGCAGATGAAGAGCACAGGAAGAGCACATGAAGAGCGCATGAAGAGCGCATGAAGAGCGCATGAAGAGCGCATGAAGAGCGCATGAAGAGCGCATGAAGAGCACATGAAGAGCGCATGAAGAGCAGATGAAGAGCACATGAAGAGCAGATGAAGAGCAGATGAAGAGCACAGGAAGAGCGCATAAACGTCCCGAGATGAGGAAGATTCTGTTTAAGACTCACCTCTGTCCTGCTCCACAAACAGCCTCAGAATTCAGATAAAACTGTGATAAATATTTACCACAGACTCTGCACCGAACCGGCCCCAGACTCACCCCCAGACTCACCCCCAGACTCACCCCAGACTCACCCCAGACTCACCCCCAGACTCACCCAGACTCACCCCAGACTCACCCCCAGACTCACCCCAGACTCACCCCAGACTCACCCCAGACTGACCCCAGACTCACCCCCAGACTCACCCCAGACTCACCCCAGACTCACCCCCAGACTGACCCCAGACTCACCCCCAGACTCACCCCAGACTCACCCCAGACTCACCCCCAGACTCACCCCAGACTCACCCCAGACTCACCCCCAGACTCACCCCAGACTCACCCCAGACTCACCCCCAGACTGACCCCAGACTCACCCCCAGACTGACCCCAGACTGACCCCAGACTGACCCCAGACTCACCCCCAGACTGACCCCAGACTGACCCAGACTGACCCCCAGACTGACCCCCAGACTGACCCCAGACTCACCCCCAGACTGACCCCATACTGACCCCAGACTCACCCCCAGACTGACCCCAGACTGACCCCAGACTCACCCCCAGACTCACCCCAGACTGACCCCAGACTCACCCCCAGACTCACCCCAGACTGACCCCAGACTCACCCCCAGACTCACCCCAGACTGACCCCAGACTGACCCCAGACTGGCCCCAGACTGACCCCAGACTGACCCCAGACTCACCTCCAGACTCACCCCAGACTGACCCCAGACTCACCCCCAGACTCACCCCCAACTGACCCCATTATTATGACCCCATAATGGATTCACTGACCCTCTCACTGACCCAGAGACACCCCCTCACAACAAACACCATCAGACTCACCCCCAGACTGACACCCCAGACTCACCCCAGGGATGAGAGACCCCAGACTCACCCCAGACTCATGTGGAGCGGACTCTCAACTATTATTATTATTATTGTTCAGATAATTATGATTCATCTGAAAAACTCTCACTGAAGCAGAGACAAATCCCTCACAACAAACAAACATCAGACAAACACAATGTGACAGATGATGGTCAGATGGAGGGATGAGAGAAGAGAGAGGGAGAGGGGGAGAGGAGAGAGAGGGGAGAGAAGAGAGAGAGGGAGAGAGGGAGAGAGAGAGAGGGAGAGGAGGGAGAGGAGGGGGGAGAGGGGAGAGGAGAGAGAGAGGGGGAGAGAGAAGGGAGAGGAGAGAGAAGGATGAAAGAAGAGAGGTAGAGGGGGAGAGAGAGGGAGAGGAGAGAGAGGGGAGAGAGGCAGGAGATGGAGCTGAGGGAGGTAGATGGAGGTAGAGGAGGAGAGGGAGGAGAGAGAGAGAGCGGGTGAGAGGAGGGGGAGAGGGGGAGAGAGGAGGTAGAGGGAGGAGAGAGAGAGAGCGGGTGAGGGAGGTAGAGGGAGGAGATGGAGGTAGAGGGAGGAGAGGGAGGAGAGAGAGCGGGTGAGGGAGGTAGAGGGAGGAGATGGAGGTAGAGGGAGGAGAGAGAGCGGGTGAGGGAGGGTAGGGGGAGAGAGGAGAGAGAGGAGGAGAGGGAGGGAGAGGGAGGAGAGGGGGGAGAGAGGAGAGAGAGGGAGGTAGAGGGAGGTAGAGGGGGGAGAGGGAGAGAGGGAGGTAGAGGGAGGAGAGGGGGAAGAGGGAGAGAGGGAGGTAGAGGGAGAGAGGGAGGAGAGGGGGGAGGTGATGTGGGACAGGACTCATCACATTAAAAGTCGTCCAGTCCGGCTCCGTCTCTTTAATCACAAACCTCTGGATGAGCTCGGCCTGTTTGACGATTCTTCTGATTCTGGTTAATTCCATGTGACATTCTCCGCTGTGACGTTCTCTGTTCTGACGTTCTTTACTCTCTTTGCTTTGTCACTGAACCATCAGACTCTTCATCTCCACCGTCTTTGTGTTTTCAAGAACAAATCTTTCAGTCTAAACCTGCCAGTGTCTCATCGTCTGGAAACTTGAACCATTGTAGCAAAAGACGAAGTTTAAATCTGTCACTGGACAAATCCTTGTGGGACTGAAGACGTTTCTCTGCTCGTCCAAGTCTCTTCTTCAGCTCTGGTCAGATTCCTGCTGGACACTGACTTATATCTGTCTGAAGGAGGCGCTCACGACACTGAAACTGTAAACATCTGGCTCAGATTTGAACCTCACTCTCTTCAGGTTCTCTTCACCTCTTCAGGAGGTTAGTGTCTGTGAGATGGAGATGAACAGCAGACTGTGGTCCTGAGCTGCTCTCTCTCTCTGTTTGTACATTGTCTCATGGAGAAGTGTTTGTAGGTTAGAAATAGACCAGAATCTCAAACCGTCTGAAAATTATCTGAAGTTTTTCAGACCCACTGTGTGAGGAACAGTTCCACTTTTCCTTCTGGGTTCAGATTCCCTGTTGTCCTGTTTTTTGTCTCTTTTAGATCTATTGAAGGTCCATTTTGGATCTCCACAAACAGAGAGGCTTTCTCCACGTGCTGCTCCTCCTTCACTTTTCCCTCTGTGTTTGAACCATTTTATTGAACATAATGTCCTTTGTCTTTTAGGGTCAAGTCAGAGGTCACCCACAGATCAAAGGTCACCCACAGGGACCAAGCCCAAGATCACCCTGGACCCCTACATCCGCCTCAAGGCCGACAAGCTGGACCTGGTGAGTCTGGGTCCACTAGATCTCCACCTTCAAACATGGTCTAGATCTCCACCTTCAAACATGGCCTTTTGTTTGAGTCACCTTCAAACTGGCCTCCTGCCCCCCCCTTGTCCTGTCCTCAAACATCCTAGATCTTTCCTTCCTGGTCCTAGATCTTTCCTTCAAACATGGTCCTTCTCTCCACCTGTCCTCTTGTCCTCTCTCCGTCTTGTCCCACCCTGATCTCCACCTTTCCTTCATGTCCTAGCTGTCCCCCTGTCATGGCTGTCCCACCTCGAACATGGCCTAGATCTTCCTCAAACTGTCCTAGATCTCCCTTCCATGGCCTTTTGTCCTCCTGGGCCCTCCTCCTGCCCCCTGTCCTTCTGTCCTCTTGTCGTCCTGTCCTCCTGCCCCCTGTGTCCTTCTTTCTGTCGTCTCCTGTCCCCCTGTCCCTTCTGTCCTCCTGTCCTTCTGTCCTCCTCCTGTCCTCTTGTCGTCCTGTCCTCCTCCTGTCCTCCTGCCCCCCCCTGTCCTCCTGTCCTCCTGTCCTTCTTTCCTCCTGTCCCTCTGTCCTCCTGTCCTCTTGTCCTCTGCTGTCCTCTTGTCCTCCTGCCCCTCCTGTCCCCCTGTCCTGTCCTCCTGTCCTTCTTTCCTCCTGTCCTTCTTTCCTCCTGTCCTTCTGTCCTCCTTACTGTCCCCCTGCCCCCCTGTCCTGTCCTCCTGTCTTCTGTCGTCCTGTCCTCCTGTCCCTGTCTGTCCTTCTGTCCTCCTTACCTCCTGCCCCCCCTGTCCTCCTGTCCTCCTGTCCTCCTGTCCCCCTGTCCTTCTGTCCTCCTTACCTCCTGCCCCCCTGTCCTCTTGTCGTCCTGTCCTCCTGTCCCCCTGTCCTTCTGTCCTCCTTACCTCCTGCCCCCCTGTCCTCCTGTCCTCCTGTCCCCCTGTCCTTCTGTCCTCCTTACCTCCTGCCCCCCTGTCCTCTTGTCGTCCTGTCCTCCTGTCCCCCTGTCCTTCTGTCCTCCTTACCTCCTGCCCCCCTGTTCCTCTTGTCCTCCTCCTGTCCTTCTGTCCTCCCTGCCCCCCCCCCTGTCCTCCGTCCTGTCCTCCTGTCCCCCTGTCCTTCTGTCCTCCTTACCTCCTGCCCCCCTGTCCTCTTGTCGTCCTGTCCTCCTGTCCCCCTGTCCTCCTGTCCTCCTGTCCTCCTGTCCCGAGAGACCGCGTACAAGGATCACAGGATAAAAACTGATGATTCAAACCAGTTTTTAAGACTGAAGACTCAGCTCCGTGTCTTTTTGCATTGACACTAATGTGATGCTGGAAAGTTCCAGTAGGGGGCAGTGTGGTGCTGACGTGTGTGTGCTCTGCAGGCCGTGAGGTTCCTGGGGTTAGAGGTCACGGAGGAGCAACGGAACAAACTCCGACTGGTGCTGGATCCAGACCCGCAGGGCACTGTGTCCTACGGAGGTACGTCCTACGTACTCCACCCACAGACAGTCCTACATACTCCACCCACCTACAATCCTACAAACTCCACCCACAGACTGTCCTACATACTCCACCTACAGACCGACCTACATACTCCACCCAGACAGTCCTACATACTCCACCTACAGACCGACCCACCTCCACCCAGACAATCCTACAAACTCCACCCACAGACAGTCCACCTACATACTCCACCCAGACAGTCCTACATACTCCACCTACCACCCCTACAACTCCTACAACACTGTCCTACATACTCCACCTACAGACAGTCCTACATACTCCACCCACAGACAGTCCTACATACTCCACCCACCTACAATCCTACAAACTCCACCTACAGACAGTCCTACATACTCCACCCACAGACAGTCCTACATACTCCACCCACCTACAATCCTACAAACTCCACCTACAGAGTCCTACATACTCCACCCAGACAGACTACATACTGTCCCCCTACAATACTCCACCCACCTACAATCCTACAAACTCCACCTACAGACAGTCCTACATACTCCACCTACAGACCGACCTACATACTCCACCCAGACAGTCCTACATACTCCACCCACCTACAATCCTACAAACTCCACCTACAACACCTACATCCACCTACAGACCTAGTCCTACATACTACCCCCCTACAGACAGTCCTACATACTCCACCCACAGACTGTCCTACATACTCCACCCACCTACAATCCTACAAACTCCACCTACAGACAGTCCTACATACTCCACCTACAGACCGACCTACGTACTCCACCCACAGACTGTCCTACATACTCCACCTACAGACAGTCCTACATACTCCACCCACAGACTGTCCTACATACTCCACCTACAGACAGTCCTACATACTCCACCCACCTACAGTCCTACGTACTCCACCTACAGACAGGCCTACGTACTCCACCCACAGACAGGCCTACAAACTCCACCCACAGACAGGCCTACAAACTCCACCCACCTACAATCCTACAAACTCCACCTACAGACAGTCCTACATACTCCACCCACCTACAATCCTACAAACTCCACCTACAGACAGTCCTACATACTCCACCCACAGACAGTCCTATGTACTCCACCTACAGACAGTCCTACAAACTCCACCCACCTACAGTCCTACAAACACCACCTACAGACAGTCCTACATACTCCACCTACAGACAGTCCTACATACTCCACCCACCTACAGTCCTACAAACTCCACCTACAGACAGTCCTACATACTCCACCCACCTACAGTCCTACGTACTCCACCTACAGACAGTCCCACATACTCCACCCACAGACAGTCCTACAAACTCCACCTACAGACAGTCCTACATACTCCACCTACAGACAGTCCTACGCACGCTCTGCAAATATACAGAGTTTAAAATACCAAAAATGAGTCGGAGCAGTAAATGAACAGTTCAAACACCAGTTGGTGACGTAGGATATAATTCCACTTAAAGTTTTGTTTTTTGCTGCTCCTGACTCTGTCCTTGTGACCTCTGACCTCTGACCTCAGACTGTTTTGTTTGCTGCTCCTGACTCTGTCCTTGTGACCTCTGACCTCAGACTTCGTGGAGGCGACCCGGAGCCTCTTCCAGGAGCGTCTGGAGGAGCTGGGCATGGGGGCGGGACCTTTCATGTTCACCTATCAGGAGGCAGCCAGCCTGATGGACACGTCCGCCTTCCACTCCCCGGTGAGACTCTGGGTTTGACACCTGCTCTTCTCTGTAGAGTTTAGGGATGGGCCGATACGATATCTGATACCGATATCTGATACCGATATGAAGGATTTGACCTACAGGTATTTGCCAATACTGATATTTATATTTTAAAATCCAAAGTAAGGCCCAAAAATGTTTCTTAACTTGAAGCAAATGTCACAATTTAACTTTTCACTTAAAAAAATAATAAAATGTGTTTATCTGTTTTATAAAATCATTTCTACAGCCACATAACACTTTTCTATTTCCATTTTGACTCTTTATTGCTCAAAAAGGACCAAATAAAACACCGGTATCGGATATCAGAACTGGCTGATACCGAATCTGTAGCGATATCGGCCGATCCCAATACTGGAACCGATATGTGGCCGATCCCTCGATGATGTTGCTCTGCTTTGAATGTTATGTTGCATTTATTAAATTCTGGTTATTAATTATCAAAAAATAAAGTGAAAACAGCAGCAGAAAGCAGGTCAGGTCTGTGGAGAGGCGAGCCCACTCCCAGTAACAGTATTTTTGAATAATAATAACACCTGTAAAGGTCCATATCTTCCATGAGAAAGGTTACATAGTGAAGCTTTAAAAGCTGAAGTGTGACTTAAATACGAGGGTCTGACCTGAGCCTGTCGCACAGACGTACGAGTCGGAGTGCAGCTGCAGCTCAGAGGAGATGGAGAGCTTCCAGTCTGAGGTGAGACAGCTGCAGAGCCAGATGAGACAGCTCAAGGTGGGTCTACCTCCACCTACCTCCACCTACCTCCACCTACCTTCACCTACCCTCATCCACTTCTGCGTACCCCCAACCACCTCCACCCACATCCACCCACCTCCAACCATCGTCTGTACCAGGTCTAAACCTCTGCCTCGTCTAACCAGGTGCTGCTTTGTTTCAGACAATATTAAAGGACATGGAGAGCAGCAAGAAGACTCTGGAGGAGGAGCTCCAGAAAACCTCTGAGGTGACACAGCACTTATGTCCACGCAGGAGGTGAAACTCTGAGGTTATGTCCACGCAGGAGGTGAAACTCTGAGGTTATGTTCACGCAGGAGGTGAAACTCTGAGGTTATGTTCACGCAGGAGGTGAAACTCTGAGGTTATGTCCATGTAGGAGGTGAAACTCTGAGGTTATGTTCACGCAGGAGGTGAAACTCTGAGGTTATGTTCACGCAGGAGGTGAAAACTCTGAGGTTATGTTCACGCAGGAGGTGAAACTCTGAGGTTATGTCCATGTAGGAGGTGAAACTCTGAGGTTATGTTCACGCAGGAGGTGAAACTCTGAGGTTATGTTCACGCAGGAGGTGAAACTCTGAGGTTATGTTCACGCAGGAGGTGAAACTCTGAGGTTATGTCCATGTAGGAGGTGAAACTCTGAGGTTATGTCCACGCAGGAGGTGAAACTCTGAGGTTATGTCCACGCAGGAGGTGAAACTCTAAGGTTATGTTTATGCAGGAGGTGAAACTCTGAGGTTATGTCCATGCAGGAGGTGAAACTCTGAGGTTATGTTTATGCAGGAGGTGAAACTCTGAGGTTATGTCCACGCAGGAGGTGAAACTCTGAGGTTATGTCCACGCAGGAGGTGAAACTCTAAGGTTATGTTTATGCAGGAGGTGAAACTCTGAGGTTATGTCCATGCAGGAGGTGAAACTCTGAGGTTATGTCCATGTAGGAGGTGAAACTCTGAGGTTATGTCCACGCAGGAGGTGAAACTCTGAGGTTATGTCCACGCAGGAGGTGAAACTCTGAGGTTATGTCCACGCAGGAGCTAACAGGGAGCAGGAGCCATTCTGGACATTAGCACCAAACAAAGGTGTATTTACATTTTAGCAGCTAACAGACGGTGCTTTGTTCTTCTGCGTTTCTTCTGGTGGAACATGGATCCTTGTAACTTCTGATGAAGACGTCTCACACACAAAAAATCCCTGGAGATAAAAGTGTGTTAGCATGTTAACAGTAGAGAAGGAACATACGTTTACAAGTATATAAGTATATTAGCTTGATGCTACCAGAAGTGCAAAGTTATGGTTATATGATCACAGCTAGCACAGAGCTAACATCAGACCTCTGAGATTCTACAGAATGTTTCACACCAAATGTGTTACAGAGGAAATGAGTGAATGTCCCGTGACTCACTGAAACAGACGGAGACTTAGGACAGGGCTGTTGTGTTCACCTGGCGCCCCCTGGAGGCTGCCTGTGAGGGGGACACTTTTGTCCTGAGGGCTGCTGCTCGCCTCAAACTGCCTCGATACAGAATCTGCTGACTCTGCCTGATCAGTCCTGTTAAACTGCTCTGACATGAAGGTGACACAAAGGCCACTGTGGGGCGCTGTGGAGCTTTAGGGGTAAAGTATCTGAGCGGCGCGTGTGTGTGCAGAAGGCGTGTGTGACGGGGGAGGAGAACGCCCGGCTGCGCTCCCGTCTTCAGGCCGTGGAGCAGAGGAGCAGCAGCAGCGCAGAGCAGGACTACGAGGAGGTCATCGGACTCCTGGAGGCCGAGATCCGGGACCTCAAGAACCAGCTGGGAACCAGGAAACTGGGAGCAGGGGCCAAGGTACGTGTCCCCGCCCCCACACCCTCACAGAGGAGTGAAGGAGCTTATTCAAGGTACGTGTCCACGCCCCCACACCCCCACAGAGGAGTGAAGGAGCTTATTCAAGGTACGTGTCCACGCCCCCACACCCTCACAGAGGTGTGAAGGAGCTTATTCAAGGTACGTGTCCACGCCCCCACACCCCCACAGAGGAGTGAAGGAGCTTATTCAAGGTACGTGTCCACGCCCCCACACCCTCACAGAGGAGAGAAGGAGCTTATTCAAGGTACGTGTCCACGCCCCCACACCCTCACAGAGGAGTGAAGGAGCTTATTCAAGGTACGTGTCCACGCCCCCACACCCCCACAGAGGAGTGAAGGAGCTTATTCCAGTCCCATGATCCTCCTGGTCGTAGAGATGCTCGTGACGCGATGAAGAACTAAAAATGAAGTTACTTTTATTTTCTTTAACTAGGCCTGTCATGATTTTGATGCACGATTGATGCTCTATGGCCCTTTCTGACCCCCTCTGACCCCCTCTGACCCCCTCTGACCCCCTCTGACCCCCTCTGACCCCCTCACTCCTCTCTGACCCTCTGTGCCGCTCTGACGACTCTGCCCTCTCTGACCCGCAGACTGTCCACCATAGACTCTCAGCTGAGAAGGTCAGAGGTCAGCCGCAGGCACTCTGACCTCCTCTCCAACCGAAACCCTGCTTGGTTTTGCACTCTCTACGAGGTCCCCTCTGGTCAGAGGGGGTCAGAGGGGGTCAGAGCAGGTCAGAGGGGGTCAGAGGACCAGAGGGGGTCAGAGGGGTCAGAAAGGTCTGAGGGGGTCAGACCCTCTCTGACCCAGAGGAGGTCAGAGGGGTCAGAGAGGGTCACTCTCCGGTCCGCAGAGACGGTCAGAGGGGGTCAGAGGACTGGTCACCATAGACTCTCAGAGAGAAGGTCAGAGGTCAGTCAGAGGAGGAGGTCAGACCGAGCTTGGTTTTGAGGGGGTCAGAGAGGGTCAGAGGAGGTCAGAGAGGGTCAGAGGGGGTCAGAGGGGGTCAGAGAGGGTCAGAGGGGGTCAGAGGGGGTCAGAGGGGGTCAGAGAGGGTCAGAGGGGGTCAGAGGGGGTCAGAGAGGGTCAGAGGGGGTCAGAGGGGGTCAGAGGGGGTCAGAGGGGGTCAGAGGGGGTCAGAGGGGGTCAGATTGTACAACACAAGAACTGAACTTTGTCCCTTGACTCTGTGTCTTTCAGAACGTCCACAAAGTGCTGTCCACTCCCAGCCTGTTGTGTCCAGAGACGGGGTAAGTCTGACCCGTGTCCCTGTGTAACTCTGTGCACTGCTGTGTCTGTGTGAGTCTAACTCTGTGCACTGCTGTGTCTGTGTGAGTCTAACTCTGTGCACTGCTGTGTCTGTGTGAGTCTAACTCTGTGCACTGCTGTGTCTGTGTGAGTCTAACTCTGTGCACTGCTGTGTCTGTGTGAGTCTAACTCTGTGCACTGCTGTGTCTGTGTGAGTCTAACTCTGTGCACTGCTGTGTCTGTGTGAGTCTAACTCTGTGCACTGCTGTGTCTGTGTGAGTCTAACTCTGTGCACTGCTGTGTCTGTATAAATCTAACTCTGTGCACTGCTGTGTCTGTATAAATCTAACTCTGTGCACTGCTGTGTCTGTATAAATCGAACCCTGTGCTCTGTTCTGCAGCAGTCGCTCTTCCCCCTCCGCAGACTCGCCTGACTCCCCCCGGGACCCTGCCCTGCAGCTGGCCGTGGAGGCCAAGGAGCTGGTGGAGAGCGCGGGAGCCCTGACCGAGGACCACAAAGGTACTGAACCGGACACTTCAACTACACGACTGTCCACTCACTTTGTTTTGCTCTGCTCGACTTCACTTTACTCTGATTTACTCCTCTGTTTTACTCTGTTCTACTTTACTGCGTCTAGCTTTACGTTTGTGTTTCTGATGCTTGTTGTTCCTCACAGGGAGCAAACAGGAGGAGGAGGCCCCCGACATCAGCCTGTGAGGCCAGGACTGTGGGAGGCCCGGGACCCGCCGGAGAACAGGCTCTGAACCCAGGACACATGCAATACATCCTGCAATAAAACTCCCCCATCAGACAGCCCACTCTCAGTTTAATGCCAAAGCTGCTCTCACTGGACAGAGGTCAGAGGTCAGAGGTCAGAGGGCCCGGGACTCCCTCAGTGGACAAACAGACCACCTCAGGACCCAAAGGTGCATGAGTCCAGCCCCACGTTTTAGTTTCTCATCGTGTTCTGTCTGTAGACTGTGTATAGAAGAGGACGAAGTGAGTCCAGACGACCAGCAGAGGGCGATAGGCTCACACATCAGAACACAGCAGAATCCCTCGAGTTTAAAGCGGAGGACGGGTCAGAACGATGGAGTTTGCTGGTTTACGGTTAAAATCTCTAATTACATGAAACAAAAAAACTAAAACTGGCACAAAGTTCAACATCTTCTGTCAGTAAAAATAAACTGAAGTGAAATGTTTTCAGCTTCAGAAATGCTGCCATTATTCAACCCCAAAGACGTGAACGTCGTCAGCTAAAAACTTCAAACCATAAGATCAATAACAAATAAAGCAGTGACAGCTGTCAATCAAACCTGTTGCTCACACGAGCTGGAGCGACGTCGGGGAAAGAGGCGTCTGATTGGTCTGTTTTTGTTCTGTTGTACAAAATAGTGAAATAAAAACACCAGGGTGATGTAGAGTGAGTTAAAACACACCTCACGTCTGGAGCGGCGTCACTACGTCCCTTTTATACACAGTCTATGGTCCCGCTGCATGTGAGAGGACAGACTCCGCCCCCTCCTCCCGCCTCACTGCATGGTCCACCCCTCCCACGGCCCGTGCTGCGTTCAGGGGCGGCTCTCGTCTCGTACTTAGGGAAACTCTGGCAGAGGTGAGCCCCCATCGTCCACACGGTCCCTGAACTCATCGCTTCATCGCGTGGCCTCGTTTGTTTTACTGTTTTATAATAAACGACTGCAGACTGACCAGTGTGTGGACTCTTCTTCTTTGAACTGTTCAACATTCTACAGATGAATATTTAATATAGATGCAGTTCCTTAAACAATGATCATTTTAGCTGCTGTGCAAGAGTTTGATTTTAAATGTATAAACTTCACCTGTGTCTTTAGATACGAGCTAAACATGTTTAAATCAAATACTGAAAGAAACTCTAATCTCCTCACTCCCTAAAGCCCAGCACCTGCAGCCTCATGAGTCAGTGCTAGTGCAGCCTCTGCAGCTCAGGGAGTGAATCTGGAGGTTCTGAACATGAGGCCATGAGGTGAAGACTATAAAAAAGTTCTACAATCACAACTGAACCTGTGTTTTCAAACTGTAAAGTTTCTTTGGTTTGGAGCAGATCAGTCCAGGCCGTGTGTGTCTCCAGTGTCTAAAGTGAACTGCCCCGTCTGAGGGGCTCCCCGCGGGTCTGGGGCCAGTGCAGCTCCAGACGAGGTTAAACACCAAAGGAGAAGGCATTTGACCGTGTCCCTCGTGGTGTCCTTTGGGGGGTGCTCTGGAAGTATGGGGTCTGGGCCATTTCCTAAGGGCTGTCCGGTCCCTGTGTGACCGGAGCAGGAGCTGTGTCTCTGCAGTGAGTCAGACTTGTTCCTGGTGCATGTTGGATCCACCAGGGCTGCACTTTGTCACCGGTTCTGTTCATTATATTTATGGACAGAATTTCTAGGTGCAGCCAGGGGCTGGAGGGGGTCTGGTTCAGGGGCCGGAGGGGGTCCCGTTCAGGGGCCGGAGGGGGTCTGGTTCAGGGGCCGGAGGGGGTCTGGTTCAGGGGCCGGAGGGGGTCCGGTTCAGGGGCCGTAGGGGGTCTGGTTCAGGGGCTGGAGGGGGTCCAGTTCGGGAACCACAGGATCATCTCTGCTGTTTGCAGATGATGTTTGTCCTGATGCTTCTTCAGGACCTGCAGCACTGAGGAGGTTTGAGCCGAGTGTGAAGCGGCTGAGATGAGAATCAGCTCCTCCAAATCTGAGGCCATGGTTCTTGAAGGGAAAAAGGTGGCGCCCTCTGCAGGTGGAGAGTCTCTGCCTCAAGTGGAGGAGTTCAAGTATCTCAGGGTCTTGTTCAGAGTGAGGGGAGGATGGAGCGTGAGATTGACAGTTGGATCAGTGTCTGCAGTGATGTCGCTGTATCGTCTGTTGTGGTGAAGAAGGAGCTGAGTCCAAAGACAAAGCTCTGGATTTACCTCAGTGACGTTCACCTCAACTATGGTCCTGACTCTGGGTCATGACCGAAACCGTTTCCTCCACAAGATAGTGGCTGAAAGCAGTTTCCCTCCTCAGAGACAGGGTGAGGAGCTAGAGACAGGTGAGGAGCTCAGCTCGGGAGGAGCTCGGAGTAGCCCACTGCTCCTTCACGTCGAGAGGAACCAGCTGAGGCTCGGGCATCTGCTCAGGATGCCTCCTGGACGCCTCCCTAGGGAGGTGTTCTGAGCATGTCCCACCGGGAGGAGGCCCCGGGGAAGACCCAGGACACGCCGGAGGGACTATGTCTCTCTGGCCTGGGGACACCTTGGGGTCCCACCGGAGGAGCTGGAGGAAGTGTCTGGGGTGAGGGAAGTCTGGGAGTCCCTGCTTAGACTGGTGCCCCCATGACTTAGCCCCAGATAAGAGGAAGAACACGGATGGATGGATAGTGAACAAATCAAGGACAAATTATCTGGGTCGTGATCAAAAAGTCCCAAAAAAAGATCAGCCACATGAACAGATGAACAGATCAGTCAAAACCATCGTTCACGAGATGAACTCAAATCTAAATCTTCAATCGTCACGATCAGCAATTTGCATAAACTGTCCAAAATAAAAACAAAATACTGTTTTTTATCTTAAAATGGTGATAAATTCGTTTAGACTGGTCTAAAGTAGTTTAGAGCTTTACAAACCTGTTCAGAAACACGTGAAAAGTTTAAGTCTCTGTGAACGCTGCATGTTTAAAAAGTGAACTTTGAACAGAGCTACAATTAAAACATCACAAATTTAATCTTTATCCCAAAGTTTGTCACAAATATCACATTTAGGCTTTTTTCTAAAATCATTCAGCTCGATCACAAAAGAAAAACGCTCAGCAAACTTTTACACAACATTTATTTGTCTCTGTCTCTGTTTTTCCAGGGTCATAATTTCAACTAAAAGTCTTTTAAACACAAATATATAAAATACTTTAATAATGTGATAAAATATTCTAAAGTCACAACTGTCCAGATCCACACAAAACACTCAGATCCACCCAGATCCACCCAGATCCACTCAGATCCACTCAGATCCACTCAGATCCACACAGATCCACACAGATCCACCCAGATCCGCCCAGATCCACCCAGATCCACTCAGATCCACACAGATCCACTCAGATCCACCCAGATCCACCCAGATCCACCCAGATCCACCCAGATCCACACAGATCCACTCAGATCCACCCAGATCCACCCAGATCCACACAGATCCACTCAGATCCACTCAGATCCACTCAGATCCACTCAGATCCACCCAGATCCACCCAGATCCACCCAGATCCACACAGATCAGATGTAACTTTTGTAATGGTCAGTTGCTTGTCTCCCTGAAGATGTTTCTGTCTTGAATGTTCCACAGTTTTATACGTCAGAAAAGTTGCACGGTGTTTTAAAGACTGAAAACATAATGACAGAGCAAAGAAAAGAGAAAATCTATCCTAGTTCAACAGAAAAGCTCAAGTCTCAGATTAACTATAACAGAATCCATTCAACACAAACGTAAAGTACATCCTGGTCGTCTTCAGCAGTGACACTGACCGAACTCATCATGAAGACGACTCGTTCAAGCTCCAACATCCCCACAAATGTTTTCTTTTTTATCCCTGATTTTCAGAGTGAAATCCATCCTCCTGCTGCATTTCTCCAAACATCTGCCCCACCTCAGCTTAACACCACAGGGACACGGGGAGGGCATCTGACACAGTGTTCAGTTTGTGGGTATAAGACCAAAGCTTCTCAAACTGTGGTACCACCTGGTTTCTGTGGTACTCATGATTTTGGATAGTCCCGGTTTAGTCCTGGTTTAGTCCCGGTCTAGTCCCGTCTAGTCCCGGTCTAGTCCCGGTCTAGTCCCGGTCTAGTCCCGGTCTAGACCCGGTTTAGACCCGGTTCAGTCCCGGTTCAGTCCTATGTGCTGACTGGGTGAGGACACTACTGCCCCCGGTGGAGGCTGAAGGGCGGAGAGCCCACACTGCTCGGGCTCAGAGCCGCAGACTCGTATGAACTCGGAGTCATTCCCACAATGCACTCTGTCTTTGGAGTCTCTGCGCACAGGAAGTCGTCTTCGTCGTCTCGGGACCCCTGTCACACAGAGGAGCACACAGGTGAGTGATCCAGGCCCGCTGTGGAGACGAACTAAAAGTCATTAAAGTCTTTTGGAGAGTTTTCTGCTCTGAGCGTCGCCCTCGACCCTGAGGCTGTGGATCTTTACGTCTTTGTCGATTCATTTTCAATTCGATCTCAAATTATTCTTGATTCTAAAACGATTCTCAACCTATTTTTCATTCAAAAACAAAGAATATTTAAAGTTCCCTATAGTAATAATCTTTTATATAAACTGCACACCCAGACAAAACTGTATCTGTCGTTTTATTAGTTGATAATTCAGTAAAAATAACTGATATTGTGAGTGTTTTCGTGTTTTCAGAGACTGTTTTTCATGGACAAAGACAAATAACTATAAACATAACTCTGCAGAGGCAACGTTAGGTGAGTTTATGGGGATTTTACCCGAGGTGGAAACACTGTTATTCATGTCAATTAAAACAGATTTTTGAGAATTTGGAATCGAGTTTCTTTAAGATGTAAAATGAGGATCATGTAAAATGAGGATCATGTAAAATGAGGATCATGTAAAATGAGGATCATGTAAAATGAGGATCCTTTCAGCAGTAGTGCTGATGTAGAGGTGGCATTTTGTTTTATTTTTAAATATATATTTTTTTATTTTATACATGCCCTTATTGTACTTCCTCAATGTTTTTATGTTGCACTTTATCACCAAAGTAAGTTCCGAGGTTGTGAGATGTGTTCACCGACAATAAAAGTCTGATTTTTTGGTGACGATATGACAGAGCAGCTCAGTGACACCACACACACGAGGAGTAAATGTGGTGCTAAATCAGGTAAATGATCCTGTGGCGTGTGGCTTTAGTTTAAACGTGGTCGTGGTGCAGATGTGGCGTGTGGCTTTAGTTTAAACGGGTCGTGGTGCAGATGTGGCGTGTGGCTTTAGTTTAAACGTGTCGTGGTGCAGATGTGGCGTGTGGCTTTAGTTTAAACAGGTCGTGGTGCAGATGTGGCGCGTGGCTTTAGTTTAAACAGGTCGTGGTGCAGATGTGGCGCGTGGCTTTAGTTTAAACAGGTCGTGGTGCAGATGTGGCGCGTGGCTTTAGTTTAAACAGGTCGTGGTGCAGATGTGGCGCGTGGCTTTAGTTTAAACAGGTCGTGGTGCAGATGTGGCGTGTACCTGGCGCGTGGCGGCGGGCGCGTGGAGCCCTGAGTCGGCTGGTTCCTCCCAGGCCTGGTACAGAGGCTGGATCAGCTGCCCCGACCTGCACACGGCAAAGAAGTTCAGCACAAAACAGAGAGACTACAGAGGGACTACAGAGAATCCAGAGATACTCCACACACAGTACAGACTCTGGGGGTCTGGGTGTGGGTCTGGGTGTGGGTCTGGGTGTGGGTCTGGGTGTGGGTCTGGGTGTGGGTCTGGGTGTGGGTCTGGGTGGGGGTAAACTGGGTGGGGGTCTGGGTGGGGGTCTGGGTGGGGGTCTGGGTGGGGGTCTGGGTGTATGTTTTCCGAGTGCACAGACCTCTTGAGGAGGTAGGGGTCAAAGGGGAAGAAACAGTCCAGAGGGTTGGTGTTGGTGGTGACTCGGTCTCCTCCGGTGGAGCTACGGACGACAGGCAGCGTGTGTCTGCTGTTCCTCTCGATCACGGTGTAGCAGAACACCACCTGGTACCTCCTGAGAACACACAAGAACACACGGGTGGAGTGTTTAAGTTCTACACATGAACACCACCTGGTACTTCCTGAGAACACACGGGTGGAGTGTTTAGGTTCTACACATGAACACCACCTGGTACTTCCTGAGAACACACGGGTGGAGTGTTTAGGTTCTACACATGAGCCTCGGCTGAGGTTTCTAGAGTCGTAATGTATGAAAAGGACATTTACCAAAAGTGTGGGGTCTGAAAACTATTCTGGGATGTACAGTTTTATTAAAGTGACTGTTGTAAAAGTACTTGAGTAGTTTGAGAGTACCTCATGATGGCGGCGAACATGTGTGTGACGGTGGGAAGACACACTTTGAGAGGGTTGAGCTGACACATGACCATCCGCTCAAGGTTCAGGCTCTGCAGATACTCCAGCCCTGCACAACAGCAGAATACAGTCAGAACTACAGAGAACACAGTCAGAACTACTGAGAACACAGTCAGAACTACTCAGAATACAGTGAGAACTACTGAGAATACAGTCAGAACTACTGAGAACACAGTCAGAACTACTCAGAATACAGTGAGAACTACTGAGAACACAGTCAGAACTACTGAGAATACAGTCAGATCTACTGAGAACACAGTCAGAACTACTGAGAATACAGTCAGGACTACTGAGAATACAGTCAGAACTACTGAGAATACAGTCAGAACTACTGAGAATACAGTCAGAACTACAGAGAACACAGTCAGAACTAGAGAGAATAAAGTCAGAACTACTGAGAATACAGTCAGAACTACAGAGAATAAAGTCAGAACTACTCAGAATACAGTCAGAACTACTCAGAATACAGTCAGAACTACAGAGAACACAGTCAGAACTACTGAGAATACAGTCAGAACTACTGAGAATACAGTCAGATATACTGAGAATACAGTCAGAACTACTGAGAATACAGTGAGAACTACTGAGAACACAGTCAGAACTACTGAGAATACAGTGAGAACTACTGAGAACACAGTCAGAACTACTGAGAATACAGTCAGATATACTGAGAATACAGTCAGAACTACTGAGAATACAGTGAGAACTACTGAGAACACAGTCAGAACTACTGAGAACACAGTCAGAACTACTGAGAATACAGTCAGAACTACTACTGAGAATACAGTCAGAACTACTACTGAGACTCATACAGTCAGAACTACAGAGAATACAGTGAGAACTACTGAGAACACAGTCAGAACTACTGAGAACACAGTCAGATATACTGAGAATACAGTCAGAACTACTGAGAATACAGTGAGAACTACTGAGAACACAGTCAGAACTACTGAGAACACAGTCAGAACTACTACTGAGAATACAGTCAGATATACAGAGAATACAGTCAGAACTACTGAGAATACAGTCAGAACTACTGAGAATACAGTCAGAACTACTCAGAATACAGTGAGAACTACAGAGAACACAGTCAGAACTACAGAGAATACAGTCAGAACTACTCAGAATACAGTCAGAACTATTCAGAATACAGTCAGAACTATTCAGAATACAGTCAGAACTACTCAGAATACAGTGAGAACTACTCAGAATACAGTCAGATCTACTGAGAACACAGTCAGAACTACTCAGAATACAGTCAGAGCTGCGCAGTCAGCGCTTTTCAAACTGCTTATATGAAAGTCTGCACAGTTTGAAAACACAAGATTCAGTTCACATTTACCAACAACTTACACAAACAGTAGGTTTGAGAACAATGTGCCTCTCCCTCAGTGCAGATATAATGTATAAACAGCTCCTGAGGCCAAAATAAGCCTGCTGTGTTCTGCATCTAATTATACAACATTTTACTGTCTGATAATCAGGAAGTGCGTGTTTTTTGTTTTTTTTTTTATTTGGTTGGGACAGTGCATGTTAATGAACAGACATGACAGACATGAATGTAAACACGCCGGGTTATAGCCAGAGGCTAATTTCCACCCCCGTTGTCCCAAGGGCTGGGGTAGGTGGGTTAAGTGTCTTGCCCAAGGACACAACGACAGCATTCAGTGTTAGCATTACCCTGATGGCATAACTCTTGCCTGTTGAATCCAGACTGATCACTGCCTGTGTTTTATACAGAGGGACATCAGTCTGGTCACCACTCCCTCCATCGTGTCTCGAAAAAAACAGACCCGTCCAATCAGGTCTTTTTATTTCAGTGACACATGTGAAACGAAGAAGCTCATTGGTCCCCATCATTTACAACAAAATCAACTTTCTCTCACCTCAGATTAACAGAGTTTAGTACTTCGCTCATTGATTCTGCACAAAGACACCATGTTCTCAATCCTCTGTGATATTTCTTTTTCCCTCTGAACAGGTTTTGTTTAGAACATGTCCCTGATTGGATAATCCACTTGTCAATCACACTCATCTGAACTCAGCGGATTCACCAGTGAAACACTCACATCTTTGTTAAATATTGAGTGTCCAGTGTATTCAAGCAGCACTGCACACTCAGAGTTGTGCTTATAAACTCATCTCAGTGAATAATTAGCATGTTCAGAATGGATAAACGAGGAACACCTTTAAACCACTGCAAAACTCTCCTCTTCACATTTGTAAACTTAAAGTCAGACCTCTCTTCATGTTGCCCTCCAGCATGGCTCTGTGTCTGAACACCAGGGTGTAGAACACGGCCTGACAGGCGCTGTAGAACGGCCCGTGCAGGTCCAGGTCACAGAACTGTTTCTCCACAGAGTCCTGAGAGTCTAAGTACGAATGGATCCAGGACACCAGCAGGTCGAGGCACGCCCGGACTGTCCTGAACACAGCACAGACACAAGAGGAATACTAGTTTACATCATTAAAGTGCATACGGCTGGTTTTTGTGTTTTTCTACTTATTTTATGTGGTGAGATATATATTACCTGTGATAAACAGTTTAAACTCAGTCAGGTGAAAGTTTGTCAAGAAAAGTTGAAAATTATAGGAAGTAGCACTATGTTAAAAAAAAAAAAAGAGAAAATCGCTCCAAACTACCAACTTTTACCTCGGGGGGTTCGACTTACGCGACGGGGATGAACTTGGCGCGAGCGAGGAAGCTGCCCATGTATCCGAGCGCGGCCTGACGGAGAACTGCAGCCTGGGAAGGATTCTGGACCAGTCTCCAGAGGTGCTCCAGGAAGGCCTCTGACAGAGCCTAAACACACACATATATACACGTATGTACACACATGTACACATCTGTACACAAATGTACACATCTGTACACAAATGTACACACGTACACACATGTACACATATGTACGCGTGTACACAAACGTACACATCTGTACACAAATGTACACATCTGTACACAAATGTACACATCTGTACACACGTATACACATGTACACATATGTACACAAATGTACACACATGTACACATATGTACACAAATGTACACATATGTACACACGTATACACATGTACACATATGTACACAAATGTACACACATGTACACATCTGTACACAAATGTACACATCTGTACACAAATGTACACATATGTACACACGTATACACATGTACACATATGTACACAAATGTACACACATGTACACATATGTACACAAATGTACACATCTGTACACATCTGTACACAAATGTACACATATGTACACACATGTACACATATGTACACACGTATACACATGTACACATATGTACACATGTAAACATAGGTACACGTGTACACACATGTACACATATGTACACGTGTACACACATGTACACATGTACACAAATATACACATGGACACATGTACACATATGTACACGTGTACACACATGTACACATATGTACACATATGTACACACGTACACATATGTACACAAATATACACACGTATACACATGTATACATATGTACACACGTATACACATGTACACATATGTACACGTGTACACATATGTACACAAATGTACACATATGTACACACATATACACATGTACACAAATATACACATGTACACATATACACACAAACACATGTACACATATGTACACGTGTACACACATGTACACATATGTACACATGTACACATATGTACACACATATACACATGTACACATATATACACATGTATACACACAAACACACACATGTACACATCTGTACACATGTATACACACACACAAACACACATATACACATGTACACACATACACATGTATACACACAAACATGTATACACACAAACACACATATATATACACATGTACACATATATACACATGTACACACACAAACACACACAAGAGTCAGATGTATACACTCTGCACGGTTCACTGTTTAAACACTGTCTGGAGGCACTGCAGCGCCCTCTGCTGTCGGCTTTGGGATTGAACAATGTTCTGCTTCTAGAGCCGTGTGTTTGTTGTGAACAGTTTGACCCAGACTGAGTCCGGTGATACTTTATGGGCCTAAAAAAAGTCCAGAGTTTTATCTACGACAAAACTAAAAGGTCAGAATGTGGACGGAGCATTTTTCAGAGACCAGAGAAGATGACTTTGGATTAATGGATTAATGAAACGAGTGTGAATAAAACAAAATACAACTCCAGGTGTGTTTTTGATGTGTAAATAAAACAATGAAAAATGTGTAAAAGCTTAAAAAGTATAATATGTTTTATTTTGTATTTATTTTAATGCTCCGGTGTTTACTACAGGGGACGCACATAAAATCTCATTTCTGATCCAAGTTTTTTTGTACAGCACATTTTATAAAACAAAGATCATTTTCAAAGGGCTGGGAGTGTGTTTAAAGGGACTGACCAGTCTGAAGCTGCAGAGGTAGAAGAGGGCGTACTGGACGTGGGAGCAGGCGTGCGTGGGCAGGATCACCTTATCAAACACAGCCAGCAGGTCCCTGTACAACGCCTTGGTCTGGTCCAGATGCAGAACGCCTAAACACACAGGGCGGGACACAAGCAGGAGTATGATGCTAAATACGACACTTATACAATTAAAGGAGGGAGTTTTAACACAGTACTGGAGCCCCGATGGGCTGTGGTTTCTGAATTATCATTTGGTTTGGTGGGATAGAACCTGTGGTGAATATTTATCATAGTTTTACTTTAGTTAAAGTAGCGGTTTGTGGGGAAAAAGTTGAGAATAAAATATGGCAAACAGCACTGAGGTCTAAAACGGAATCTCTCAATGTCATTAACAAACTCCATCCAAAATCTATATACTATATACTATATAGTATATATACACACGAGGACACATTTTCTCACAGTTTGAAATGGATTTAACAAAAGGTCATTTTTATTTGTCCTCGACGTTCGCCTGATGCAGCAAAGTCTCAGTCTTGATCCTGTTAGATCTGAGTCTCCTTTGACACCGTGGATCATGGATCCTCTTACAGGACGCCTGACCTGTGGGGTGCCCCAGGGGTCAGTCCTGGGACCCCTGTTGTTCAATCTCTAAATGCTGCCCCCTACAGGCCAGTTAATACACAGCAATAATGTGTCACACCTGCAGAGACTCAGATCTATGTGTCACTGCAGCAGGTGAATCTGGACCAGTGGATTCACTCTGACACTGATCAGATCAGTGTGTGGATGAAAACTACTTTCTCCAGATAAACTCAGACAAGATGAAAGTCACAGACCCACAGAAACATAGAGAAAGTGTCAGAGTCACCTCCAGTCTCTCTCTCTAAAACCTTCAAATCAGTCTGAAATCTAGAGGTAATAATGGACTCAGACTTGAACTTTAACAGTCACATCAAATCAAGAACATCTGCAGCTTTTTACATCTAAAAACACGTCAAAAATCAAAGGTAAACTGTCCAAACCAGACTCAGAGAGACTTATCCTGCATCTGTCTCCAGGAGGTTAGACGACTGTAACGTCTCACTGGCCTCTGCAAACGAGACAGAACAGAACATCCAGAACACTGCTGCGAGAGTCTGACTAGAACCAGGAAGTACTTCACACATGTGTCTGTGTCAGGTGAAGTACTTCACACATGTGTCACACATGTGTCTGTGTCAGGTGAACACATGTGTGTCAGGTCACACATGTGTCTGTGTCAGGTGAAGTACTTCACACACGTGTCTGTGTCAGGTGAAGTACTTCACACATGTGTCCTGTGTCAGGTGAAGTACTTCACACATGTGTCCTGTGTCAGGTGAAGTACTTCACACATGTGTCTGTGTCAGGTGAAGTACTTCACACATGTGTCCTGTGTCAGGTGAAGTACTTCACACACGTGTCCTGTGTCAGGTGAAGTACTTCACACACACATGTGTCCTGTGTCAGGTGAAGTACTTCACACACGTGTCTGTGTCAGGTGAAGTACTTCACACATGTGTCTCTGTGTCAGGTGAAGTACTTCACACATGTGTCTGTGTCAGGTGAAGTACTTCACACACGTGTCCTGTGTCAGGTCAGGTGAAGTACTTCACACATGTGTCTGTGTCAGGTGAAGTACTTCACACATGTGTCTGTGTCAGGTGAAGTACTTCACACATGTGTCTGTGTCAGGTGAAGTACTTCACACATGTGTCTGTGTCAGGTCTCTGCACTGATTATTTCTGTTCTGATTTGTTGTACTGTGATCTTAAAGTTTTTCTTACTCTGTAAAACACTTTAAATTACTCTGTACGACGTCACATCCTGGGTCCAACCAGGACGTAAAATGATAAACTTCACCAAAGTTTAAAAAGTAGAACCAAATAGACCATATTTTGTGTAAAATCCTCAGTTGACTGTGTGGTTTAACCTTGTCGTCGTCACAAACTGAGGGATTCCTCTGGTTGTTTGATGACATCATAATCGCAGATGGAGGGCGGGGCTTATATAACTCAAGAGAAGAGTCACTGTTTTTTAAAGAACTCTTCAAACTTATGATTCACAAACATTTTACTTCATTATTTTTGTCATATTAATCTTATGGTTTAAAGTCCATCAGAATCTCACAGTTTGAAAATGGTGAAGTGAACAGAACCTGAGGAGAAGTATTATCCACTGACCGTTCACATGGCAGACGTCTTTGATATACGCGAGGAGCACAGCCATCAGGGTGTCCAGCCGCTCAGCCACCGGGTGAGCCATGATCGAGGAGGGGGAATGTGCATGGAGGTCCTCGTCCTGAAACACAGCGGCTCATGACTTTTACTCAATCACGATTGAACAGGACATTAAAGTTCACTTCTTCATTCAGACTCTCCAAACACACTGGTCTGTACTGACTTTTAATCAGGTAACACTGGGATTTTTGTTGTTTGTGGAGGAGATTATGGAGCTCCAGAAAGTCTTTGTGATTTGATGAATTTAAACTGCGTTTTTTCAATACGATTGTGATTCATTTCGCAGCCGTTTTTGACACGAAATGGCCCCTGTTTAGTGTCTTACGTTGAGAGGAGTGTGATTACAGCCACAGTCTGTGTCCCTCAGGCGTCTGATCCAAAGCAAAAGACAAAGTTTAAATCTGTCACAGCCACAGAGCAGCTTTAACTCACAGCAGAAAACTCCATGTGTCCTACTTATGTTTCCTCGTCACACACAGACCTGGAGCTGTGTTTTGTTTCATTCTCACATGTTTAACACACAAACCTGCAGATTTAGTTCTTCTCTAAAACTGAAAACAGTCTGTTCCACCTTGTGATGTCATCATGTGGTGATACAGGAAGTGCTCCACTGTGTTTTTAAACTCCACCTTCACTAGAATCATCTGGATCATTTCAGTCCTGGAGTTGCCTCTTATCTCAACTGAACTAAAGGCAAAAGGAGCTGTTCACTTGAAAACTACCACTTGATGACATCACAAGGTGGAACAGAGCATGTTGAGCTTTGCAGATGTTACAGACGAATAATAAAGTGTGACTCAAACATGTGAATGAAACAAACACGACTCCAGGTCTGTTTGTGATGAGTAACATTATAAAGAGTTGATTTTGTATAATATAAGACCTTTAAAGTCTAAGGACTGACTGAGTTAAAACAGTTTGGTGATAAATTAAAGTGTGTTACCATGTCAAAGAGCGCCTCCTCTGGCTGCTGGTGCATGCTACGCTCCTCCGCCTCCTCGATGTCATTCCTGGAGGCGTTGACCTGAGAGGAGACACAGCTCAGACTCTATGTACCAGAGGTTCACCGGTTCAGTACTCGGATCAGCAGATATTCATGTGATTGTATAATATCGGTGCATTTGGAGAATATTCACAGTGGTACTCACGTCCAGCTGGAGCATCTTGTCTATGATGATTTCCAGGACGTCTTTGCGCACAGACGGGACGTACACGCTCACACGCAGCAGGTTGTGGACGTAGCACTCCTGCAGGACAGACACGAGAGTCAGGGAGTGTCTCGTGTGTCACTGGGATTAAGTAACATTTAAATCACATCATCTTTTATTCTTCTGAAAATCTTTTATTCTGAAAATCCTCTATTCACCCAAAACAACAACGTTTTATAAGTTTCACTTTTGTTTTTGCCGCTGAGACCCCTTGTCCCTGCTCTACACCCCCCATCGAAGAGAGAATGAAACTGCTGCACATCGCATCAGGTTTGTGAAGTTATAGTGTTTTATTTTGTATCCAGCTTTTGTTTATTTCTGAAAAATATCTGTGCGAGAGCATAAAGCCCAGGAGACATGGCACGATTACTCAAACACTCATGGATGAGATATAAAACCTCTTCAGTTTTGGATGTTTTTGATGAGGGAACAATGTAATAACTCTGAATATCCTGTGAATGAAGGATACAGTGACTTGAGAGGCCACGTCGAGTCTGTAAAGCTCATCACAAGAGTAGGACATAATATTATTATCATTATTATTATTATATGAGCAGTTCACAGTAAAGTCTAAAATTGCTCTTGTTGTGTCATTTTTTTGTGTATTTGAAATAAAGACGAGTCAATCAAATCCGTCCGTGCAGAAGTCTGACCAGAGTCCTGGACGACTTCTGGATGAAGGGGAACTTCTCCTGCAGGATGGGGGTGAGGAAGCGGCCTGTCCTGAGGAGACACACACAGGTTACAGCGCCCCCTGAGGACAGAGGTTATTATAACAGACGCGTGGTTAGAGCAGCACTTACGATGGCACATATCTGCTGATGAGCTGCAGAGCCTGGTGGCACTGCTCGAAGTTCCTGGGCAGGTCTATAAACCACAGACATGTTATGAGAGAGGGCACATGTACATCCACACTCCAACGACCAGGAGGTGGCGCTCTTGGGTGTAACAGTGGACGCATTATGGTTGTGCTTAAAGGGCATGTCCCTGATTGTAATTTATTCTTGTCCAGATAAATACTCTTTACGTTTTATCGTGCTCTGCTTGGTAAAAGCTGCTAAATAAGAAAAAAAAGAAAAAAATCAATTTATTCGGTAATAACTAACACATCATCATCGGGTCATCTTTTTTCCTCCAATCAGGTCTAGTGTTACTCAGAATCATGGAAACGACGGCACTGTCCCAGAGTTTTTATGTTTCATGGTGCAACATCACAGAGAGGAAGTGGGCGGGGCTAAACGTTCAAACTAAAACAGTTGAAAGTGCAGACCCTTCACATCGTGTATCGAAAGTGTATGTGCGTGTTTCTTACTTTCGTCTTCATCGTCTGAGTCTGAGAAGTCCACTCCTCCTTCACTCACCGTCACTCGCTCTGGACAGGTCAAAGGTCAAAGTCAAACTGTGACTGATCAAAAGTATCACAAATCAAGTAATCCATAATCCATTTTTTTGTTATTTTGAGTTTATTTTTCGTTTGCTACATTCCATTAGTCTTCATTTATAGTTTTGATGCTTCAGTGAGAATCTACAGTTTAAATAATGATGGAAATAAAGAAGAAACATCAAAGAAACGTTTGAGCAGAGTGAAGAGTGAAGAGTAACTCACTGGGGATGAAGTGAGACACCACCATGTTGAGGCAGGGGCACAGATACACCGTCTGTGCAGACACCAGGTTACTCAGGAACGACAGGTACTCCTCCACCACAGCCTGACTGCGCCCCACCCACGGGAGGCGCTATAGAGAGGGGCACACAAGCACAGGGGTCAAGCACAGGGGTCGGGCACAGGGGTCAACCACAGGGGTCGGGCACAGGGGCACAGGGGTCGGGCACAGGGGTCAACCACAGGGGTCAACCACAGGGGTCAACCACAGGGGTCGGGCACAGGGGTCGGGCACAGGGGTCAACCACAGGGGTCAACCACAGGGGTCAACCACAGGGGTCGGGCACAGGGGTCGGGCACAGGGGTCGGGCACAGGGGTCGGGCACAGGGGTCGGGCACAGGGGTCAGGCACAGGGGTCGCGTGTATGTTGCATCTATGTTGCGTGTATGTTGTGTGTACGTTGCATATATGTTACGTGTATGTGGCGTGTATGTTGCGTTTATGTTGCGTGGGCGCTGCGTGTATGTGGCGTGTGCGCTGCGTGTATGTGGCGTGTGCGCTGCGTGTATGTTGCGTGTGTGCTGCGTGTGTGCTGCGTGTATGTGGCGTGTGCGCTGCGTGTATGTGGCGTGTATGTGGCGTGTGCGCTGCGTGTATGTTGCGTGTATGTTGCGTGTATGTTGCGTGTATGTTGCGTGTATGTTGCATGTATGTTGCGTGTATGTTGCGTTGCATATGTTGCATGTATGTTGCGTGTATGTTGCGTGTATGTTGCGTGTATGTTGCGTGTATGTTGCGTGTATGTTGCGTGTATGTTGCGTGTATGTTGCATGTATGTTGCGTGTATGTTGCGTGTATGTTGCGTGTATGTTGCGTGTATGTTGCGTGTATGTTGCGTGTATGTTGCGTGTATGTTGCGTGTATGTTGCGTGTATGTTGCGTGTATGTGGCGTGTATGTTGCGTGTATGTGGCGTGTATGTTGCGTGTATGTTGCGTGTATGTTGCGTGTATGTGGCGTGTATGTGGCGTGTATGCTGCGTGTATGTGTGGCGTGTATGTTGCATGTATGTGGCGTGTATGTTGCGTGTGTGCTGCGTGTATGTGGCGTGTATGTTGCGTGTATGCTGCGTGTATGTGGCGTGTATGTTGCGTGTATGTGGCGTGTATGTTGCGTGTATGTGGCGTGTATGTTGCGTGTGTGCTGCGTGTATGTTGCGTTCTCACCAGCACACCGTGGATGAGCTGCTCATGTTCTTTACTGAGCAGAGTCACACAGCTCCTGAACTCCTGCAGCCAGTTCACGATCTGAGCGTCCTGTTCAGAGCAAAACGTCATTTACCCATAATTCCATCTGAGTAAACGACGGCGTCCAGACACGTCGTTTACTCTGGTCTAAATATGGAGGCACATTTAACCTGGCAGCAGGATGAATTCTCCTGATACTAGTGAAACTGGAGCGACTGCAGGTCACAGTGGTTCAGACCAATCACAGATCAGCTCTGTGGTTTGGCGATGCAGATGGACATACTTCAGACTGTGTGAAACACACTTTTGTGCTTTTCTTATCGCTAGATCTAACAACAGTAATGTTGCTGTGACACTTGGACTCATCAGATTGAAATATTCGACATTCTGCCTTTTTCCAGATCGATCCCAGACGGTCGAGCTCAGAGTGTTTCACGTGTCAGTCTCACCTGAGCCTCGTTAGTCTGAGAAATGGACCAGTCCAAAGTCCAGCTCTGAGTGAAAAGTGATGTTTACTCGACTCAAACAGAGGTGACTGTACCTTTATCTCAGGGTCTGTCAGCTGATGTCGAAGCAGCTCATAGTTACTCAGTTCCCCCTACAACACACACAAGCATATATATATATAACAGTGTAATCTGGGCCCTTTACACAGTGTAATCTGTGCCTTTAAACAGTGTAATCTGGGCCCTTTACACAGTGTAATCTGTGCCTTTAAACAGTGTAATCTGGGCCCTTTACACAGTGTAATCTGTGCCTTTAAACAGTGTAATCTGGGCCTTTAAACAGTGTAATCTGGGCCTTTAAACAGTGTAATCTGGGCCTTTAAACAGTGTAATCTGGGCCTTTAAACAGTGTAATCTGGGTCTTTAAACAGGGTAATCTGGGCCTTTAAACAGTGTAATCTGGGTCTTTAAACAGTGTAATGTGGGCCTTTAAACAGTGTAATCTGGGCCTTTAAACAGTGTAATCTGGGCCTTTAAACAGTGTAATCTGGGCCTTTAAACAGTGTAATCTGGGCCTTTAAACAGTGTAATCTGGGCCTTTAAACAGTGTAATATGGGTCTTTAACAGGGTAATCTGGGCCTTTAAACAGTGTAATCTGGGTCTTTAAACAGGGTAATCTGGGCCTTTAAACAGTGTAATGTGGGCCTTTAAACAGTGTAATGTGGGCCTTTAAACAGTGTAATCTGGGTCTTTAAACAGGGTAATCTGGGCCTTTAAACAGTGTAATCTGGGCCTTTAAACAGTGTAATCTGGGTCTTTAAACAGGGTAATCTGGGCCTTTAAAACAGTGTAATGTGGGCCTTTAAACAGTGTAATATGGGCCTTTAAACAGTGTAATCTGGGCCTTTAAACAGTGTATCTGGGCCTTTAAACAGTGTAATCTGGGTCTTTAAACAGGGTAATCTGGGCTTTAAAACAGTGTAATGTGGGCCTTTAAACAGTGTAATGTGGGCCTTTAAACAGTTTAATCTGGGCCTTTAAACAGTGTAATCTGGGCCTTTAAACAGTGTAATCTGGGCCTTTAAACAGTGTAATCTGGGTCTTTAAACAGGGTAATCTGGGCCTTTAAACAGTGTAATGTGGGCCTTTAAACAGTGTAATGTGGGCCTTTAAACAGTGTAATCTGGGCCTTTAAACAGTGTAATCTGGGCCTTTAAACAGTGTAATCTGGGTCTTTAAACAGGGTAATCTGGGCCTTTAAACAGTGTAATCTGGGCCTTTAAACAGTGTAATGTGGGCCTTTAAACAGTTTAATCTGGGCCTTTAAACAGTGTAATCTGGGCCTTTAAACAGTGTAATCTGGGCCTTTAAACAGTGTAATGTGGGCCTTTAAACAGTTTAATCTGGGCCTTTAAACAGTGTAATCTGGGCCTTTAAACAGTGTAATCTGGGCCTTTAAACAGTGTAATCTGGGTCTTTAAACAGGGTAATCTGGGGCCCTTTGTCTGTGTTCTTTGCCTGGAATGTTCCACAGAATCTTTAACTTCATCTCCATGGTGACAGGCTGGCGATGTCACCACACTGTTACAGATCAGATCTGTGGCGAGGTGACACCACCACCACCAAACACAATAAACACATGGAGATAGAAAGTTTAATGCCATAATGTGGAATATTTCAGGCAAAGCAATAACAGACAGACATGTCCCAACATGTCTCCAGAATCATGTCCACAGTCACATGTCCAGAGTCATAAACACAGACACATGTCCACAGACACATGTCCACAGACACATGTCCAGAGTCATAAACACAGAGACATGTCCACAGAGACATGTCCACAGAGACATGTCCAGAGTCATAAACACAGACACATGTCCACAGACACATGTCCACAGACACATGTCCACAGACACATGTCCAGAGTCATAAACACAGAGACATGTCCACAGAGACATGTCCACAGAGACATGTCCAGAGTCATAAACACAGACACATGTCCACAGACACATGTCCACAGAGACATGTCCAGACACATGTCCACAGAGACCTGTCCACAGTCACATGTCCAGAGTCATAAACACAGACACATGTCCACAGAGACATGTCCAGACACA
The DNA here is from genome assembly GCA_019594935.1 of Periophthalmus modestus. Classification (NCBI taxonomy): domain Eukaryota; kingdom Metazoa; phylum Chordata; class Actinopteri; order Gobiiformes; family Gobiidae; genus Periophthalmus; species Periophthalmus modestus. Next base: position 96,105 of record JAIEZT010000019.1, on the reverse strand, counting down.
TGTCCACAGACACATGTCCACAGACACATGTCCAGAGTCATAAACACAGAGACATGTCCACAGAGACATGTCCAGACACATGTCCACAGAGACCTGTCCACAGTCACATGTCCAGAGTCATAAACACAGAGACATGTCCACAGAGACATGTCCAGACACACATGTCCACAGAGACATGTCCACAGACCACATGTCCAGAGTCATAAACACAGAGACATGTCCAGACACATGTCCAGACACATGTCCAGACACATGTCCAGACACATGTCCAGACACATGTCCACAGAGACATGTCCACAGACACATGTCCAGAGTCATAAACACAGACACATGTCCACAGAGACATGTCCACAGTCACATGTCCAGAGTCATAAACACAGACACATGTCCACAGAGACATGTCCAGACACATGTCCACAGAGACATGTCCAGACACATGTCCACAGAGACATGTCCACAGACACATGTCCAGAGTCATAAACACAGAGACATGTCCACAGAGACATGTCCAGACACATGTCCACAGAGACATGTCCACAGACACATGTCCAGAGTCATAAACACAGACACATGTCCACTCACCTTTTTATATTCCGCTAAAGTGTCCGCCACTGTCCCCCCGAAGCGGACTGTCTTCATAGGAGGAGAGTTCAAGAAGTCCCGACTGCCCAGGTCCATCTCCAACAACCAGGACAGACAACTGTCCTACAGCAGGGACATGTCCACTGTCCCCTACAAAACTACGACGACAAATCAGACACCAGCACCACCAGCAGCACCAGTCCAACACCAGACAAATCAGACAACAGTCCAACGGAGAGACACGAGGAGACAAATCAGACAACAGTCCAACAGAGAGACACGAGGAGACAAATCAGACAACAGTCCAACGGAGAGACACGAGAAGACAAATCAGACAACAGTCCAACAACGGGGACAGGAAGAGACAGAGACCAGCGGGGACGTGTCCTCTGTCCCCCGCCTGTTCAGGCTCCTGTGGACACCTGAGGACAGTCTCTGAGGAGGTGGATCAGGCGCGTGTGAGCTACACCGGAAGTACGAACCATATTTACGGAAGTGACGTTAGTCCTACGAAGAAATGTGTCCGGCGGCTCCGCTCGTGTCACGACAGTTCCGCCCCAGAGTCCTCCTGATTTAACCCTGTAAGAGGCAGTTTCACTTTAATATCTGTTTTTAAAAAGAACAGACCCGTGTCACCATGTTCCTCATAGATTTACATATGTAACACAGATAAATATGATTTTATTATTTAATCCTTATGTGCTGTTCACTCATGGATCTATAATAAGAGTTTATTATACTTCATGTGTTTACTTCATTGTGACACTTTCAGCGCTCCGGGTCCAACTTCAGCTCCGGGTCCAACTTCAGCTCTGAGTCCAACTTCAGCTCTGAGTCCAACTTCAGCTCCGAGTCCAACTTCAGCTCCGAGTCCAACTTCAGCTCTGAGTCCAACTTCAGCGCTCCGGGAGTGGAGGAAGGTGGTGGAGTGAATGGGGGTGGTGGAAACAAAGGGTGGGGGGAGTGGTGGAGGTGGTGGAGGTGGTGGAGGTGTGGATGGAGGTGGTGGGAGGAGTAGATGGGGGGGGGGGTGGTGGTGGTGGAGGGTGGTGGAGTGGATGGAGGTGGTGGAGTAGATGGGGGTGGTGGAGTGGTGGAGGGTGGTGGAGTGGACGGAGGGTGGTGGAGTGGTGGAGGGTGGTGGAGTGGATGGAGGTGGTGGAGGTGGTGGAGTGGATGGAGGTGGTGGAGTAGATGGGAGTGGTGGAGAGTGGTGGAGGTGGTGGAGGGTGGTGGAGTGGATGGAGGTGGTGGAGTGGTGATGGGTGGAGTGGAGTGGAGTGGAGGGGTGGTGGAGTGGTGGAGGTGGTGGAGTGGATGGAGGTGGTGGTGTAGATGGGGGTGGTGGAGTGGTGGAGGTGGGGGAGTGGTGGAGGGTGGTGGAGTGGGATGGAGGTGGTGGAGTAGATGGGGGTGGTGGAGTGGTGGAGGTGGTGGAGGGTGGTGGAGTGGTGGAGGTGGTGAGTAGATGGAGGTGTGGTGGTGTGTGTGGTGGGGGTCACAAAAAAGTCCAGACTGTGGCTTTAACTGTGTAAAGGACTTGTACTGTGTGGCTGACTCCACCAGGGGGCGCTCTCTCCTTCAGATGGACAGTGCTCATGGCTCCAGAGCAGGAGGCAAAAAAGAAAAGACACAAAGGAAGAAGAAAAACAGAAAGAAGGAGAAAAGAAGAGAAAGAAAAACTTTGAGTTGTTTTGATTAGATTTTTGGGGCAGAAAGACTCACAACAGGAACCACCTTAAGTGAAGAGCGCCCCCTACCTGCAGTGTGCTGCCGTTCGTTTAGGGCACAGACAATAAAAGAAAAGAAAAATAATTCATTTGCATCACAAAAAAACAAGAAAAGAGTCAGAAACTATGAGGGAAGAATAAATAATGTTAAAACACTTCAAAGTTGAAAGTTGAAAGTATCGAGTTTCTTTCTGAAGTAGTGATACTGTTACACTTGAAGTACAACAGTATCCACTTTACTTCATAAGTGTCTCCCTCTGGTCCCTGCCCCACAGGTTGGGACGCCTCAGTTAAACATTATTAAACGTCATATTTCCTGAGTAAACAGAGTGTGGGCCAAAAGCAGAAGGTGCAGCCGCGACAACCGAAACTCACACGAGGCTCAGAGGAAACTCACACAAAACTCACACAAAAACTCACAATAAACGCACACAAAACTCACAATAAACTCACACAAAACTCACAATAAACTCACAATAAACTCACAATAAACTCACAATAAACTCACAATAAACTCACAAAAAACTCACACAAAACTCACAATAAACTCACAATAAACTCACACAAAACTCACACAAAACTCACACACAAAAAACTCACACACAACTCACAATAAACTCACAATAAACTCACACACTCACAACTCACAATAAACTCACAATAAACTCACACAAAACTCACACAAAACCCACAATAAACCCACACAAAACTCACACAAAACTCACACAAAACTCACACAAAACTCACACAAAACCCACAGTAAACCCTGGGCACAGCTCTGCTCTGGGAGCGGCTCAGAGATAAACACACGTCCAAAGTCCAACTCCACCAGACGGAGGGAGCGGCTCCTGTCCTACACCTACACCTGTCCTACACCTACACCTACACCTGTCCTACACCTGTCCTACACCTACACCTGTCCTACACCACTGTCCTACACCTACACCTGTCCTACCTACACCTGTCCTACACCTACACCTGTCCTACACCTGTCCTACACCTACATCTACACCTACACCTGTCCTACACCTGTCCTACACCTACACCTGTCCTACACCTGTCCTACACCTACACCTGTCCTACACCTACACCTGTCACCGCACCTACACCTGTCACCGCACCTACACCTGTCCTACACCTACACCTGTCACCGCACCTACACCTGTCACCGCACCTACACCTGTTCTACACCTACACCTGTCCTACACCTACACCTGTCACCGCACCTACACCTGTTCTACACCTACACCTGTCCTACACCTACCCTACACCTACACCTGTCCTACACCCGTCCTACACCTACACCTGTCCTACACCTACACCTTTCACCGCACCTACACCTGTCACCGCACCTACACCTGTCCTACACCTACACCCGTCCTACACCTACACCTTTCACCGCACCTACACCTGTCACCTGTCACCGCACCTACACCTGTCCTACACCTGTCACTGCACCTACACCTGTCCTACACCTACACCTGTCCTACACCTGTCACTGCACCTACACCTGTCCTACACCTGTCCTACAGTAGGACTACTGCAGGATATTTATGTTTTATGTTGTTTTACACCTGTCCTGTACTACTGCAGGATATTTATGTTTTAGTTGTTTTTAGTAGGACTACTGCAGGATACCTGTTTATCACCTGTTGTTTTTAGTAGGACTACTGCAGGATATTTATGTTTTTACCTGTTTTTAGTAGGACTACTGCAGGATATTTATGTTTTAGTTGTTTTACAGTAGGACTACTGCAGGATATTTATGTTTTAGTTGTTTTTAGTAGGACTACTGCAGGATATTTATGTTTTAGTTGTTTTTAGTAGGACTACTGCAGGATATTTATGTTTTAGTTGTTTTTAGTAGGACTACTGCAGGATATTTATGTTTTAGTTGTTTTTAGTAGGACTACTGCAGGATATTTATTTTTTAGTTGTTTTTAGTAGGACTACTGCAGGCTACACATTTCTGGAGTTAAAACATGAGATGTGACCTTTGCCTCATAAATCCACCTCAGAAACACAAATGAAGTTTGTGTCGTGTAGAGCAGCTGCACAAAGTACAGTTCAGATACAAACAGTACTCAGTATTTTTACTCGAGTACACTGTAGAGGTACAAATAAAGTATTTGAGTAGAGTAGTTTTATGTATAATTGTTGCTTTTCTGCCTTAATGTAACATCAAATTTGAAATGAAAGTAACGAGAACAAAGTCTGAAACATGGAGAAACAAACGTCCAGATCAAACTGTTACATAAAACTCAAAAGTCTTTTCAGGAAGAGGAACTTCACCCGACAAACTGTCACGAGTCACACGGTCAGATAGTACTCGGACCTGAGTAAAGTACTTCAGTCAGCAAGTACTGTAACACTGTCCAGAGAGTAAAAGTAAAAGTATGACCTACTACAGTAAAGTAACTTTGTGTAAATGTAACTGAGGAAAACCCACCTCTGGAAATGAACCCGGCCTCATCAGGACCAAGACCAGGACTAAACCAGGACTAAACCAGGTCTAAACCAGGACTAAACCAGGTCTAAACCAGGTCTAAACCAGGTCTAAACCAGGACTAAACCGGGTCTAAACCGGGACTAAACCAGGTCTAAACCAGGACTAAACCAGGACTAAACCAGGTCTAAACCAGGACTAAACCAGGTCTAAACCAGGACTAAACCGGGTAAACCAGGTCTAAACCAGGTCTAAACCAGGACTAAACCAGGTCTAAACCAGGTCTAAACCAGGACTAAACCAGGTCTAAACCAGGACTGAACCAGGTCTAAACCAGGTCTAAACCAGGACTAAACCAGGTCTAAACCAGGACTAAACCAGGTCTAAACCAGGTCTAAACCAGGTCTAAACCAGGTCTAAACCAGGTCTAAACCAGGTCTAACTAAACCAGGTCTAAACCAGGACTAAACCAGGACTAAACCAGGTCTAAACCAGGACTAAACCAGGTCTAAACCAGGACTAAACCAGGTCTAAACCAGGTCTAAACCAGGTCTAAACCAGGTCTAAACCAGGTCTAAACCAGGTCTAAACCAGGACTAAACCAGGTCTAAACCAGGACTAAACCAGGTCTAAACCAGGACTAAACCAGGACTAAACCAGGACTAAACCAGGACTAAACCAGGTCTGAACATTAAATTTACACAGATACAAGTTAAAAAATAATATCTTACATTTATTACTAAACCATGTCAAACCAAAATACACCAAAGACAAAGAGATGAACAGTATGGACACAAAGAGAGGACTCGGGGGGCTCGGGCGGGTAAACGGGGCTCGGGTCGTAAACTCGGGTCGTCGGGACTCGGGCGTCGGGACTCGGTCGTCGGGACTCGGGCGTCGGGACTCGGGCGTCGGGACCAGGTGGACTCGGCCGTCGGGACTCTAAACGTCGGGACTCGGGCGGTCTCGGCAGGTCTAAACGGGCGTCCAGGCGTCGGGAGTCGGGCGTCGGGACTCGGGACTCTGGGACTCGGCCGTCTAAACTCGGGCGTCGGGACTAAACCGTCGGGACTCGGGCGTCGGGACTCGGGCGTCGGGAGTCGGGGTCTCGGGGGCGTCGGGACTCGGGCGTCGGGACTCGGGCGTCGGGACTCGGCCGTCGGGACTCGGGCGTCGGGACTCGGGCGGTCGGGACCAGGGCGTCGGGACCAGGAAACCGGGCGTCGGGACTCGGGCGTCGGGACTAACCTCGGGCGTCGGGACTCGGGCGTCGGGTCTCGGGCGTCGGGACTCGGGACTCTGGACTCGGGCGTCGGGACTCGGGCGTCGGGACCCGGGCGTCGGGACCCGGGCGTCGGGACTCGGGAGTCGGGACTCTGGAATCACAGTGATACATCAGTCTGTGGTTTGAAGAGTCTCATATTCACTCAGACACAAGAGGAAGAATAAGCAAAACAAACACGACCTTCAGCACAGACTGGACCTGAGTTTAACTCGACTATTTTAAAGTTTTTGAACAAACTACAATCTCATCTGATCTGAACCTGCAAAGACACGTTTTCCTCATTCTCAGTGTGAACATGTGAAAGATCCTCCAGATTGACTCCCTGAGCTGCAGAGGCTGCACTAGCTCTGACTCATGATGCAGGTGCTGGGCTTTAGAGACGAGTCACATCAGACTGAGGAGTTTCAGGTTTTAAGTTTCTATATCACATGAAAATGACTCTCGTGACTCTTTAAACCATGTTTCCTCCTCAGAAACTCACTGGAGTCGTGTTTGTTTCATTCACATGTTTGAGTCACACTTTATTAGTCTGTAACATCTCCAAAGATCAAAATGCTCTGTTCCACCTTGTGATGTCATCAAGCAGTGGTTTAACAGCTCCTTTTACCTTTGGCTCAGTGGAGCACTTCCTTGTGACATCACGAGGTGGAACAGAGTGTTCAGTCTGAGAGAATAACACAGACTAAACATTTCAACATGTTAAACTCGGTTCATGTTTTCTGATACTTTACAGGACTTTCACACACCGACTTTCACACACCGACTTTCACACACCGACTTTCACACACCGACTTTCACACACCGACTTTCACACACCGATTTTCACACACCGATTTTCACACACCGACTTTCACACACTGACTTTCACACACCGACTTTCACACAGTGACTTGCTCAGGTGCACAGCAGCAGTGAGCATTGAACCAACAACCTTCAGGTTAGTGGGTAACACTGGCCAAGTCCAACAAGCTCGAAAATAAAAAGAATCTGAATTCAAACCTGACTCAGTGTGTGTCACCTGTGTGTGTGTGCAGTGTCACCTGTGTGTGCAGTGTCACCTGTGTGTACAGTGTCACCTGTGTGTGCAGTGTCACCTGTGTGTGCACTGTCACCTGTGTGTACAGTGTCACCTGTGTGTACAGTGTCACCTGTGTGTGCGGTGTCACCTGTGTGTACAGTGTCACCTGTGTGTACAGTGTCACCTGTGTGTGCGGTGTCACCTGTGTGTGTGTGTAAACTGTGTGTGTCACCTGTGTGTGCAGTGTCACCTGTGTGTACAGTGTCACCTGTGTGTACAGTGTCACCTGTGTGTGCCAGGTGTCACCTGTGTGTACAGTGTCACCTGTGTGTGCAGTGTCACCTGTGTGTACAGTGTCACCTGTGTGTGTGTGTGCAGTGTCACCTGTGTGTGCAGTGTCACCTGTGTGTACAGTGTCACCTGTGTGTGCAGTGTCACCTGTGTGTACAGTGTCACCTGTGTGCACTGTGTCACCTGTGTGTACAGTGTCACCTGTGTGTGCGGTGTCACCTGTGTGTGCAGTGTCACCTGTGTGTACAGTGTCACCTGTGTGTACAGTGTCACCTGTGTGTGTGTGCAGTGTCACCTGTGTGTACAGTGTCACCTGTGTGTGCAGTGTCACCTGTGTGTACAGTGTCACCTGTGTGTGCAGTGTCACCTGTGTGCACTGTGTCACCTGTGTGTACAGTGTCACCTGTGTGTGCGGTGTCACCTGTGTGTGCAGTGTCACCTGTGTGTACAGTGTCACCTGTGTGTGTGGTGTGTGTGTGTGTGTGTGTGCAGTGTCACCTGTGTGTGTGTGTGCGCAGTGTCACCTGTGTGTGCAGTGTCACCTGTGTGTACAGTGTCACCTGTGTGTGTGCAGTGTCACCTGTGTGTGCAGTGTCACCTGTGTGTGCAGTGTCACCTGTGTGCACTGTCACCTGTGTGTACAGTGTCACCTGTGTGTACAGTGTCACCTGTGTGTACAGTGTCACCTGTGTGTGCACTGTCACCTGTGTGTGCAGTGTCACCTGTGTGCAGTGTTACCTGTGTGTACAGTGTCACCTGTGTGTACAGTGTCACCTGTGTGCAGTGTTACCTGTGTGTACAGTGTCACCTGTGTGTACAGTGTCACCTGTGTGCAGTGTTACCTGTGTGCACTGTCACCTGTGTGTACAGTGTCACCTGTGTGTACAGTGTCACCTGTGTGTGCACTGTCACCTGTGTGTGCAGTGTCACCTGTGTGCAGTGTTACCTGTGTGTACAGTGTCACCTGTGTGTACAGTGTCACCTGTGTGCAGTGTCACCTGTGTGTGCACTGTCACCTGTGTGTGCACTGTCACCTGTGTGTGCACTGTCACCTGTGTGTACAGTGTCACCTGTGTGTACAGTGTCACCTGTGTGTGCAGTGTCACCTGTGTGTGCAGTGTCACCTGTGTGTGCACTGTCACCTGTGTGTGCACTGTCACCTGTGTGTACAGTGTCACCTGTGTGTGCACTGTCACCTGTGTGTACAGTGTCACCTGTGTGTACAGTGTCACCTGTGTGTACAGTGTCACATTTCACAATTCAAACCTGACTCAGTATAAAGTGAGTAAGTCTCAGGCTGAAGTGACTGATTATCATCTGTCAATCATTCACAGAACGACGACTGATAAAAGGAAACGAGAAACTGACACGAACAATTTATCTAACAGAGCTCACCTGTGTGAAGGGTCACCTGTGTGTAAGGGTCACCTGTGTGTACAGTGTCACCTGTGTGTACAGTGTCACCTGTGTGTGTGTGTGTGTGTGTGTACAGTGTCACCTGTGTGAAGGGTCACCTGTGTGAAGGGTCACCTGTGTGTACAGTGTCACCTATGTGTGCAGTGTCACCTGTGTGTGTGTGTGTGTGCAGTGTGTGTGTGTACAGTGTCACCTGTGTGAAGGGTCACCTGTGTGAAGGGTCACCTGTGTGTACAGTGTCACCTGTGTGTACAGTGTCACCTGTATGTGTACAGTGTCACCTGTATGTGTACAGTGTCACCTGTGTGTTTAGTGTCACCTGTGTACAGTGTCACCTGTGTGAAGGGTCACCTGTGTGTACAGTGTCACCTGTGTGTGCAGTGTCACCTGTGTGTACAGTGTCACCTGTGTGTGTACAGTGTCACCTGTGTGTGTGTGTGTGTGTGTACAGTGTCACCTGTGTGAAGGGTCACCTGTGTGTACAGGGTCACCTGTGTGTACAGTGTCACCTGTGTGTGCAGTGTCACCTGTGTGTGTGTGTGTGTGTGTGTACAGTGTCACCTGTGTGTGCAGGGTCACCTGTGTGAAGGGTCACCTGTGTGTACAGTGTCACCCTGTGTGTACAGTGTCACCTGTGTGTGTACAGTGTCACCTGTGTGTACAGTGTACAGTGTCACCTGTGTGTGTGTGTGTGTGTACAGTGTCACCTGTGTGAAGGGTCACCTGTGTGTACAGTGTCACCTGTGTGTGCAGTGTCACCTGTGTGTACAGTGTCACCTGTGTGTGTACAGTGTCACCTGTGTGTGTGCAGTGTCACCTGTGTGTGCAGTGTCACCTGTGTGCAGTGTCACCTGTGTGTGTAGTGTCACCTGTGTGTGTAGTGTCACCTGTGTGTGTAGTGTCACCTGTGTGTGTGTAGAGTCACCTGTGTGTGCGGTGTCACCTGTGTGTGCGGTGTCACCTGTGTGTACAGTGTCACCTGTGTGTGCAGTGTCACCTGTGTGTATAGTGTCACCTGTGTGTACAGTGTCACCTGTGTGTGCACGGTCACCTGTGTGTACAGTGTCACCTGTGTGTACAGTGTCACCTGTGTGTGCACAGTGTCACCTGTGTGTGCACGGTCACCTGTGTGTACAGTGTCACCTGTGTGTGCAGTCACCTGTGTGTGTAGAGTGTCACCTGTGTGTACAGTGTCACCTGTGTGTACAGTGTCACCTGTGTGTACAGTGTCACCTGTGTGAAGTGTCACCTGTGTGTACAGTGTCACCTGTGTGTACAGTGTCACCTGTGTGTACAGTGTCACCTGTGTGTGTGCAGTGTCACCTGTGTGTGTGTGTGTCACCTGTGTGTGTACAGTGTCACCTGTGTGTGCAGTGTCACCTGTGTGCACAGTGTCACCTGTGTGTGCACTGTCACCTGTGTGTGCACTGTCACCTGTGTGTGCACTGTCACCTGTGTGCGCAGTGTCACCTGTGTGCACAGTGTCACCTGTGTGCGCAGTGTCACCTGTGTGCGCAGTGTCACCTGTGTGTGTACAGTGTCACCTGTGTGCACAGTGTCACATTTCACCTGTGTGCACACCTGTCACCTGTGTGTGCACTGTCACCTGTGTGCACTGTCACCTGTGTGTGCAGTGTCACCTGTGTGTGCAGTGTCACCTGTGTGTACAGTGTCACCTGTGTGTACAGTGTCACCTGTGTGTGCAGTGTCACCTGTGTGTGTAGTGTCACCTGTGTGTGTAGAGTCACCTGTGTGTACAGTGTCACCTGTGTGTGTAGAGAGTCACCTGTGTGTGCGTGTCACCTGTGTGTACAGTGTCACCTGTGTGTGTGTCACCTGTGTGTACAGTGTCACCTGTGTGTGCAGTGTCACCTGTGTGTACAGTGTCACCTGTGTGTGTACAGTGTCACCTGTGTGTGTACACTGTCACCTGTGTGCAGTGTCACCTGTGTGTGCAGTGTCACCTGTGTGCAGTGTCACCTGTGTGTGTAGAGTCACCTGTGTGTACAGTGTCACCTGTGTGTGTAGAGTCACCTGTGTGTGCAGGTGTCACCTGTGTGTACAGTGTCACCTGTGTGAAGGGTCACCTGTGTGTACAGTGTCACCTGTGTGTGCAGTGTCACCTGTGTGTACAGTGTCACCTGTGTGTACAGTGTCACCTGTCCGCGCACTCACCTGTGCGCGTTCACGCGGTCTCTGGGGGAGGCGCGCGCTCCGTTGTCACTGTTGCCATGGAGACATCCACCTGTGTCACCTGTTCTCCGGAGCCGTGCGCGCGGCCGTTCCTCCGAAAAGAGCCCCGGACAGAGGCGGACACTGCGCCGGACACTCTGCGGGACAGGCGGGTGGACAGGCGGCGCACGGCTCCGCCCAGCGCGCCCAGAGCTCCGCGCTTCTTCGGGAGCAGCCCCACGTCGTCCTCCAGCTCCCCGGGGGGAACCTCGATGTTGCCCGAGTACCAGAAAACCCACCACACCAGGCTGAGGAAGATGATGATGGCGCCCGCGTAGATGAGCAGGTCATAGAAGAAAACGTTCACAAAGACCCCGAGCAGCAGCACGAGCAGCCCCAACACGTCAAACACCACCGCGAGCCAAAAACAGCACGCGCACCGACCCAGACCCCGGTACACCGGCTCCATACCGTCCTCCTGTGCGCCAAAGTGAGCACCGCGGGGCAGGTGAGGCTGTGAGGCGGGGCCAGAGCCGAGGGGAGGGTCCACCTGACCGGGATCAGGTGTCTGTACCTGCGCTGATCCACAGCGGCTCCGCAGAGACCTCCAGAGGCCGGAGAGTGAACCTGCGAGGTGAACCTGCGAGGTGAATGTGTGAGGTGAACGTGTGAGGTGAATGTGTGAGGTGAACGTGTGAGGTGAACCTGCGAGGTGAATGTGTGAGGTGAACGTGTGAGGTGAACGTGTGAGGTGAACCTGCGAGGTGAACCTGTGAGGTGAACCTGTGAGGTGAACCTGCGAGGTGAACGTGTGAGGTGAACCTGCGAGACAAACGTGTGAATCAAACGTGTGAGCCAACCCTCTGAACCATCACCACTTCCTGTGGCGACAGAGCCGCAGCTCCAGGGGAAACCCGCTGTGTGGACACGGCTCTGGCTCATTACGCACGTGGTGGAGGTGTGTGGACTCGGCTCTGGCTCAGGGTGGAGGTGTGTGGACTCGGCTCTGGCTCAGGGTGGAGGTGTGTGGACTCGGCTCTGGCTCAGGGTGGAGGTGTGTGGACTCGGCTCTGGCTCAGGGTGGAGGTGTGTGGACTCGGCTCTGGCTCAGGGTGGAGGTGTGTGGACACGGCTCAGGGTGGAGGTGTGTGGACACGGCTCTGGCTCAGGGTGGAGGTGTGTGGACTCGGCTCAGGCTCAGGGTGGAGGTGTGTGGACTCGGCTCTGGCTCAGGGTGGAGGTGTGTGGACTCGGCTCTCTGGCTCAGGGTGGAGGTGTGTGTGGACTCGGCTCTGGCTCAGGGTGGAGGTGTGTGGACTCGGCTCAGGCTCAGGGTGGAGGTGTGTGGACTCGGCTCAGGCTCAGGGTGGAGGTGTGTGGACTCGGCTCAGGGTGGAGGTGTGTGGACTCGGCTCAGGGTGGAGGTGTGTGGACTCGGCTCTGGCTCAGGGTGGAGGTGTGTGGACTCGGCTCAGGGTGGAGGTGTGTGGACTCGGCTCTCTGGCTCAGGGTGGAGGTGTGTGTGGACTCGGCTCTGGCTCAGGGTGGAGGTGTGTGGACTCGGCTCTGGCTCAGGGTGGAGGTGTGGACACGGCTCAGGGTGGAGGTGTGTGGACACGGCTCTGGCTCAGGGTGGAGGTGTGTGGACTCGGCTCAGGCTCAGGGTGGAGGTGTGTGGACTCGGCTCTGGCTCAGGGTGGAGGTGTGTGGACTCTCGGCTCTGGCTCAGGGTGGAGGTGTGTGGACTCTCGGCTCTGGCTCAGGGTGGAGGTGTGTGGACTCGGCTCAGGCTCAGGGTGGAGGTGTGTGGACTCGGCTCAGGCTCAGGGTGGAGGTGTGTGGACTCGGCTCAGGGGGTGGAGGTGTGTGGACTCGGCTCAGGGTGGAGGTGTGTGGACTCGGCTCTGGCTCAGGGTGGAGGTGTGTGGACTCGGCTCAGGGTGGAGGTGTGTGGACTCGGCTCAGGGTGGAGGTGTGTGGACTCGGCTCTGGCTCAGGGTGGGAGGTGTGTGGACTCGGCTCAGGCTCAGGGTGGAGGTGTGTGGACTCGCTCAGGGTGGAGGTGTGTGGACTCCGCTCAGGGTGGAGGTGTGTGGACTCGGCTCAGGGTGGAGGGTGGAGGTGTGTGGACTCCGCTCAGGGTGGAGGTGTGTGGACTCCGCTCAGGGTGGAGGTGTGTGGACTCGGGCTCAGGGTGGAGGTGTGTGGACTCGGCTCAGGGTGGAGGTGTGTGGACTCGGCTCTGGCTCTGGCTCAGGGTGGAGGTGTGGACTCCGCTCAGGGTGGAGGTGTGTGGACTCGGCTCAGGGTGGAGGTGTGTGGACTCGGCTCAGGGTGGAGGTGATCTCAGGTTATAAACTTCATTTCGCTGCAGAAGGTCGTGGACAGAACAGGAGCTTTTACAAACAAACCTGTTCAGGAGCAGCACGTCCAGGACTCGTGGTGCAGATTTAAATGGTTGGTACATTACACAGTTAAATGTGCCTTTACACACAGTATAAACCAGACAGACCAGGGAGAAAAGACAAAACCACAGAAGGTGAAAAATGCTGCGATGCCCCCTGCTGGCTGTGGGCAGAACACCTGGTTAACACAGAAAATACAGGCTGGGTTCCCAATGTTAGACGTTTATTGTCATAGTTGTGGCTTTAATAACATTTCACGCGCTCGAGCACACGCCGAACGCCACACAACCAAACGGTCAAAGCAAAGGAGACTCTGGTCTCGGATTCAAATCATTCATCTGCAATTTACGCTCAAGATCATTCTCCAAGCAAAACTCTGGTCCACGTCTGACCACGCCCACTACCGCTGGTCAGTGTCATGTTTGCACAAAAAGAGATGGAAGAAAATGGAAATGTAATGTGTTTGGGTGAATGGCATAGCTGAGCTCTCAATATGAGAAAGCCGACTCGTGTGGACTTGTTCTTGGTCTAGTAAAAACGGGTTGGATTTTCCATAAGTTTGTCTGGTCTCTGCCTCAGAGGACAGAGCGGTGGACAGAAGAACCACCATGAGGAGATCGTCAGGAGATCGTCAGGAGATCGTCAGGAGGTTCCGAGGCCTTCAGTCCCGCTCTGTGATCAGCTTCAGCACCTTCCCGATGGCGATGGTCTTTCCTGGGGAAAAACAACGTGCTGCCGTTAGAACCAGAGACGCTCTTCATAACATCTCTGACATTAACATCTCTGACATCAACATCTCTGACATCAACATCTCTGACATTATCGTCTCCATCCACTGGGGATGTGCCCCTCACAGAACCACAAACCCTCATGAGCCAAGCACTTCAGCAGCTCAACCCAAAATATAACATGATAAAGGAATATTGTGCTGTAGGACACACTCCTGACACGTGACTCACCTTCGTCCCTCAGGGTGAAGCGGCCCATCTGAGGAAAGTCTTTGAAGGTCTCCAGACAGATGGTCCCTGCAGCTCGAAGTCGGGCGATGCAAACCTGATCCTGTTTGACGAAGCGCGGCCGCGTACGGCTCCTCTCTCCCGTCTTTTTGTCCACCAGACAGCGGAAGGCCTGAGACACAAAGCTCGTCAAACACTGTGTTGTGATCTGTGTTCAAACACTGAACACACAGCTCCTCAAACACTGGACACACAGCTCCTCAAACACTGGACACAGCTCCTCAAACACCGGACACACAGCTCCTCAAACACTGAACACACAGCTCCTCATACACTGAACACACAGCTCCTCAAACACTGGACACACAGCTCCTCAAACACCGGACACACAGCTCCTCAAACACTGAACACACAGCTCCTCAAACACTGGACACACAGCTCCTCAAACACCGGACACACAGCTCCTCAAACACCGGACACACAGCTCCTCAAACACTGAACACACAGCTCCTCAAACACTGAACACACAGCTCCTCAAACACTGAACACACAGCACAACACAAACACTGCATGTGATTGAAAAGCGGGGCTCGGTGGTGTGGACAGATGATGACTGTAGCAGTAGTAGTAGTAGTAGTAGTAGTTGTAACAGTAGCAGTAGCAGTAGCAGTAGTAGTAGTAGTAGTAACAGTAGCAGTAGCAGTAGTAGTAGTAGTAGTAGTAGCAGTAGTCTCACCGTGATCTCCACCTCCTCGATACACGTGTGCACATGTAGCACAGCATTATAACCTGCACAGATGATGGACTTGTGCTCGATGATCACGATCTGAAACACACAAAGTACTGCTCAGGACACACAGTCAGGTTTACTGTCAAAGCTCCACTACACGTCAGGTTTACTGTCAAATACTCCGGACACACAGCTTTACTGTCAAACACCAACACACACGTCAGGTTTACTGTCAAATACTACAATACACGTCACACACACTGTCAAATACTACAATACACGTCAAACACCAGTCAAATACTACAATACACGTCAGGTTTACTGTCAAATACTACAATACACAGTCAGGTTTACACTCAAATACTACAATACACGTCAGGTTTACTGTCAAATACTCCACTACA
The DNA here is from genome assembly GCA_019594935.1 of Periophthalmus modestus. Taxonomy (NCBI): domain Eukaryota; kingdom Metazoa; phylum Chordata; class Actinopteri; order Gobiiformes; family Gobiidae; genus Periophthalmus; species Periophthalmus modestus. The sequence continues at coordinate 80,670 of JAIEZT010000019.1, read as the reverse complement.
CGTCAGGTTTACTGTCAAATACTCCAATACACGTCAGGTTTACTGTCAAATACTACAATACACGTCAGGTTTACAGTCAAATACTACAATACACGTCAGGTTTACTGTCAAATACTACAATACACGTCAGGTTTACTGTCAAATACTACAATAGCAGTCGGGTTTACTGTCAAATACTACAATACACGTCGGGTTTACTGTCAAATACTACAATACACGTAGGGTTTACTAGCAATACTACAATACACGTCAGGTTTACTGTCAAATACTACAATACACGTCGGGTTTATGTCAAATACTACTACAATACACGTCAGGTTTACTGTCAAATACTACAATACACGTCGGGTTTACTGTCAAATACTACAATACACGTCGGGTTTACTGTCAAATACTACAATACACGTAGGGTTTTACTGTCAAATACTACAATACACGTCGGGTTTACTGTCAAATACTACAATACACGTCGGGTTTACTGTCAAATACTACAATACACGTCGGGTTTACTGTCAAATACTACAATACACGTAGGGTTTACTGTCAAATACTACAATACACGTCAGGTTTACTGTCAAATACTACAATACACGTCGGGTTTACTGTCAAATACTACAATACACGTCAGGTTTACTGTCAAATACTACAATACACGTCAGGTTTACTGTCAAATACTACAATACACGTCAGGCTTACTGTCAAATACTACAATACACGTCAGGTTTACTGTCAAATACTCCATTACTTCAGTCTCAAAAAACAGAATCTGCTCATACTCTTTGTGCCAAATGTAAACAGCATTTGCCTCTAAGCAAATATTTCTCTTCCATCTACAACAAACAGTGTAAAGTTTAACTCGAACCATTTAACCACCTCTGGATTTGACAGTTTAATCAAAGTAATAGTTATCTGCAGCTCTTAGTGTTCAGAACAGTGTAGTGTTCAGTAACACGGCTCTGAAAAGTCACATATGAACATGTGCTCATGCAGCGCTTTACTCTGAACACTACACAAACATGTACTCGCCCTGATAGAGTATGAACATGTACTCATAAAACTGCAGCACTACACAAACATGTACTCGCCCTGATAGAGTATGAACATGTACTCATAAAACTGCAGCACTACACAAACATGTACTCGCTCTGACAGAATATGGACACATCCTCCGTCACAAAACGGCCTTGAAAACTGTTGAGTGGCTGATGCTGATCTCTCCATAAAAACACAGGGTCTCACTTCAGTCAGCAGCCTCACAGAGTACAAATACACTACTGTACTACAGCGCAGTACTGTAGAGCAGTACTACAGTGCAGTACTACAGCGCAGTACTGTAGAGCAGTACTGTAACAGTACTACAGCGCAGTACTGTAACAGTACTACAGTGCAGTACTGCAGTACTAGCACAGTGCTGGTCTGACCTGTGCGTCAAAGATGCGTCCCGAGTGGCACAGGTTGTCCGGGGTGCACAGTATGAAGCCGGGCAGGATCTCCTCCTCCTCGATGCCTTTGAGTCGGATCTTCAGGTTCTCTCCTGGTCCTGCGTCTTCTGTCTCCACCTCGTCTGACAGCAGGCCCAGCACCTCCACCACGTGCTGCGGCACAGGGGTCAGAGGTCAAGGGTCAGGGGAACACGCTTTTCCAAATGAATTAGGGCTGTAGTCCTTTAATCATTTAGTCGATGGACTCTTGTTTTATATGGGCCAGCAGCAGAAAGGAGAAGAGAGTTAGCTGAAGATTTGGTATTTTAGTATCTACATGAACAAATCAAATAATGATTCACAGGTGTAATCTGTAAGTAAACACATAGTTTCATGTTTCCTCTGTATAAATACTTTCAGGTGATCTGTGCAGGTTAGTCCCGGGGCAGATACAGAGACATTTTGAACTACAGGATTAACACTGTGGTTATGTAGATCCTCAGTGGATCTGCCCCAGAAATAAAACAGTTCAACTGACTCAGCTCTGGACTTTTAATAAAATGATCCAGTGGTGAACAAAGCTCAACGATCAGCCGGGGATTTTTAATGGAGACGTCTACGACAGTGAAACCATGTGGTGTGGAGCAGACTGAAGACACCACCTCCTCCACACACCTCAGATGAGGTGTGTGGAGGAGGTGTGATGGAGATCTGAGGTGGAGGTGGTGTGGTGGTGTGTGGAGGTTCATCTGAGGTAGAGCACGTGTGGAGGAGGCGGGGGTGGTGTGTGGAGCAGGTGTGGTGGTGTGTGGAGGTTCATCTGAGGTGGAGGTGGTGTGGTGGTGTGTGGAGCAGGTGTGGTGGTGTGTGGAGGTTCATCTGAGGTAGAGCACGTGTGGAGGAGGCGGGGGTGGTGGTGGAGGTGTGTGGAGGTTCATCTGAGGTGGAGGTGGTGTGTGTGGTGGAGGCATCTGAGGTGGTGTGGTGGTGTGTGGAGCAGGTGTGGTGGTGTGTGGAGGTTCATCTGAGGTGGAGGTGGTGTGGTGGTGTGTGGAGGTGGTGTGGTGGTGTGTGGAGGTTCATCTGAGGTGGAGGTGGTGTAGCGGGTGGAGACTCACTCTGTTGGGCATCATCACCAGCTGTTGACCTTTAATGATGGAGCCTGACTCCAGTTTGCCCAACACCACCGTGCCCATGTCCTGAGGAGGAGGCAGAGGTTATACATAGGACTGACCCCTGACCTCTGACCCCTGACCCCTGACCCCTGCACACGTACCTTATACTTGTCGACTATGGGCAGTCTGACGGGGCCGTCTCTGGATCTGTTGAGGTTGGGCAGACTGTCCAGGTGTGGAATGAAAGGAAACCCTCTGGAACAGAAGAATCAGGCGAGTGTTTTTCAGAATAAATCGACTCTTGGTTCAGTTTTTCACAGATGAGACTCACAAAAGGGGAAGATGAAGTACTTTTTTGTTTTAATATAAGATTTGAGCCGCAGAGGGTTGAATAAATACAGTCATGACCATTTATTTGTCTTTTAATCACACTGTATTCAAAAAGTTTAAAAATTGTTCAGTAGGTCACGTGTTTGTATGCAACGTGTTTATAGGTCACGTGTTTGTAGACACACACGTGGTTATATATATGCACATATATATATATATATATATATATATATATATGTATATATGATGTATATAGTATATACACACACACACACATGTATGTATGTATATATATGTACATGTATGTGTGTGTGTGTGTATGTATTATGTATATATATATATATATATGTATATATATGTATATATGTATATATATATATATATATATATGTATATACATGTATGTACACATATACATGTATGTATATGTATGTATGGTGTACATGTATATATGTATGTATGTACATATGTATGTATGTACGTATGGTGTACATGTATGTATGTATGTATGTATGTGTACATGTATGTATGTATGTATGTATGTGTACATGTATGTATGTATGTATGTATGTGTACATGTATGTATGTATGTATGTATGTGTATGTGTATGTATGTATGTATGTGTACATGTATGTATGTATGTATGTATGTGTATGTGTACATGTATGTGTACATGTATGTATGTGTACATGTATGTATGTACATGTATGTGTATGTGTACATGTATGTGTACATGTATGTGTACATGTATGTATGTATGTATGTATGTATGTATGTATGTACGTGTACACGTATGCATGTATGTGTACATGTATGTGTACATGTATGTATGTGTACATGTATGTATGTGTACATGTATGTATGTGTACATGTATGTATGTACGTGTGTGTACATGTATGTGTGTATGTATGTGTACATGTACGTATGTACACGTATGCATGTACATGTATGTGTACATGTATGTACATGTATGTACATGTATGTGTGTACATGTATGTGTGTACATGTATGTATGTGTACATGTATGTATGTGTACACGTATGTATGTGTACATGTATGTATGCATGTATGTACGTGTACACGTACATGTATGTGTACATGTATGTGTATATGTATGTGTATATGTATGTGTACTTACGTGTACCAGGGGCACAGGTCTGTGGGGTCCTTCAGGTTGGCCCCCGTCAGCCCTGAGCAGGGCATGAAGTGAATGTCTTTCTTTGGGTTAAAGCCCACTTTCTTTAGGAATGGCATTAGTTTGTCTTTGCACTCTTCATATCTGCAGGAGAGAGTGAGACAGAGTGAGAGTGAGACAGTGAGAGGAGTGAGAGGAGTGAGAGAGGGGAGTGAGAGAGTGAGGGAGTGAGAGAGTGAGGGGAGTGAGAGAGTGAGGAGTGAGGCAGAGGAGTGAGAGAGTGAGGGGAGTGAGAGAGTGAGGGGAGTGAGAGAGTGAGGGAGAGGAGTGAGAGAGTGAGGAGTGAGGGAGAGAGGAGGAGGGAGAGGAGGGAGAGAGTGAGTGAGAGAGAGTGAGAGTGAGAGAGTGAGGAGTGAGGAGAGAGTGAGGGAGAGAGAGAGAGTGAGTGAGTGAGTGAGAGAGTGAAGGGAGAGAGGGAGAGGAGTGAGAGAGAGGAGGAGAGAGTGAGGGAGAGAGGAGTGAGGGGAGTGAGAGAGTGAGGGGTCAGTCTGCTCAGATCCACAGGTGTTTCTTCTGATTCATTGTGAAAATGCCTCAGTGTTTGTGGGTTACACCACAGACTGGGTGTCTCACCTCTCCAGGCTCCAGTTGACCGTGGGATCGTCCATCTTGTTGACCAGGACGATGAGGTGTTTGACCCCTGCCGTTTTGGCCAACATGGCGTGCTCCCGCGTCTGCCCGGCCTTCTCAAAGCCCGTCTCAAACTCCCCTTTCCTCGCCGAGATCACCTGCAGCACAGCACGTGTCAGACGAGCTCCAGAGTGACCTGGAGCTACATCCAAATATGTTCTTCATTTAACAGCCGTGAAAAAGCTGCTCAGGCTCTACACTGACCCCGGGCCTGTGGTTAAGAATCACTGCTCCATAGATCTGCCACGGTACCACATTTTGAAGAACGATATATCGCTACAGAAAAATATCATGATACACAATGATACTGAAACCTCTTCTACTACTGATACAATAATCCTAAAGCAGGATGAACAAGAACCTCCACACACCTCAGATGACGTAGGAGGACAGTCAACATTTTCACTTTGTGTCTATAAAAATAATGCATTTTATTTATAAGCGCCTTTCAAAGCACTGAACAAGATAAAATGTGTTATAGAAGCTCATTTTTCAACCAGCTACAGCTCAAACTTCATCCTTAAAGAAAATCCTCTTCTAGTGCAAAGATGGTACATGATCACATTTTTATTCACTTCAATGGAGAACTTGAGGAAAGTTTTACTGCTAAAATATATATAAAAGTATCATTACTGCACACAATGTAATCTGTATGCAGTAATGTTGTTTCAGCAGTGAGATGCGTTCTTTGTTGGAAATCAGATTCTCAGTCGGTCTGTAAACGTAGCAGCGAGCCCGATGTTCAGTCAGAGCAAGTGACGCATTTGTTTTGGATTAACCCGGGATTTAAGAGGGACTTTTGAAAACTGTTATTTATTTAGTAGTTACTTTCAACGACTTGAAACGATATAACAATATAAGAGGCTAAAGTATAAGATAAAGTACAAGAACATCACCCACCTGAGACAAATTGTTACAGCGTTCACCAGCTTTGTAAAAAACAAACGAGAGCGCTCAGCAGGTCAAAAGCAACCTGTAGGGGGAGCGCAACCTCCAAAGTTACTTAGTTCTGATTAAATATTCTCTCGCCCGGACGTTGTCCTGTCCTCAGGCCTAATAATAAGAAACTGATCAGAAACAATGTCCCTCAACAGCTACGTTTCTACTGGCTCGGGCCAAATATCATGCGTGATTTGTATAGTTATTATATTGGTATTACAATGCCATCTACTGGCAGCAGGGGGAATTACTACTGAAAAAACAACTAGGGTTGGTAACCTTTTCTGATGCTTAGAATAACTCTGACGATTGTTTCTGGACTTAAAAACAGCACAGGACACTTCTGGACTTTTACCTGTGACGCAACAGTCCTGGGAAATTCTATCACATGTTTTCTGAGCGCTTAGAGGGAGCGTACTTAAAACAGGATTCATCAAACAAGTGAATGATGCAAAATACAACCCCAGGTTCTGACGAGGGAACAATAAAACGAGGTGTTCCAGCGGGTACTCACCAGCACAGCCAGGTCTGCCTGAGAGGCTCCTCCGATCATGTTTGGGACGAAGCTTTTGTGTCCCGGGGCGTCCAGGATGGTAAAGTGCTTTTTGTCGGTCTCAAAGTAGGCCCTCCCCACCTCCACCGTCTTCCCTTTGTCCCGCTCCTCCTGGTTGGTGTCCAGCGCCCAGGACAGGTACCTGTGGCAAACACATCACATTTAAACAGGTGGACTTCATGATGTGTGGATTCAAATTCTATCTTTAAAAAGCTCTCCAGCGCCCCCTGCAGGGTTATAATGAGCCATAAACATTTCCAACATGACACAGGAAATGTCACATGTCAAGCTGAGGTTGATCTGCAGCTGTCCCACGGTGGCGTGACCTTCCACGATCACGATGGGTAACAAGGGCCCTTCATCACTGCTTGCAGTTCTAATTTATATTTGGTTGACTTAGTCGTGAATTATTTTATTTTGATATGGATTTAAATAGGATAGACAGCAGAAGAAGACAAATGTAATCTGTCTTTATAAATACATTGTTTCTTGTACTTTTTCTACACAAATGTTAGTTTTTGCATGAAGTAGTAGTAGTAGTAGTAGTAGTAGTAGTAGTAGTAGTAGTAGTCTTGTGAGTACAGTTGATTCAGATACAGAGGTACACACAGTTTTGAGCTTTTGTCTCAGCTCTTTTTAGTTTGAGTTAAATTCATGCTCTGCAGATGATTTAGACTCTGGTCCTGAGTTGGGATAAAACAGCTCCAGGACTCACCAGGTCTCTCTGTTCTTCTCCTTGGCCTCCCTCTCGTACTTCTCCAGTGTCCTCTTGTCCACCATCCCCGTCAGGTACCTGCAGCAGAGGCACATGTGAACAGGTTTATGGACACACAGAACACGCTGTAGGACACACACAGAACACGCTGTAGGACACACACAGAACACGCTGTAGGACACACACAGAACACGCTGTAGGACACACAGAACACGCCGTAGGAGACACAGAACACGCCGTAGGACACAGAACACGCCGTAGGACACACAGAACACGCCGTAGGACACAGAACACGCCGTAGGACACACAGAACACGCCGTAGGACACACAGAACACGCCGTAGGACACAGAACACGCACGCGTAGGACACACAGAACACGCCGTAGGAGACACAGAACACGCTGTAGAACACACACAGAACACGCTGTAGGACACACAGAACACGCCGTAGGACACACACAGAACAGACACAGGACACACAGAAGAGAACACGCCGTAGGACACACACGAGAACACGCTGTAGGACACACACAGAACACGCTGTAGGAGACACAGAACACGCTGTAGGACACAGAACACGCTGTAGGACACACACAGAACACGCTGTAGGACACAGAACACGCTGTAGAACACGCTGACACAGAACACGCTAGGACACACACAGAACACGCTAGTAGGGAGACAGAACAGGAGACACAGAACACGCCAGAAGAACACGCTGTAGGACACACACAGAACACGCTGTAGGACACAGAACACGCTGTAGGACACACAGAAACACGCTGTAGGACACAACACGCTGTAGGACACACAACGCACGCTGTAGGACACACACAGAAACAGGACACACACAGACAGAACACGCTGTAGGACACACAGAACACGCTGTAGGACACACACAGAACACGCTGTAGGACACACACAGAACACGCTGTAGGACACACACAGAACACGCTGTAGGACACACACAGAACACGCTGTAGGACACACAGAACACGCTGTAGGACACACACAGAACACGCTGTAGGACACACACAGAACACGCTGTAGGACACACAGAACACGCTGTAGGACACACAGAACACGCTGTAGGACACACAGAACACGCTGTAGGACACACACAGAACACGCTGTAGGACACACAGAACACGCTGTAGGACACACAGAACACGCTGTAGGACACACAGAACACGCTGTAGGACACACAAACAACACACACAGAACACGTAGGACACACACAGAACACGCTGTAGGACACACAGAACACGCTGTAACACACAGAACACACAGAACACGCTGTGTAGGACACACACGCTGTAGAACACAGAACACGCTGTAGGACACAGTACTCACATGATCTGTCCTCCGATGGTGGACTTGCCAGCATCTGTCACACACAACAACATGGCGACTGTTAGAGTTAAGCATCAGGGATCGTCTAAAGTATCAAAACTCTGATACTAATCAATATTAAAACTAGTATCAATTAGTATTAATTCAGAGCAAGTTTGAGAGAAGAACCTAAATCTGCTTGTTTGTTTGTTTGTTAAACATGTGAGAATGAAACAAAACAACTCCAGATGTGTTTGTGGCGAGGAAACTACATTAGAACATGGATGAAATGGGCCCTTAAATAAAAATGATATGAATCTTTTATTATTTGCATTTCAGTGTTCTTATTCTATTATGTATCTACTATTATGGGTGAGGCTGTTTATGCAGCTCGTCTGGCTGCATCTTAATGCAGAGATCTACATTACCCCAGTGGACCCCTCTGAGCCTCGCACGAGCCGCGCACGAGCCGCGCACGAGCCGCGCACGAGCCGCGCACGAGCCGCGCACGAGCCGCGCACGAGCCGCACACGCGCACGAGCCCGCACACGCGCCGAGCCGCACACTCACCCACATGGCCGATGAACACCACATTGATGTGCTCCTTCTTGGGTGCGTCAGGCTGGGCAGGGGGCTGTGGTTTGGGTGCAGTCACTTCCTCCTCATCGTCCAGGCCCTCGAGGCCCCCTCTGAAGCCCCCTCGGAGGCGGCCTCGTCCGGACCCCTGTCCCCGCAGCAGCCTCCCGGCTCTTCCTCGCTGGTCTCTTCTTCTTTCTGGTCCCAGGGCTGTTCTGTGTTCAAGTCTGCATCACCGTTCTCCACTGGAGCTGAACACACAGTATCAGACAGGAGCTGAACACACAGTATCAGACAGGAGCATCAGTGTGTGTACGGCACATAGGGCTGAGTATATATACACACACACACACACACACACACACTCCTGTCTGATACTGTGTGTGTATCAGTGTGTACGGCACATAGGGCTGAGTATACACACACACACACACACTCCTGTCTGATACTGTGTGTGTATCAGTGTGTATGGCACATAGGGCTGAGTATATATACACACACACACTCACACACACTCCTGTCTGATACTGTGTGTGTATCAGTGTGTATGGCACATAGGGCTGAGTATTGACAAGTACCTCATCAATCAATCAATATCACTTTATTTTTCCGCAAGGGGCAATTAAAGCAGATTGAGCAGTAAAATACAATAATAGAAAAGCTCAGAGCAAAGTGTGAGCTCCACAGGTAAAGTCGAATAACCAGAGACAGTGTGAGGAGGGCAACTTCCCTCAGGACCAACGGGACCATCCTCTGTCCTGAAGCCCACAGGACAGAGGATGGTCACAGCAGTGTCCAGGTGAAGTCTGGAGACACAACAAGAAAGCTTCTCCTCAGCCTCTCTCTGTTGTTTCGGTGGGTGATGAGGTCATTCCCAAAAACCTGGTCAGTGTGTGAGCCAGTCAGCCACAAGAGCAGCCAACCACAAAATGATCAAAAGGGTCAATGCGTTGAGATTCTAGTTCATCAGTTCATATTTTAAACTTCTCTCAAACATATCACTGGAGTTGTGTATGTGCACTCAACTGGAAAAACAAGAAAACTTTTCAGTCACATTTCTGGCACGGTAGTGTATATTTACCAGAAAATAGTGATTAGTGCAAACCAATGCAGACTTTTAGCCAACCACAAAAATGATCAAAAGGTGCAGACTTTTAGTCAACGCACAGTTCAAACAATGCAGACTTTAAAGTCAACTCACAAAAAACAAAACACTGCAGTTGTGTAGTCAACTCACAACAGAATCCAATGAAACATTTAGGCACGCACAAAAAAACCAATGCAGACTTTAGTCATTAGTGCAAACCAATGCAGACTTTTAGTCAACGCACAAAAAAACAATGCAGACTTTTAGTCAACGCACAAAAAAACAATGCAGACTTTTAGTCAACGCACAAAAAAACAATGCAGACTTTTAGTCAACGCACAAAAAAACAATGCAGACTTTTAGTCAACGCACAAAAAAAACAAACAAAAAAACATTAAATTTCTTCCTCCAAAGTCTTGCATCTGTCACAAACCACAAGCTTTATCCGACAGAGGGCTGGTTTTACACGTCTGCATTAAAAAACAAACCTTCTCACTGAGTATTAGACAAAACTGAGTCTCTGGATTGTCCTGCTCTGCTCAGTCTGTGATAAGACTCAGTGATGGAAATGTCAAACATCTGGATCTGCAGCAAGTAATAAACCGCCCCGAGAGGACGAGGGACTGTGCACTGGTCCTCATGTCCCTCATGTCCCTCATGTCCCTCATGTACTTCATGTCCCTCGTGTACCTCGTGTCCTTCATGTCCCTCATGTACCTCATGTCCCTCACGTACCTCGTGTACCTCGTGTCCTTCATGTCCCTCATGTCCCTCACGTACCTCGTGTACCTCATGTACTTCATGTACCTCGTGTCTTCATGTCCTCACGTACCTCACGTTCTTACCTCATGTCCCTCATGTCCCTCATGTCCCTCACGTACCTCGTGTACCTCGTGTACCCCTCACGTCCCTCACGTACTTCGTGTACCTCGTGTACCTCGTGTACCTCGTGTCCTTCATGTCCCTCACGTCCCTCACGTACCTCACGTCCCTCGTGTACCTCATGTACTTCGTGTACTTCGTGTACTTCGTGTACTTCGTGTACTTCGTGTACTTCGTGTACTTCGTGTACTTCGTGTACTTCGTGTACCTCGTGTACCTCACGTACAGAACACACAGAGCTGACAGCTGTGGCTGGGTCCTGTCAGTGCAGCTGCTCCACACTCACAGGTTTAATAGTTTTGTTTTGGTCAGGTGACTTTTAAATCCTCTGAAAAAGAGGCAGCTTCATCTCAGACTTTTAGTCCATTAGGGGCAAGAAGAGGAATGTCTCATGATTCAGTTATGATTGAAGAGGCTCACAACCTGTTTCAGGAACAATGTGGTATCATACAGTCTACACCAAATACTGACAACTTTTTAACTGCACAGAGCAAGAGGATGAAGCCCTGATCTGACCATGTGACACACACAGGTCGATACTCACCACTGCTGTCCGACACCTCCAGGCTGGACAGAGCTTCTACCGACACTGCAAACACAAAACTCAGGTTAACTTTAGGTACAGCCACAGTCCTACCCAACAGGCACCAAGAGCAGCCTAGGGAGGGGCTCCTGTCCGGGCTGCAGGGGGCCACAAGAGGAGGGGCAGCAGGGCAACCTACAGGACACGCATTAGATCACCACATCAACAGCTTTATAAAGTGTCCCCTGGGCTGGACGAGGGACTCACTGACCAACAGACACCTATGTAGAGGTTTTCACTAACCTGCAGGGCCTCACACAGGGGGCCTGGCACAGGGGGCCTGGCACAGGGGGCCTGGCACAGGGGGCCTGGCACAGGGGGCCTGGCACAGGGGGCCTGGCACAGGGGGCCTGGCACAGGGGGCCTGGCACAGGGGGCCTCGCACAGGGGGCCTGGCACACTCTTCTGAGTGTACTCCCTCTCTGACCACCACTAAAGGCATCACATGTGATGTGTGAGAGTGACCAGGGCCTGAATGACCCCTCACAGGTCACACTGTCCCGCTCTCCTGTCCCGCCTCCTGTCCCGCTCTCCTGTCCCGCTCTCCTGTCCCGCTCTCCTGTCCCGCTCTCCTGTCCCGCTCTCCTGTCCCGCTCTCCTGTCCCGCTCTCCTGTCCCACCCTCCTGTCCCACCCTCCTGTCCCACCCTCCTGTCCTGCACCCTTTGGCCCACAGGCCAGTACTGTGACCCAGTGGCGGTAACGTCAGAACTTTAGGATGACCAATCAGAGCGGTCCGACCCTCAGGCCGGTCCAATCAGCACAGCCCTGTTCTAACGCTGGTGAGAGAAAACTGTCCCGCAGAGACACTCGTGTCCCGCAGAGACACACAGAGACACTCGTGTCCCGCAGAGACACTCGAGAGACACACAGAGACACTCGTGTCCCGCAGAGACACTCGTGTCCCGCAGAGACATTTATGTCCCGCAGAGACATTTATGTCCCGCAGAGACACACAGAGACACTCGTGTCCCGCAGAGACACACAGAGACACTCGTGTCCCGCAGAGACACACAGAGACACTCATGTCCCACAGAGACACTCATGTGAGCCACGCCCACAGCCCGCCTCACGCGCACGCGCACACACCGGCGCCATGTTTCAGCCCCACGTGAACAGGAAACTCTGGGGCTGTTAGCTCCCACCTCCACACGGCTAACACATGCTAGCATACAGTTAGCACACAGCTAGCATACAGCTAGCAGGCGGCGGCTAAGCTAACCCCAAAGAGCCTCTCCACAGCTAAGCTAGCCGCAGCGTGTCCCAGCGTGTCTCTGTCCCTCTGTCCCCCCGCACTCACCCTCCACTCCGCGGCTGTCCGGAGGCTCTTTCGCGGTGAATCCCGGGACAAACTCCGCGGCGTTCACGTTGGGCACAAAGGGTTTGGCGTTGACGTTGAGTGTGGTCAGGGCCGGTCCCAGCTGACCGTCCACCTCGTCCTCCTGCTCCCAGGAGTCAGGGGCAGAGTCTCTGGGCTCCATCGTGTCTCTGTCTCCTGCGCACTTCCCTCTAAAGAGTCCGGCCCGGGACACCTGTGACCGGGGTGTGTGACCGGGGTGTGTGACCGGGGCGTGTGACCGGGGCTGTGCCGTGTGCCCGGGGATGAGTGCGGCTCCCGGCTCTCTGTGGCTCCTCTGTGGGTAAAGCTCCGTGTTTGAGACTCAGATCCTCGACTCAGCGCTGAGAGCCGCGTGAGCTAATGCGGCCAGGCACGCACGCGCGAGGGCTGCTGGGAAACCGAGTCCATTCACCCGCCGAGCTCAAAGTGAACTTAGGGCAAAAAACTACATCTCCCAGCGGCCCCCGGGGCAGGTCAACACCGCGTGACCTTTTCCGGAACCGCACTTTTCACTCACGCTTTTTTTTTTTTTTTTTTTTTTTTTTTTTTTTTTTTTATTAAACGTTGCCATTACAAATTTGCTGAGGTAATGACATGTAAATGACATAAAAACAAATAATATGTGGATTACAGCTTTTGTAAGGCATAAAAAGGAGCACATTTTACTTAGATTATAAAACCAACATTAAAACATTGAATATAACATTTTCTTGGCACAGATTTAAGCAGTTTCAGGGAGGAGTAGAATAGTTTAAATGTATTAATAAAATGTTGAATCAGGGGGTGGAGTCTCTAAATTTAGAACATATGGTGTTTAGCCAATAGGAAAACAACATTTACAGAGTCGGTTTCTATCCACATGAATCACAAAAGATAAGATATGATTAACACTTAAATGTGGAAAGTTTAGGATTTTGAGAGAAAACCGTTCTCGAATGTCACGCCAGAATGTCTTGGACACAGGACAAGTAAAAAAGAGATGCTCTGTGGTTTCTTCAGGGAAATCACAAAAGAACCAACTTTTGGACCAATTATTAAGAAAATTTAAATTTTGAATTGTGTTTCTTTTACTTTAGGTACAATTGGCAATTTAACACAATTTGAAAATGCTTTTTCCATCAAATACTTTTTATTATAATCATGGAAAGTCTTTACCACTGCCTTGATTGTTTATTTTGACTTCGATCTTCGCAGCTGCAGCCTTGGTTTTTAGATAGTGTTGCAATGTTTTGTCCATTCTTAACTAATTCCTAAAGCTCCAATGAAGCTCGTCCCACTATCACATAAAAGTTTTTGAGCGGATGCTCTTAGTGCAAAGAAGCGCCTTAGTTTACACAGCTGGATGTGTCCAGAGAATCATTTCAATATGTATGTAATGATGCCCCAGAGCTTTGTGCTTGTCCACCTCTAGTTACAGTCCAAGACCCAAAAAAGGCCGATGTAGCTAAAGGGAGGACACGTTTTGAGTCGTTCAGGAGGAAGATCTGCCGTCCGTTGTTCTTCCTGTTTTCCACTAGTTTGCAGCAGATGATGCAATTGTGGGTCACTGAATTAACAAGTCTTTTGCCACCTAATCTCCACAGACCTGCTGGTCTGATTGACCCTTCTGTCGGGGGACGGTGGTGCGCTTCCCTCTCCTCCTTCAGGTGGTGCGCCTCCCTCTCCTCCTTCAGGTAGGCGCGCACAGGTGGTCGCCTCCTCTCCTCCTTCAGGTAGACGCACCTCCTTCTCCTCCTTCAGGTAGGCGCACTTCCCTCTCCTCTAGGACGCTCCTCCTTCAGTAGACGCACTTCGCTCTCCTCCTTCAGGTAGGCCCTCTCCTCCTTCAGGTAGGAGAGGTAGCGCACTTCCCTCTCCTCCTTCAGGTAGGCGCACTTCCCTCTCCTCCTTCAGGTAGACGCACTTCCCTCTCCTCCTTCAGGTAGACGCACTTCCCTCTCCTCCTTCAGGTAGGCGCACTTCCCTCTCCTCCTTCAGGTAGACGCACTTCCCTCTCCTCCTTCAGGTGGACAACTTCCCTCTCCTCCTTCAGGTAGGCGCACTTCCCTCTCCTCCTTCAGGTAGGCGCACTTCCCTCTCCTCCTTCAGGTAGGCGCATCCTTGCCCTTCAGGTAGGCGCACTTCCTCTCCTCCTTCAGGTAGACTTTTCCTTGACAGTCTCCTTGGGTACGCACTTTGATCCTTCCAAAATTGAATGGTAGATGACCAGACTCTGGCACAGTTTGAAGCAGAATGTTGGTACTTTGGCGGGGGTGGCGGGGGTCTATTTTCCAATCTGGTGCAAGGTGTCTACAGTGTCACGCAGCTGATCCACAGTGGTCATCTTCTTCCTTTGCAGGGTGGTCATCCTGTCCTTCCTTTGCGGGGTGGTCATCTTCTCCTTCCTTTGCGGGGTGTGTCATCTTGTCAGTTCTTTGCGGGGTCAGGTCATCCTGTCCTTCCTTTGCGGGTTGGTCATCTTCCCTTCCTGCGCGGGTGGTCATCTTGTCATCTGTCCTTTTCTTTGCGGGGTGGTCATCCTGTCCTTCCTTTGCGGGGTGGTCATCCTGTCCTTCCTTTGCGGGGTGGTCATCCTGTCCTTTCCTTTGCGGGGTGGTCATCCTGTCCTTCCTTTGCGGGGTGGTCATCTTGTCCTTCCTTTGCGGGGTGGTCATCCTGTCCTTTCTTTGCGGGGGTGGTCATCTTGGTCCTTTCTTTGCGGGGGTGGTCATCTTGTCCTTTCTTTGCGGGGTGGTCATTGTCCTTTCCTTTGCGGGGTGGTCATCATGTCCTTCCTTTGCGGGGTGGTCATCTGTCTCCTTTGCGGGGTGGTCATCTTCTCCTTTCTTTGCGGGGTGGTCATCTTCTCCTTCCTTTGCAGGGTGGTCATCTTGTCCTTCCTCTTGCGCAGGTGGTCATCTTGTCCTTTCTTTGCGGGGTGGTCATCTTGTCCTTCCTTTGCGGGGTGGTCATCTTGTCCTTCCTTTGCGGGGTGGTCATCTTCTCCTTCCTTTGCGGGGTGGTCATCTTGTCCTTTCTTTGCGGGGTGGTCATCTTCTCCTTCCTTTGCAGGGTGGTCATCTTTTCTTCTTCCTTTGCGGGGTGGTCATCTTGTCCTTTCTTTGCGGGGTGGTCGTCATCTCCTTCCTTTGCGGGGTGGTCATCTTCTCCTTCCTTTTGGTCATCTCTCCTTCCTTTGCGGGGTGGTCATCTTGTCCTTCTTTTGCGGGGTGTCCTTGTCCTTCCTTTGCGGGGTGGTCATCTTGTCCTTCCTTTGCGGGGTGGTCCATCTTCTCCTTCCTTTGGGTGGTGGTCATCCTGTCCTTCCTTTGCGGGGTGGTCATCTTGTCCTTCCTTTGCGGGGTGGTCGTCATCTCCTTCCTTTGCGGGGTGGTCATCCTGTCCTTCCTTTGCGGGGTGGTCATCTTCTCCTTCCTTTGCGGGGTGGTCATCTTGTCCTTCCTTTGCAGGGTGGTCATCTTGTCCTTCCTTTGCATGTGGTTATCTTGTCATCTTTGTCATCCTGTCCTTCCTTTGCGGGGTGGTCATCTTGTCCTTTCTTTGCGGGGTGGTCGTCATCTCCTTCCTTTGCGGGGTGGTCATCTTCTCCTTCCTTTGCGGGGTGGTCATCTTGTCCTTCCTTTGCGGGGTGGTCGTCATCTCCTTCCTTTGCGGGGTGGTCATCTTCTCCTTCCTTTTACTATAGTTACTATATAGTTTAAGTTCATTAAACCCCATTAAAATAAAAAGCATGTTGTAGATGGCACCAGTCCGTGAGGAACAGGAGGAAATAGTCAAAAATCACAAGAACACAGGTTTGTTTGACATTTTCTTGTATTTTAAAACTGAGGAATCATTTAAATACAATCACACATTTATAAAAGAAAGAATATTATTCAATGACACATCCTAAACCTTTCAATAGTTAAAATAATAATTTGAATATTTGAAATAAAATACATTTCTTTTACGCCATAGAACATAGAATTATGTAAACAAATTAAATCAGATGAACTTCTTTACAGTGTTTGAGACGAGTTAAAGTTCTGTGAGTTTTATTACTTCATACAGGCACCTCACAAAGGCCCAGAGGTTTCAGACTCGGAGACATGTCTCATGTTTTTTATTGCACAGTTGCAATTTATTCTGAACAAACCGAAATATTGAAGGGCCCATGTCACGATATTTATTACACAATGTTGTTTCCTCGTCTCACTCAGACCTGGAGCTGGGTTTTGTTTCACATGTTTAACACAAACCTGCAGATTTAGGCCGAGTTCTTCTCAAACTAAAAACAGTTCCACCTTGTGATGTCATCATGTGGTGATACAGGAAGTGCTCACATCAGCCCTGGATTTGCCGGTTTATACTAAACAAAGGTAAAAGGAGTATTACTTGAAAACTACCTTTACTTGTCTGGCCAGTCTGACTACTTCTCCAAGGCTCCAAATGCTCCGTTTCACTTTGTGATGTCATTTAACCACCTGCTTTACTCGACAATACTCAGGAACAACCTTCAGTTTATTTTAGAATATTTTTGTTTTACCTTTTGTGTCGTTGGGATTGTCAATAGAAAATCTCCAAAATAGCTGTGACTTCAAAGTTTGGAAAATGAAGAGCTGAAATGATCCAAATGATTCTAGTGAAGGTGGAGTTTAAAAACACAACGGAGCACTTCCTGTATTACCACTTAATGACATCACAAGGTGGAACAGGGAACAACATTATCTGTAACACACAGATGAAAAAGTGCAATACAGGCCCTTAACAGTGAAAGTGGAAACAAATAATGACTATTCTGAAATTGAGTGAAATTAAAATGTGAAGATGGGAATCGAGTCGATTCAGGTTTAATATTCACACTTTTAAAACAATCATGTGCAGTAAGAACATTTTATCTGTACAAGCCCGAAGGACGAGTGGAAAATGTTCTGACACGATCCGTCTTCATCTGGATGTTCTTGTACATTTATTATTGCATAGTGAAGCTTTCATGACCCGGAGCTCAGAGACTTTAAGATAAAACCAAACACTCGGGCTCTTAACTAAAATGAGTCATATTTACTTTATATTTCAGACCTGCACCTGATAATAAACTCTTTTTGTTACAGTAGAAAATCATTTTTAACTGTTTTGTTAATATTACCATGTCGCCTTCTTCTAATTCAAGATGGTTCTGAAAACTCAGAGACACTGAAACTTTTTCAGTTTGGAACAAATCAGGATGTTGATTTTTATGGACGGATTTATTTAAATGATAAATTAATAATAATTTATTTATTGATGACTTATTGATGTCAATTTGTGTGTTTATGTTTGTATCTGACTCTGTGAAAATCATCTGTCAATTTACTCACAGGATGTACAAAAACTTTAATTTTATGAAACAGTTTTTGTGTCAGAGGAAATGCACCGATTTGAAAATATATCTGTTGTAGTATTTTATATTATGAAACCTGAGGGCTTCAGATGTGTAGTTGTTTAGTCCAGGGGGTTTTTATATAATTTGGGAAACAACAACTTGCAGAGCGAGTCTCCGCCCACTGCTGAGTCCTGCGTCCGAGAGTCCGCCCCCTCCACCGCGATTATACTAAACTAAACAAAGTCACGACGCACAGGCCTGGAACCATCAAGAGTCAACAGTTTTCACATAAGAGACTCTGAAAACAGACTGACATCACACTGGGGGTTTCTATATGTCTGTCTATGGCGGAATGTTCAGCAGTTACCATGGCGACACATTACACGCTTTAGCAAACACTGTAAATGGATTTAAACAGTGATCAATACGAGGTCCTGTTTAGATTTTTCATTTTCAACAAAAACGTGAGAGCTACTCACTGAAAAACTGTTGGCTAATGCTAATGCTAATGCTAATGCTAGTTAGCTTGAAACTGTAATGTTAATTGAGAGGGACTTGTTTAACGACACAAACCAGATTAAGTTAAACTATAGTAACAAAGCCTCAGACAGAGCAGTGCATACAGTTAGCATCACACCTCAGAGAATGTGCATGACATCAGCTGGAAAGTATCAATAACAGTAATAATAATGGATTGGTTGGTGATGATTTATACGTGATGTGAAAATCAGAGGGAGGCACAGAAGAATCAGTGTGGAGCTGTGGCCACGAGTCAAAAACATGTTAAAAAACACGCGTGTGCTAAATGTCAGCGGCATTAGCTTTGACAAAGAAAGTAGTGCAAACATTTACGTTAAACTCCACTAACCTGCTGCTGTGGGGCTGAGGAGGGGACAGAGGTGGGCGGGACAGAAGCTGTAAAAAAAGGCCCTGTACCTGATTTTCCGCCTGTGTTTGAGCCACATTTGCTCTGCACAGAAACAGTTTAAGCAGCTCGAGCTCAGAGGAAGTCGCGGTTTTCTCTCCTCAAACTTCCACTCGAGACTCTGAAAGTTGTGAAGCTCATATAAACTCATTGAGGTGAATAATTAGAAAGCTCAAAAGCATAAGGCAAGTGATGAATAACTTTTGACACTGCAAACCAGTTAAACAAACTAGCTCTTTTTTTTCATGTTTTAAGGCAATAAAATCTGGTACAGCTCCTTTAAGTTTACACTAAATAGACTTTGGACCGGACCAGACCGGACCGGACCAAACCAGACCGGACCGGACCAAACCGGACCGGACTGGACCGGACCAAACCGGACCGGACCAGACTGACATAATTTAAGTTTGGGTTTGGGGGCCTAAAGTCATGGAAACATTGCACTGTTCCGGTGAGAGTGAACGTTCCCATGTTAAAGTTGGACATGCTGCATAAAAAACATCTGACCTGCTGATACTGGGAGGAGAAGAACCTTTTGTATCCTGTCTGGAGCCGTCTCACCTCACCCCGTCCCCTGCTCCTCCCTCACACAGAGCCCACTCTGACAGTGGGACAGGCTGGAGCTCTCCTACACTTTGGTTCTGCTGGTACTTCAGGATACACCTACACACTCCTATCTGGCTCTCTGCGCCATCTGCTGGTCTGTAGAGGTCAGAGCAGCCTCCCCCTGGACAGAGCTCTCCCCCTGCCCAGAGGAGCCCTGGTCCTGGACAGAGGAGCCCTGGTCCTGGACAGAGGAGCCCTGGTCCTGGACAGAGCCCTGGTCCTGGACAGAGCCCTGGTCCCGGACAGAGGAGCCCTGGTCCCGGACAGAGGAGCCCTGGTCCTGGACAGAGGAGCCCTGGTCCTGGACAGAAGAGCCCTGGTCCTGGACAGAGCCCTGGTCCTGCCCAGAGGAGCCCTGGTCCTGCACAGAGGAGCCCTGGTCCTGGTGGGGGTGGTCCCTGAGAGCAGATGAGGCCCTCACAGGAGTGTAGGTGCTCGGGACCTGCTCCTCAGGTTGTCCCGTGGAGCTGGTCTCACTGAAGGAGTCTGTGCCTCCACCCGAGCGCCTGAACATCTTCTGACCTGCAAAACAAACCAACATTATCAACAAAACCAACAAAACCAACAAAAGAAAACATGAGGGTCACAGGAACAGGGGAGAAGTGCATTACACACTGGACAGTGCTGCGTTACACACTGGACAGAACTGAGTCACACACTGGACAGTGCTGCGTTACACACTGGACAGAACTGATACACACACTGGGACAGTGCTGCTGTTACACACTGGACAGAACTGAGTCACACACTGGACAGTGCTGCGTTACACACTGGACAGAACTGAGTCACACACTGGACAGTGCTGCGTTACACACTGGACAGAACTGAGTCACACACTGGACAGTGCTGCGTTACACACTGGACAGAGCTGCGTTACACACTGGACAGTACTGAGTTACACACTGGACAGTACTGCGTTACACACTGGACAGAGCTGCGTTACACACTGGACAGTACTGCGTTACACACTGGACAGAACTGAGTTACACACTGGACAGTACTGAGTTACACACTGGACAGTACTGAGTTACACACTGGACAGTACTGCGTTACACACTGGACAGTACTGCGTTACACACTGGACAGTACTGCGTTACACACTGGACAGTACTGCGTTACACACTGGACAGAGCTGCGTTACACACTGGACAGTACTGCGTTACACACTGGACAGTACTGCGTTACACACTGGACAGTACTGCGTTACACACTGGACAGTACTGCGTTACACACTGGACAGTAGTACACTGCGTTACGTTACACACTGGACAGTGCTGCGTTACACACTGGACAGAGCTGCGTTACACACTGGACAGTACTGAGTTACACACTGGACAGTACTGCGTTACACACTGGACAGTGCTGCGTTACACACTGGACAGAACTGAGTTACACACTGGACAGTACTGCGTTACACACTGGACAGTACTGAGTTACACACTGGACAGTACTGCGTTACACACTGGACAGTACTGAGTTACACACTGGACAGTACTGCGTTACACACTGGACAGTACTCTTTACATACCGGGTGGTCTCTTGGCAGAGGAGGTGGGGGTGTCGTGGGTGGGGCTGTGGTCGCTCTGTGCTCTGGTGGAGTAGGTCGTCTCACTGGAGTCAAGTGACCCTACAACAGAAGAGTATGTTAAGGTCAGGCCCACAGGTCAGTCCCACAGGTCAGTCCCACAGGTCAGTCCCACAGGTCAGGCCCACAGGTCAGGCCCACAGGTCAGGCCCACAGGTCAGGCCCACAGGTCAGTCCCACAGGTCAGTCCCACAGGTCAGGCCCACAGGTCAGGCCCACAGGTCAGTCCCACAGGTGAGGCCCACAGGTGAGGCCCACAGGTCAGTCCCACAGGTCAGGCCCACAGGTGAGGCCCACAGGTCAGTCCCACAGGTCAGGCCCACAGGTCAGTCCCCACAGGTCAGTCCCACAGGTGAGGCCCACAGGTCAGGCCACAGGTCAGTCCCAGGCCCCACAGGTCAGGCCCACAGGTCAGTCCCACAGGTCAGGCCCACAGGTGAGGCCCACAGGTCAGGCCCACAGGTCAGGCCCACAGGTCAGTCCCACAGGTCAGTCCCACAGGTCAGGCCCACAGGTCAGGCCCACAGGTCAGTCCCACAGGTCAGGCCCACAGGTGAGGCCCACAGGTCACAGGTCAGTCCCACAGGTGAGGCCCACAGGTCAGTCCCACAGGTCAGTCCCACAGGTGAGGCCCACAGGTCAGTCCCACAGGTCAGTCCCACAGGTCAGTCCCACAGGTGAGGCCCACAGGTGAGGGCCTCTCTGGAGCTCCGGAGTTTACCTGCTGCCAGGTTGAAGGTGCGGCCCTTTATGGAGCTCTGCACAGGGGAGAACCAGTTCAGCACAGAGCCCACGATGGGAAGCTGTCGCAGCGCCCCCTGGAGACAGAGCAGCTACAGTTTCAGTACGACACTTACACTGATAAGAGAGAAAACAGTTTGAACAGTTCTTTATGTCCGATTGTGTGAACGGTGCAGTTCATATGTAACTTTTCTGAGAGAAGTACGTCACCAAACACCAGGAGATAGATTCTGCTTTCTCTAGAATGTTCCACAGTATGGAATTATGTAACTTGGCCTAGTAGCCTCACTTTGCCTCTACAGAGATAAGACTTTATGCCACACTGAGGAACATTCCAGGCAAAGCATCTCCACTGACACAAGCAGAAAGTTGCATAGTGCACCTTTAAAACTCTGAGTTCACTGAGTTCACTGAATGTATTTGCACATTTCACGTGATTGTGTCGGCTCCACGGCTCATGTCACACCGTCGTCTCTAATCCTCCGTCACATGACCAGGCCCACACCAGCGCCGCCTCATGACTCTTTTGGGTCTTATATTACGGGAGAGTGATCTGTACACACCTCCTCCAGGAGCTTCTCCTCACTGGCCCTCTGCAGCTGCTGCTCAGCCTCCAGGATGCCCCTCTTCACCACCTCGCTCATGTTCTCCAGAAGCTGCCAACAAGAGAGACACAGTCACTGTGTTTATGTCCAAAAACACCTGGCCTAGTCCAATTGAAACGATGAAAATGGATGTACACTACCAGCCAAAAGTTTGAACACAAACTACTTTTTCCACTTTATATAAGACATCAAATATATGATGAAGATCTGCGGACTTATGTAGCAAAGAAAAGGTTAAATAACTAAACTTAATATTGTTCATATTAATATTGTAATATTCCTCCAGTCTCCACCTTTGTGGAGCTTCATGATGAAGTCTCCTGTGAAGAAAAGACTGCAAAGGGAGGCCGTTTCTTAAAGTCTAAAATCTGAAACACGTTTGCAGTTATTTTGAGTGTTTGTTTTCTTCATGTGTCCAGCTTCAGTGAGAATCTAGAGTAAATGATCATCAGCTTTGACTCTGGGACTGAGGTGTCGTGGATCAAATCTTTAAATCCCAGTAACACGGAGACTCAGACTCTGCTGCATAGAACAGAGCACGAGCCGCAGACGAGGAGAGGCATTCAACTGCACGGGGTAAGAAACAGCCTGGATTAGACGTTTGGACCTCACTCATTTTAGATCAGCACAGATGAAAATGTCGTTACTCACGTGTCTTTGTTTTGTTCCTCTACGATAAAGTGAAAGTTAAACCTACAAAACTTCAGTGTATTTATTTCTGTGGTGAACAGCAAATCAGTAAAGAATAAGTCACGTCTGAGTAAATGAAAAATGTCACTCAAATGTTTCTGCTAAAAGTGTCGTGACCTGATAATCCGTTTATCAACAGTTTTATCTGCAGTTAGTGACTAAATGACCCTGAACGTAGCTCCTGTTCACCTTTGACCTCCTCCAGACCGGTACAAGAGCGGTCAGCAGGTTTTGACCTCCTCTAGGTTGTTCAGAGAACTTGGACTTCTCTGTGCCTGTAAAAGTCGTGACTAAACAGGGACAGAGACACGGTGCAGGAGGACACATGAGGACAGATACTTGCCCGTCCACTGTCATCGATGTCCCTCCCCATGGAGACGATGGTGTCCAGCAGCTGCACAACGTCCACGTCATCAGAGACCAGGCCCACATACACACAGGCTGTGTCGGCGTCCTCGGGACCTGCAGGACAAAGTGATGACAGGAAGACATGGTGTGAGGACAAAGTGAGGACAGGAAGACATGGTGTGAGGACAAAGTGAGGACAAAAATACATGGTGTGAGGACAGGATGACATGGTGTGAGGACAAAGTGAGGACAGGAGGATAGTGTGGGGACAGTATGAGGACAGTGTGAGGACAGTATGAGGACAGTGTGAGGATATTGAGGACAGTGTGAGGACATTGAGGAAAGTATGAGGACATTGAGGAAAGTATGAGGACAGTGTGAGGACACTGAGGACAGTATGAGGACAGTGTGAGGACATTGAGGACAGTGTGAGGACATTGAGGACAGTGTGAGGACACTCAGGACAGTGTGAGGACAGTATGAGGACAGTCTTGAGGACAGTGTGAGGACAGTCTTGAGGACAGTGTGAGGACATTGAGGACAGTGTGAGGACAGTCTTGAGGACATTGAGGACAGTGTGAGGACATTGAGGACAGTGTGAGGACAGGACAGTGAGGACATTGAGGACAGTCTTAGGACATTGAGGACAGTGTGAGGACATTGAGGACAGTGTGAGGACATTGAGGACAGTGTGAGGACATTGAGGACATTGAGGACAGTGTGAGGACAGTCTTGAGGACAGTGTGAGGACATTGAGGACAGTGTGAGGACAGTCTTGAGGACATTGAGGACAGTGTGAGGACATTGAGGACAGTGTGAGGACACTCAGGACAGTGAGGACATTGAGTACAGTGTGAGGACAGTGTGAGGACACTCAGGACAGTGTGAGGACACTGAGGACAGTGTGAGGACATTGAGGACAGTGTGAGGACAGTGTGAGGACACTCAGGACAGTGTGAGGACACTGAGGACAGTGTGAGGACATTGAGGACAGTGTGAGGACACTCAGGACAGTGTGAGGACAGTATGAGGACAGTGTGAGGACAGTCTTGAGGACATTGAGGACAGTGTGAGGACAGTGTGAGGACATTGAGGACATTGAGGACAGTGTGAGGACATTGAGGACAGTGTGAGGACATTGAGGACAGTGTGAGGACACTCAGGACAGTGTGAGGACAGTATGAGGACAGTGTGAGGACAGTATGAGGACAGTGTGAGGACATTGAGGACAGTGTGAGGACAGTCTTGAGGACATTGAGGACAGTGTGAGGACATTGAGGACAGTGTGAGGACACTCAGGACAGTGAGGACATTGAGTACAGTGTGGGGACAGTGTGAGGACACTCAGGACAGTGTGAGGACAGTGTGAGGACACTGAGGACAGTGTGAGGACATTGAGGACAGTGTGAGGACACTCAGGACAGTGTGAGGACAGTATGAGGACAGTGTGAGGACAGTCTTGAGGACAGTGTGAGGACATTGAGGACAGTGTGAGGACAGTCTTGAGGACATTGAGGACAGTGTGAGGACATTGAGGACATTGAGGACAGTGTGAGGACAGTCTTGAGGACAGTGAGGACAGTGTGAGGACAGTCTTGAGGACATTGAGGACAGTGTGAGGACATTGAGGACAGGACAGTGTGAGGACAGTGTGAGGACATTGAGGACAGTGTGAGGACAGTCTTGAGAGGACAGTGTGAGGACAGTGTGAGGACAGTGTGAGGACATTGAGGACAGTGTGAGGACATTGAGGACAGTGTGAGGACATTGAGGACAGTGTGAGGACATTGAGGTACAGTGTGAGGACAGTGTGAGGACACTCAGGACAGTGTGAGGACACTGAGGACAGTGTGAGGACATTGAGGACAGTGTGAGGACAGTGTGAGGACACAGGAGGACAGTGTGAGGACACTGAGGACAGTGTGAGGACATTGAGGACACTCAGGACAGTGTGAGGACAGTACAGTGAGAGACAGTGTGAGGACAGTCTTGAGGACATTGAGGACAGTGTGAGGACAGTTGAGGACATTGAGACAGTGTGAGGACAGTCTTGAGGACATGTGAGGACATGAGGACAGTGTGAGGACAGTCTTGAGGACAGTGTGAGGACATTGAGGACAGTGTGAGGACATTGAGGACAGTGTGAGGACAGTGTGAGGACATTGAGGACAGTGTGAGGACATTGAGGACAGTGTGAGGACAGTGAGGACACTGAGGACAGTGTGAGGACACTGAGGACAGTGTGAGGACATTGAGGACAGTGTGAGGACAGTCTGAGGACAGTGTGAGGACAGTGTGAGGACAGTGTGAGGACAGTGTTGAGGACATTGAGGACAGTGTGAGGACAGTCTTGAGGACAGTGTGAAGACATTGAGGACAGTGTGAGGACAGTCTTGAGGACAGTGTGAGGACATTGAGGACAGTGTGAGGACATTGAGGACAGTGTGAGGACATTGAGGACAGTGTGAGGACAGTGTGAGGACACTCAGGACAGTGTGAGGACAGTGTGAGGACAGTGTGAGGACAGTGTGAGGACAGTGTGAGGACAGTATAAGGACACTGAGGACAAAGGTCTCCTGGCCGGTGACTGACCGAGCTGAAGCTGATGTCTGGGTCCAGTTCCTGAAGTCTCTTGAGCAGCTCACGGTTGATGTGCGCCCCCTGCTGGCTCCTGCGCTCCTGCTCGTCCAGGCCGTCGCTCTGAGCCTCAAACCTGTGAAACACTCCTGGAGTTTCAGTGTTAAATGTATCAGACTTAAAATAAAGAGATTTCTGTGGAACACGATGGATAAATGTTTTCTGAACCAGAGCAATGAGCGACTTCCTGAAAGACGCTGAGTAGAGACGAGGACGTGTCTCTTACCTCAGCGTGTCCTCAGGGTCTGGGACACTTCCCAGAGGAACGTGGAATTATTTCAGATTTAAAAAGAAAAAAGTGTCATTGAATGGTCTTTGAAAGTGAACTATCTGTGTGGTACATTTTACATCTTTAAGATGTTTGTGTAGGATCATTTTGGCATAAATGTTATTTTATTAACAGTTATAATTGGGTTTGTACTAGTGACAGATTTATAATGACTAAAATCACAGGTGCTGTTCTGAGTCTGAGACGACACATTGTGAAGGTGTTTCTTACCTGACGGCCCCCAGCCCCGCCCAGCCCCTCTCCTCCAGGTACGTGAGCGAGGGCCGGTGCTTCAGGGCCTCCTCTCTGAAGTCCTGTCTGAGGGCCACCGTGGAGCTCAACAGAGGAAGCAGCTCCGTGAGCCGGTCCACCAGACGCTGCACGTCCTCCGGCTGTGTCCCGAGCACTAAAGGAACAGAACATGAGTCAGGGACAGAACAAGAGAACAAGAGAACGACAGAACAAGAGAACGACAGAACAAGAGAACGACAGAACGACAGAACAGAACGACAGAACAAGAGAACATCAGAACGAGAAAACAAGAGAACGACAGATCAGAGGAAGCAGCTCCGTGAGCCGGTCCACCAGACGCTGCACGTCCTCCGGCTGTGTCCCGAGCACTAACGGAACAGAACATGAGTCAGGGACAGAACAAGAGAACAAGAGAACGACAGAACGAGAGAACGACAGAACGACAGAACAAGAGAACGACAGAACAAGAGAACGACAGAGAACAAGAGAACGACAGAGAACAGAACGAGAAGAACGACAGAACAAGAGACGGGACACGACAGAACAGAACATGAGTCAGGGACAGAACAAACGAAAGAACAGAGAGAACAGAACGAGAGAGACGAACAGAGAACAAACGACAGAACAATGAGAGACGAGAAGAGAACGAGAGAGACGAAAAACAGAACAACCGAACGAGAGAACAACAGCACGTACTCGTGTAGTTAACGTGTGTGTAGTGGTGACGTGTTGTTAACGTGTGTGTAGTGGTGACGTGTAGTTAACGTGTGTGTAGTAGTGACGTGTAGTTAACGTGTGTGTAGTGGTGACGTGTAGTTAACGTGTGTGTAGTAGTGACGTGTAGTTAACGTGTGTGTAGTGGTGACGTGTAGTTAACGTGTGTGTAGTATGTACGACGTGTAGTTAACGTGTGTGTGTAGTGGTGACGTGTAGTTAACGTGTGTGTGTAGTGGTGACGTGTAGTTAACGTGTGTAGTGGTGATGTGTAGTGTACGTGTGTGTTAGTGTGTGTAGTGATGTGTAGTTAACGTGTGTAGTGGTGATGTGTAGTTAACGTGTGTGTAGTGGTGACGTGTAGTTAACGTGTGTGTAGTGGTGACGTGTAGTTAACGTGTGTGTAGTGGTGACGTGTAGTTAACGTGTGTAGTGGTGACGTGTAGTTAACGTGTGTGTAGTGGTGACGTGTAGTTAACGTGTGTGTAGTGGTGACATGTAGTTAACGTGTGTGTAGTGGTGACGTGTAGTTAACGTGTGTGTAGTGTGACGTGTAGTTAACGTGTGTGTAGTGGTGACATGTAGTTAACGTGTGTGTAGTAGTGACGTGTAGTTAACGTGTGTGTAGTGGTGACGTGTAGTAACGTGTGTGTAGTAGTGGTGACGTGTGTTAACGTGTGTGTAGTGGTGACGTGTAGTTAACGTGTGTGTAGTGGTGACGTGTAGTTAACGTGTGTGTAGTGGTGACGTGTAGTTAACGTGTGTAGTGGTGACGTGTAGTTAACGTGTGTGTAGTGGTGACGTGTAGTTAACGTGTGTGTAGTGGTGACGTGTAGTTAACGTGTGTGTAGTGGTGACGT
Organism: Periophthalmus modestus; assembly: GCA_019594935.1. Classification (NCBI taxonomy): domain Eukaryota; kingdom Metazoa; phylum Chordata; class Actinopteri; order Gobiiformes; family Gobiidae; genus Periophthalmus; species Periophthalmus modestus. The sequence goes on along the minus strand of JAIEZT010000019.1, from coordinate 52,400 downwards.
GTAGTAGTTAACGTGTGTAGTGGTGACGTGTAGTTAACGTGTGTGTAGTGGTGACGTGTAGTTAACGTGTGTGTAGTGGTGACGTGTAGTTAACGTGTGTGTAGTGGTGACGTGTAGTTAACGTGTGTAGTGGTGACGTGTAGTTAACGTGTGTGTAGTGGTGACGTGTAGTTAACGTGTGTGTAGTGGTGGTGACATGTAGTTAACGTGTGTGTAGTGGTGACATGTAGTTAACGTGTGTAGTGGTGACGTGTAGTTAACGTGTGTGTAGTGGTGACGTGTAGTTAACGTGTGTGTAGTGGTGACGTGTAGTTAACGTGTGTGTAGTGGTGACGTGTTGTTAACGTGTGTGTAGTGGTGACGTGTAGTTAACGTGTGTGTAGTGGTGACGTGTTGTTAACGTGTGTGTGTAGTGGTGACGTGTTGTTAACGTGTGTGTAGTGGTGACGTGTAGTTAACGTGTGTGTAGTGGTGACGTGTAGTTAACGTGTGTGTAGTGGTGACGTGTAGTTAACGTGTGTGTAGTAGTGGTGACGTGTAGTTAACGTGTGTGTAGTAGTAGTTAACGTGTGTGTAGTGGTGACGTGTAGTTAACGTGTGTGTAGTGTGACGTGTAGTTAACGTGTGTGTAGTGGTGACGTGTAGTTAACGTGTGTGTAGTGGTGACATGTAGTTAACGTGTGTGTAGTGGTGACGTGTAGTTAACGTGTGTGTAGTGGTGACGTGTAGTTAACGTGTGTGTGTAGTGGTGACGTGTAGTGTTAACGTGTGTTAGTGGTGACGTGTAGTTAACGTGTGTGTAGTGGTGACGTGTTGTTAACGTGTAGTGTAGTAGAGTTAACGTGTGTGTGGTGACGTGACGTGTAGTTAACGTGTGTGTAGTAGAGTTAACGTGTGTGTAGTGGTGGTGACGTGTAGTTAACGTGTGTGTAGTGGTGACGTGTAGTTAACGTGTGTGTAGGGTGACGTGTAGTTAACGTGTGTGTAGTGGTGACATGTAGTTAACGTGTGTAGTGGTGACGTGTAGTTAACGTGTGTGTAGTGGTGACGTGTAGTTAACGTGTGTGTAGTGGTGGTGACGTGTAGTTAACGTGTGTGTAGTGGTGACGTGTAGTTAACGTGTGTGTAGTGGTGACGTGTAGTTTAACGTGTGTGTAGTGGTGACGTGTAGTTAAACGTGTGTGTAGTGGTGACATGTAGTTAACGTGTGTAGTGGTGATGTGTAGTTAACGTGTGTGTAGTGGTGACATGTAGTTAACGTGTGTAGTGGTGATGTGTAGTTAACGTGTGTGTAGTGGTGACGTGTGGTTAACGTGTGTAGTGTGTGATGTGTAGTTAACGTGTGTAGTGGTGACGTGTAGTTAACGTGTGTGTAGTGGTGACGTGTAGTTAACGTGTAGTGTGTAGTGGTGACGTGTAGTTAACGTGTGTGTAGTGGTGACGTGTAGTTAACGTGTGTAGTGGTGACGTGTAGTTAACGTGTGTGTAGTGGTGACGTGTAGTTAACGTGTGTGTAGTGGTGACGTGTAGTTAACGTGTGTAGTAGTGGTGACGTGTAGTTAACGTGTGTAGTGGTGACGTGTAGTTAACGTGTGTGTAGTGGTGACGTGTAGTTAACGTGTGTGTAGTGGTGACGTGTAGTTAACGTGTGTGTAGTGGTGACGTGTAGTTAACGTGTGTGTAGTGGTGACGTGTAGTTAACGTGTGTGTAGTGGTGACGTGTAGTTAACGTGTGTAGTGGGTGACGTGTAGTTAACGTGTGTGTAGTGGTGACGTGTAGTTAACGTGTGTGTAGTGGTGGTGACGTGTAGTTAACGTGTGTAGTGGTGACGTGTTGTTAACGTGTGTGTAGTGTGACGTGTAGTTAACGTGTGTGTAGTGGTGATGTGTTGTTAACGTGTGTGTAGTGGTGACGTGTAGTTAACGTGTGTGTAGTGGTGACGTGTAGTTAACGTGTGTGTAGTGGTGACGTGTAGTTAACGTGTGTGTAGTGGTGACGTGTAGTTAACGTGTGTGTAGTGGTGACGTGTAGTTAACGTGTGTGTAGTGGTGACGTGTAGTTAACGTGTGTGTAGTGGTGACGTGTTGTTAACGTGTGTGTAGTGGTGACGTGTAGTTAACGTGTGTGTAGTGGTGACGTGTTGTTAACGTGTGTGTAGTGGTGACGTGTAGTTAACGTGTGTGTGTAGTGGTGACGTGTTGTTAACGTGTGTGTAGTGGTGACGTGTAGTTTAACGTGTGTGTAGTGGTGACGTGTAGTTAACGTGTGTAGTGGTGACGTGTTGTTAACGTGTGTAGTGGTGACGTGTAGTTAACGTGTGTGTAGTGGTGACGTGTAGTTAACGTGTGTGTAGTGGTGACGTGTAGTTAACGTGTGTGTAGTGGTGACGTGTAGTTAACGTGTGTGTAGTGGTGACGTGTGGTTAACGTGTGTGTAGTGGTGACGTGTTGTTAACGTGTGTAGTGGTGACATGTACCTGCTGCAGTGAGGAGGGGGCTGAAGCGGACACAGGCCCCCTCGTCCTCCAACTCCACCACATCCACCCCACAAGACGGGACCAGTCGAGCCAGCTCCTGTCCCAGCTAGAGGGCAGCACACAGAGAGGTCAGACCACAGGACTCACTCACTCACTACACCCACAGGACTCACTCACTCACTCACTACACCCACAGGACTCACTCACTCACTCACTCCACCCACAGGACTCACTCACTCACTCACTGCACCCACAGGACTCACTCACTCACTGCACCCACAGGACTCACTAACTCACTCCACCCACAGGACTCACTCACTCACTCACTGCACCCACAGGACTCACTCACTCACTGCACCCACAGGACTCACTCACTCACTGCACCCACAGGACTCACTAACTCACTGCACCCACAGGACTCACTCACTCCACCCACAGGACTCACTAACTCACTACACCCACAGGACTCACTCACTGCACCCACAGGACTCACTAACTCACTACACCCACAGGACTCACTCACGGCACCCACAGGACTCACTAACTCACGGCACCCACAGGACTCACTCACTCACTCACTCACGGCACCCACAGGACTCACTCACGGCACCCACAGGACTCACTCACTCACTCCACCCACAGGACTCACTCACTCCACTCCACCCACAGGACTCACTCACTCACTCCACCCACAGGACTCACTCACTCACTCCACCCTCCACAGGACTCACTCACTCACTCCACCCACAGGACTCACTCACTCCACCCACAGGACTCACTCACTCACTCCACCCACAGGACTCACTCACTCACTCACTCCACCCACAGGACTCACTAACTCACTCCACCCACAGGACTCACTCACTCCACCCACAGGACTCACTCACTCCACCCACAGGACTCACTCACTCACTCCACCCACAGGACTCACTCACTCACTCCACCCACAGGACTCACTCACTCCACCCACAGGACTCACTCACTCCACCCACAGGACTCACTCACTCACTCACTCACTCACTCCACCCACAGGACTCACTAACTCACTACACCCACAGGACTCACTCACTGCACCCACAGGACTCACTCACTCACTCCACCCACAGGACTCACTCACTCACTCCACCCACAGGACTCACTCACTCACTCCACCCACAGGACTCACTCACTCCACCCACAGGACTCACTCACTCCACCCACAGGACTCACTCACTCACTGCACCCACAGGACTCACTCACTCCACCCACAGGACTCACTCACTCCACCCACAGGACTCACTCACTCCACCCACAGGACTCACTCATCGTGGACATGCTGAGCTCACCCATCTGTTGAATGTATCCAGCACCTCCTTCTCGGCAGGACAGTAGTTCTCCACAGAGCCCCCGCTGGACGCTGACGACACTGCGGGGGGAGGACGCTCAAATGAGTTGTTTTGATAGTTTTAGTGTTGATTAGCATCAGATCCTCACTATTTTTGACGACTCTAACACCCAAACAGCTGCACTGTCTGAAATCTAGACTTTAATGAGGTGATAATGTATTTGAGAACGTGTCAGATTCTCCCTGAAACATCAGAATGTGACTGAACGGAGCTCAGCAGTGACTCTCACCACGAGGTTTAAGAAGTAAATGTCCCATTCATTTTCACCATAGACTTTCCAAAACAATATACTCAAAGTTAGAAATGTTATGGGGACAAATCAGCGACATGTTTTACACCACTAGACGCTGCTGTTTCTTTATACTAACTTTATGGACATTTAGAGAAACACCAAACAAACCACACAGAACAAACTGAACCTCTCGCTGTGGGTCAAGGCCTGTTCTGTGGGGTCAGAGTCAGGACTAGGTCAGAGTCAGGGTGGGGTCAGAGTCAGGACTGGTCAGAGTCAGGGTGGGGTCAGAGACAGGACTGGTCAGAGTCAGGGTGGGGTCAGAGTCAGGGTGGGGTCAGAGTCAGGACTGGTCAGAGTCAGGGGTGGGGTCACAGTCAGGGTGGTGTCACAGTCAGGGTGGGGTCAGAGTCAGGGTGGGGTCAGAGTCAGGACTGGTCAGAGTCAGGACTGGTCAGAGTCAGGGTGAGGTCAGAGTCAGGGGGGGGGTCAGAGTCAGGACTGGTCAGAGTCAGGGTGGGGTCAGAGTCAGGGTGGGGTCAGAGTCAGGACTGGTCAGAGTCAGGGTGGGGTCAGAGTCAGGGCTGGTCAGAGTCAGGACTAGGTCAGGGTCAGGGTGAGTCAGAATCAGGGTGGGGGTCAGAGTCAGGGTGGGGTCAGAGTCAGGACTGGTCAGAGTCAGGGTGGGGTCAGAGTCAGAGTCAGGACTGGTCAGAGTCAGGGTGGGGTCAGAGTCAGGGTGGGGTCAGAGTCAGGGTGGGGTCAGAGTCAGGACTGGTCAGAGTCAGGGTGAGGTCAGAATCAGGGTGGGGTCAGAATCAGGGTGGGGTCAGAGTCAGGACTGGTCAGAGTCAGGGTGGGGTCAGAGTCAGGACTGGTCAGAGTCAGGGTGGGGTCAGAGTCAGGGTGGGGTCAGAGTCAGGGTGGGGTCAGAGTCAGGGTGGGGTCAGAGTCAGGACTGGTCAGAGTCAGGGTGGGGTCAGAGTCAGGGTGGGTCAGAGTCAGGACTGGTCAGAGTCAGGGTGGGGGTCAGAGTCAGGACTGGGTCAGAGTCAGGGTGGGGTCAGAGTCAGGACTGGTCAGAGTCAGGTGGGGGTCAGAGTCAGGGTGGGGTCAGAGTCAGGGTGGGGTCAGAGTCAGGACTGGGTCAGAGTCAGGGTGGGGTCAGAGTCAGGACTGGTCAGAGTCAGGGTGGGGTCAGAGTCAGGGTGGGGTCAGAGTCAGGACTGGTCAGAGTCAGGGTGGGAGTCAGGTCAGAGTCAGGACTGGTCAGTGTCAGGGTGGGGTCGAGTCAGGACTGGTCAGAGTCAGGGTGGGGTCAGAGTCAGGGTGGGGTCAGAGGACTTACCGGAGCTCCTGTCTGGGCTGAACTTGAAGAGCACCACAGGAGACGTGAGCTCGTCCTCCACCTGAGGGACACAGGTGGAGGTTTATGTCTTATGGCTCTTGTATGTTGGACTGAGGGTCTGGGGCCTGACCTTCATGCACTGTTAGTATGTTCTGTTAGTATGTTCTGTTAGTATGTTAGTATCATGTACCGTGTTCAGTTTTAGCTCATGAGGAGAAGCGTGGGGGGTCTCACGTGTTATGACTGACATCATAAACAGGATAAAGAAATGGGCAAAGATTTACTCCCACTGCAGTGAGAAACGTGCATGTTTGTGTGTATATTTGTGTCCTCCAGAGGGCGTATCTGCAGAACCCATCCACCAGAGGGGTATCTGTATCTGCAGAACCCATCCACCAGAGGGCGTATCTGCAGAACCCATCCACCAGAGGGCGTATCTGCAGAACCCATCCACCAGAGGGCGTATCTGCAGAACCCATCCACCAGAGGGCGTATCTGCAGAACCCATCCAGACCTAAGTCCACTGCACTACCTCGTCACAGGCCCAAACCGCCTGGGCCGTGCAGAAAGGAGCGACAGTGTGATATTATGAGGACTTCTGTGTGTTTACTGCTGTTACTCAGACTCTGCTTCTGCTTCTGCTCTGATCTGCAGCGAGTCGTGTCCAAAGTTAAGTTTCTGCGTTATGCTTAAATCCAAAGCTCGTGATGGTAACTTGAGATGTGTAAAGTTTAAAAAGCATCACGTCAACAATAGTTAACTAAAAACACTGTCATGATTGTCAAACTATAATAATTAAACTGCTTTTTGACACAACTGATCCTAAAAAAAACAAATATTAAGGGATTATGTTTCATGCAGTTAAAAGTTGTTTTCTGTTGCAGTTTGGCGTACAGATATATAACACCACCTCAGACCTGCATATGATTCGTGAGCATAATCCACTCACGTCAGTTTTGATAAATCCTGGAGAGCGCCTCATTTTGGTTGTACACTAAATATACACACCGTGCAGACGTTTGTACTGAAGTTTTGTAAATGAGGGCCCTGGAGTCCTGAACACTGCTGAGAGGATGAATCTGGATGTGAGCTGGAGATTAGACTTTGTGCTTTTGGTCAGAGTGAAATGAACAATGTTAAAGCTGAATGACGTCATGAAATGTGTCAGAACTCAAGTTACGAATGTTAAAGTTTATCACTGAACACAAAGTAAACTGTAGACAGCACTATGATTGTGAAAGAGCCGTCATTTAGGATTTAAGACCCTATATTATACAAAACTGACTCTGTGAGCTTTACCACATGTAAGATGTTTCCTCCTCAGAAACAGACCTGGAGTCATGTTTGTTCCATTCACATGTTTGAGTAACTTTATTATTAGTCTGTAACATCAGATCAAAATGCTCTGTTCCACCTTATGATGTCATGAAGTGGTACTTTTCAGGTGAACAGCTCCTTTTACCTCCTTTTATCTTTAGCTCAGTGGAAAATAACAACTCCAGAGCTAAAATGATCCAGATGATTCTAGTGAAGGTGGAGTTTAAAAACACAGTGGGGCACTTCCTGTATTACCACGTCATCACATGAGTGTTTTCAGTTTGAGAGAAGAACTCAGCCTAAATCTGCAGGTTTGTGTGTTAAACATGTGAGAATGAAACAAAAAAACTCCAGGTCTGTTTGAGACGAGGAAACGACTTTAGATCAAACAGTTAAACCAGAAGTTTACAGACACAATATAAAAGACACATGCACTTTTTTTCCCTCAGTCTGACATGAAATCAGACTAAACTTTTCCTGTTTTAGGTCAATTAATATTTCCAAAATTATTTGTATTTGCTAAATGGCAGAATAATGAGAGAATTATTTCAGTGGTGTTTGATTTACTGCCTTTAAACTGTCTAACCAGGGTCACAGGGCTTCAACATCCTTCCACAAACTTCTCACAATCGTTGGCAGGAGTTTTGGCCTATTCCTCCTGGTGTAACTGAACCAAGTTTGTGCTTTGCTCACACAGGCCTTTCAGGTCTGTAATCTGTGTTTTTCCTGTTTCTTTTGGAGTCGTGTTTTCTTCCTGCAGAGTTTCCTTTCAGTCCATGTCGGTTCCTCGTTTCACTCTGGATAATGACTCACTCTCACAGCTTCAGCAGCATCTTCACAAGCTCTTTTTCTTTTGCTCTTGGGTTGATCTGCACATTTCAGACCTAAGCTCGTTCATCTCTGGGACACGTCTCCTTCCTGAGGTGTGATGATGGACATTCTCATGGTCTTTATACTTGTGTTTAATAAACGTGGCACCTTCAGGCGTCTGGAAACTGCACCAGGATGAACCAGACTCAGGTCCACAGTTCTCCTGATCTTGGCTCATTTCTTTTGACTTTCTCATGATGTTACATAAAGAAGCAGAGTGTTTCAGGTGAGCTTCAGACACATCCACAGGTGAGTCTATAATTAACTCAAATGTGTCAATAAGCCAATCAGATGCCTCCAAAGACATTACATCATCATCTAACTGTTTAAAGTCATAATCATCTACGTAAACGCCTGACTTTGAGAAATCTATTTCTCATGATTTTGTTAATTCTCATAGAAGTAAAACAGGAAAAGTTTAGTCTGATTTCATGTCAGACAGTGAGAAAAAAGTGTGTGTCTTTTTATATTGTATGTAAACTTCTGTTTTCAACTGTAGATCAAAAAACACTGTAATATGTGCCATTTAAATCAGCTGTAGTTGTGCTCAGGGCGTCCTTCATTTAAAATGTCCAAACACATGTAAACTGGCCCATGACAGATTATTAAAACACAGAGCACAGTGCGCCTCACAGCAGAGACTCCACGAGCGCCACGCCTCAACACAAGAGGAACATTTACATCACACACCCGTCTGTCCAGTGAGCAAACGCCATGTGGACTTATCCATACACCTCATGGACAACGGTCACATTCAAATAAAGTTTTACAGTGAAAATGGATAAGTGCCACACTCAAGTCTAATGTCATTCCTATAACAACAAACTAACATGAAAAAACATGTGGAAAAAGGCTCCAGAAAACATTTACACCCATTTACAATTTGGTGATACAAATTGTAGCTGGTTCTGTGATTATTCAGGAGTTCTGTGATTATTCAGATTCATTCAGGAGTTCTGTGATTATTCTGTGATTATTCAGGAGTTCTGTTATTATTCAGGAGTTCTGTGATTATTCAGGATTCAGGATTATTCAGGAGTTCTGTGATTATTCAGGGTGTTCAGTGATTATTCAGGAGTTCTGTGATTATTCAGGAGTTCTGTGATTATTCAGGAGTTCTGTGATTATTCAGGAGTTCTGTCAGATTCTGTGATTATTCAGGAGTTCAGTGATTATTCAGGAGTTCAGTGATTATTCAGGAGTTCAGTGATTATTCAGGAGTTCTGTGATTATTCAGGAGTTCTGTGATTATTCAGGAGTTCTGTGATTATTCAGGAGTTCAGTGATTATTCAGGAGTTCAGTTATTATTCAGGAGTTCAGTGATTATTCAGGAGTTCAGTGATTATTCAGGAGTTCAGTGATTATTCAGGAGTTCTGTGATTATTCAGGAGTTCTGTGATTATTCAGGAGTTCTGTGATTATTCAGGAGTTCTGTGATTATTCAGGAGTTCTGTGATTATTCAGGAGTTCAGTGATTTTCAGGAGATTATTCAGTGATTATTCAGGAGTTCAGTGATTATTCAGGAGTTCTGTGATTATTCAGGGTTCTGTGATTTCAGTTCAGTGATTATTCAGGAGTTCAGTGATTATTCAGGAGTTCAGGAGTCAGTTGTGATTATTCAGGAGTTCTGTGATTATTCAGGAGTTCTGTGATTATTCAGGAGTTCTGTGATTATTCAGGAGTTCTGTGATTATTTAGGAACTCTGATTATTCACAATCACAAAAAATCACCAAGCCTATTTCACATATTATAGTTTAAACTGGTTAAATTTACTTCCATCTCTTCGGCACAAGGTCTAAATCATCACTTTGTTGTTCGGTGCAGCTCTATTATTTCCCAATTGCCCTGTGATTATTCACGAGTCATGTGATTATTCACGAGTCATGTGATTATTCACGAGTCATGGGAGAAAAGGTTTCAGAGGCTTTTAAATGATTTGAAATCAAGACATTTAGGCTCCCATCCAGAAGACATTTTCAAATTGAAAATGCTGGGGGATGGCAGCTGTTTATTATCTTTGAAACCTCATCTACTTTGAACCCTCCTGGACAAATGAGGGATTCTGGATCCAGTGCTGGATTCATGAGTCATGTGATTCTTCCATGTCAATATTCAGGAGCATGTGATGAGAGCAGAGAGCACCTGCGGCCGGCTTTCGGCCGCTGAGAGCAGTGAGTGAAGACGCAGCGTGAGGGGTAAAGACAGGCTAAATCCCACCTACAATAGACAGCAGCACAGAGCCCAGAACGTCCCTCACAGAAGCCCCGGAGAGGGGAGGCCTCGGGGACACTGCACCCTGGAAACAAGCAGTCCACGCTCACTCTGATCCCCACACACACACAAACCCCACACCCCACAGACCCAGGAGCAGGACAGTGGGGCTGGAGGACTGAACTGTCCATATCCACGCTCCCCTGTGCACCTCCTTGGGTCACTGCGTCTGAGAGAGCAGACGACAGTGGACTAAACTACAGCAGCACTACTCTCTGAGTTTACCATCCTCAAGGCCTCCTCTAGAGACACCTGTGCCTCCAACACGTCCTGCGGTTACAAGGCACTGGTTTAGGCAACTCAGGTCATGAGGACGACCCGAACCTTTTTTCCCTTTATTTGTGCATGTTTCACAGAGACGTGTCCTTCTGAACGGACCAGAAAACTTCACTTCCACTTTCTATGTAACTATAAGAACCTGCGCTGCACTACATGAGCATCATACGGCTAGAAAAGTGTCTAGATTATGAAAAAATACGTATAAAGGACAACATCTTACTCATTTTTTAACTTATAAAAACTAGTAGAAACATTGTAGACTCACTGAAGTTTGGATGGATGACAGAGGTTTGAGCTTCTCCAGGAGCTGCTGGCTCTGAAGAGAAAAAAGTGAAGATGAATGAGCCGCTACTGCACAATATGTCACTATTTTATATATCACCATTTTTATATATCACCATTTTTATATATCAGAAAGGAGAACAAGGACAGGGTGGAGGACAGGACAGCCTGGATGATACATCGAAGGACAGACCGAAGGACAGACCGAGGACAGACCGGAGGACAGACCGGAGGACAGACCGGACAGACCGAGGACAGAACAGACCGGAGGACAGACCGAAGGACAGACCGGAGGACAGACCGGAGGACAGATCGAAGGACAGACCGGAGACCGGAGGACAGACCGAAGGACAGACCGAAGGACAGACCGGACAGACCGAGACCGGAGGACAGACCGGAGGACAGACCGAAGAACAGACCGGAGGACAGACCGGAGGACAGACCGAGGACAGACCGGAGGACAGACCGGAGGACAGACCGGAGGACAGACCGGAGGACAGACCGAAGACAGACCGGAGGACAGACCGGAGGACAGACCGAAGGACAGACCGGAGGACAGACCGAAGAACAGACCGGAGGACAGACCGACACAGACCGGAGGACAGGACAGACGAAGAAGACCGACAGACCGGAGGACACAGACCGAAGGACAGACCGGAGGACAGACCGGAGGACAGACCGGAGGACAGACCGGAGGACAGACCGAAGAACAGACCGGAGGACAGACCGGAGGACAGACCGAAGGACAGACCGGAGGACAGATCGAAGAACAGACCGGAGGACAGACCGGAGGACAGACCGAAGGACAGACGGAGGACAGACCGGAGGACAGACCGAAGGACAGACCGGAGGACAGATCGAAGAACAGACCAGAGGACAGACCGAAGGACAGACCGGAGGACAGACCAGAGGACAGATCGAGATCGAATGACACCGACCAGAGGACCGAGAACAGACCGGAGGACGAAGGACAGATCGAAGAACAGACCAGAGGAGGACAGACAGACAGACCGACAGACTGGACAGACCGGAGGACAGACCGGAGGACAGACCGGAGGACAGATCGAAGACCGAACAGACCAGAGGACAGAGGACAGACCGGACAGACCGGAGGGACAGACCGGAGACCGGACAGAACAGACCGGAGGACAGACCGGAGGACAGACCGGAGGATAGACCGGAGGACAGACTGGAGGACAGGACTTTACCAGAGCTGTAGTCTGTTGGATCCTGTGCACGATGCCGCTGTGTCCCAGGTACTGCAGGGACAGCCACAGGGGGAGGGCCCTCAGCTTTTCCAGGGGCCGACTGGACATGAGGCCTGCGGACAGGGACTGGAAACAGCACAGTGATGTCAAAGTGTCCCAGAGACTAGAGTCCACCCACCACAATCCTGAGCCCCCTTAGAAACACCCGGGAGATCTGTGGGCTCTTCTCCTGCTCTGTGCAGTACACGTGTGTGCAGGACTTGTGTATTTGTACAAAAGTCCTACACGTGTGTGCAGGACTTGTGTATTTGTACAAAAGTCCTACACACATGTGCAGGACTCATGTATTTGTACAAAAGTCCTACACACGTGTGTACTTGTGTATTTGTACAAAAGTCCTACACACGTGTGTGCAGGACTCGTGTATTTGTACAAAAGTCCTACACACGTGTGTGCAGGACTCGTGTATTTGTACAAAGGTCCTACACACGTGTGTGCAGGACTCGTGTATTTGTACAAAGGTCCTACACACGTGTGTGCAGGACTCGTGTATTTGTACAAAGGTCCTACAAACGTGTGCAGGACTCGTGTATTTGTACAAAGGTCCTACACACATGTGCAGGACTCGTGTATTTGTACAAAAGTCCTACACACGTGTGTGCAGGACTTTTGTACAAATACAGTACAAAAGTCCTACAGTCCTCGTGTATTTGTACAAAAGTCCTACACACGTGTGTATTTGTGTATTTGTACAAAAGTCCTACACACGTGTGTGCAGGACTCGTGTATTTGTACAAAAGTCCTACACACGTGTGTATGCAGGTACTCGTGTACACAGTACAAAAGTGAACAACACACAATATGTTCAGCCCCTGTGTGATTTGTACACCTTACATACATGTGCATTTGTGTAGTTGTACAAAAAGTCCTAGCTTCACGCATTGCAGGACTCGTGTATTTGTACAAAAGCCCAGACGCGTGAGCAGTGGATATGTTTGTAAAGGGCTTCAGTGCACAGGTTATAGGTGTGTTTGTACAAGATACACAGCGCAGGGTCCTCGTGTCTTTGTACAAAGTCCTACGCACACGTGTGTGCAGCCCTCGTGTACAGTCCACAGGTCAGTGGTGACAATTCACACGAGATTTTCAGCCCCTGTCCATGACACAGGAGACGCTAAATATACACATGACACACCAGAGGACACGCCTGAGGACACGCCAGAGGACACGCCAGAGGACACGCCTGAGGACACGCCTGAGGACACGGATGAGGTAAAGGGCTTCAGGACATTAGGTTCTAGAGTGTTCCACGCAGCGCAGGGTCCTCGCCTGAGTACAGAGTCACAGGACACGGCCTGAGGACCCAGCCAGAGTCCACGCCAGGGTCACGCCTGAGGACACGCCAGAGGACACATCAGAGGACACATCAGAGGAGACCCTAAACATACACACGACCAGTCTAAAAGACACGCCTGAGGACACGCCTGAGGACACGCCAGAGGACACATCAGAGGACACATCAGAGGAGATGAGGACACGCCATACACAGAGACCATCTAGAAAGAGACCCTGAGGACACACACAGGACACGTCTAAGGACACGCCTGAGGACACGCCAGAGGACACAGCAGAGGACACGCTCAGGACACGCTGCTAGAGGACACGCCTGAGGACACGCCTGAGGACACGCCAGAGGACACGCCTGAGGACACGCCAGAGGACACGCCTGAGGACACGCCTGAGGACACGCCAGAGGACACGCCTGAGGACATGCCTGAGGACACGCCAGAGGACACAGCAGAGGACACATCAGAGGAGACGCTAAACATACACACGACCAGTCAAAAAGACACGCCTGAGGACACACTTAACATACACATACAAATCTGATGTGTACAATCAAAAATGTGGACACACCTTTTGACAAAAGTCATCAAATATATGAAGCATGATGGAATCATGAGGCAAAGACAAAAAAAGTGAAATAACACAACTCAATAATTGTTATATTTAAGAGTTTGCTTTGGCCTCAGTGAGTTTCATGAACCATGAAATGTTTTTAACGTCACAGCTGCAGCTCGTCAGGGTCAAGAGTCCAAACACTGACCAAAGGAAAAAGTGGATATTTTTAAAACTTTAACACCTAAAACACAGAGTTATGTGTTTACTCTATTTCATATTTGTCATTCATACCTTCAGTGAAAATCTATAATGTAAATATGGAAATAAATCATGAAGAAACATAAATGAAAAAGTGTGTCCAAACTTTGGACTGATGATTAGACTGACCATGACCGGAGAGCTCGGGTTTCCCAGGGTCAGAGTCGCCAGGTTCACCCTGAGGAGGACAGAGGACATTTAGAGACATGTTAAATAAACAGATGAACACGGCCCAGGACTCACCCCTCCACATGGAGCCACATGTCGTGCTGCTCACACAGCTCCTTGAGGCGGGACAGTTTGTCTGTGTGTCCGGCAGCGGGGGTCCCTGTCACACATGGACCACAGGTTAAAGAGGAACAGTGTGGATGAGTTTATCCCAGTCTGCAGCAGGGTCAGAGTGAAACACCCCGACCGTGACGGTGCTGGGGAGGCTCACACGTCTTAACCTGATGTTCTGATAAAATAAAGTCTCTGGTTTTGTCCAGAATGACACATGTTTGTGGGACATTTTCAGGCAGATGTGTCCATGGGTTTAACAGAGAAAATGTACATCCTCAAAATGTAGAACACAAGATAAAACCCACGGACAGACAGTGGCTACGCAAATATTTGATAAACGTTACAGGTTTAGGAACAATAGTTTTATTCTGTGGAGTTTTAAGTAATGATTAACTCAGGACCATAAAACCTCACGAGTTTATTCGAGGTTCAGAACAGTTTAGTGCAGACGGAGATGATGCTTGGATTATTTTATTATGACATTTATGAGTGAAAACGGCAGGTGTGTGGATGTGTGTTTGTGGTACTCTGCGTGTACTCTGCGTGTACTCTGGCGTGTACTCTGGCGTGTACTCTGGCGTGTACTGGCGTGTACTCTGGCGTGTACTCTGGCGTGTACTCGGCGTGTACTCTCTGCGTGTACTCTGGCGTGTACTCTGGCGTGTACTCTGGCGTGTACTCTGGCGTGTACTCTGCGTGTACTCTGCGTGTACTCTGCGTGTACTCAGCGTGTACTCTGGCGTGTACTCTGGCGTGTACTCTGGCGTGTACTCTGGCGTGTACTCTGCGTGTACTCTGGCGTGTTCTCGGCGTGTTCTCGGCGTGTACTCTGGCGTGTACTCTGGCGTGTACTCTGGCGTGTACTCTGGCGTGTACTCTGGCGTGTACTCTGGCGTGTACTCTGGCGTGTACTCTGGCGTGTACTCTGGCGTGTACTCTGGCGTGTACTCTGCGTGTACTCTGCGTGTACTCTGCGTGTACTCTGGCGTGTACTCTGGCGTGTACTCTGCGTGTACTCTGCGTGTACTCTGCGTGTACCTGCGTTGGCGATGAGCAGCAGAGGCAGTTTCTTGGAGTCCACGTCGTCTCGCACCAGTTTGTCCAGCAGAGCCACGTCCTCAAACACAGAAGAATCATGAGCCAAAGAATCGTCATGAGCCAAAGAATCGCCATGAGCCAAAGAATCGTCATGAGCCAAAGAATCGTCATGAGCCAAAGAATCGCCATGAGCCAAAGAATCGTCATGAGCCAAAGAATCGTCATGAGCCAAAGAATCGTCATGAATTTAATTTTATGACTGATTTTTATTGTTTTGTGAGCTTTACTGATTCTACAACATGAGCGATGAAAGAGGTGGAAACACAGTGAGGTTATTACTTCACAAAGTATCATGAACTGCAAAAAAAATAAAAGTTTTGTGATGTTGAAAATACCACTTTTAGATATTTTACACAATCGGTGACCAGTTGAAGATGGATTGGATGTTCATGAACTCACAAATATCACAAGAATCCATCTTAGAACGAGGTTAAACTACAGGGTCAGGTGTTTTTCAGACGAGCTCGTGTCACTGTGCCTCAGATATAATCAGACCTGATGAGTCGTTTAGACCTGAACAAATGAGTCAATAAGATTCAATATTTCAGACGAGGAGTGTGGACCTACCATCTGGTGCTGGGAGCCGAACATGGTGTTACAGGGGACAGTGCAGAGGCTGGACAGAGGCAGGCCCAGCTGAAAACACAGAGTTAGTGAATATATTTGTCTTTCTTTCAAAACCAATAGATGTAAAACCAAAAAAACATGTATATGCTTCATTACAAGGTCTTAGTTTAAACATAATCTTCATAATAACGTGATAAGAACGACTCGGGTGAAATGAACCAGGTGAAACTGCACCTGGCTGCAGAGGTGTTGTCCCAGGCCCGGCCTACAGGAGGCGCTCAGGTAGATGACGGGCTGTTTGGAGACGAGCGCCCCGTAGCCCTCAGAGGGGTACTCCTCATAGCGAGCGTGGAGCACCAGACGGCACACTCTGACCAGGCCGTCGCGGTCGTCCTCGTGGAAGTACGCACAGGCGTTATCGTACCTGACACACAGAAGGGGCGGGGCTTAAACATCTGAACGTTAAAAACACTGTTCATACGTTAAAATTAAACACTTTGCTTTTATTAAGGCCGCTTTACCTTACTTTTAGCTCATTTTAAACAGTTTGCAGTGGTCCAAAGTTATTCCTCATTTACCTTATGCATTTTTATTCACCGCTGTAACTTTATGAGCAATTTGCACAACTCTCACAGACCAGAGTTTTACCTTCACAGCAACTAGCATGTCAAGGTGCACTTTCGGATTATCGGACAGTAAATGTTTTTTAATTAGATGCAGACAGCACACAGTGGACTTATTTTGAACTCAAACTTATACAACATATCTGTCCTGGGACAAGACACATTTTGCTCAAATACATGGGGAAAAATCTGGTACTGGCCCTTTAAATGACACCAATGAAATACAGTTGAACCCAGAAGTAAATATATAAAAGTATATATAAAAAGACATGTGTTTTTTCTTTTTTCTCACTGCCATGAAGTCACACTAAACTTTTCCTGTTTTAGGTCAATAAACATTCACAAAATCATTTCTATTTGCTAAATGCAGAATAATGAGAGACAGATGTTTTGACATTTTTCGTGACTTTTTTCAAAGTTTATGACTTTAAACAATTTGTGAAAACCCAGATGATGATGTCATGTCTTTGGAAGCGTCTGATTGGTTTATTGACACATTTGAGTTCATTAGACACTCACCTGTGGATGTGTCTGAAGCTCACCTGAAACACTCTGCGTCTTTGTGAAACATCATGAGAAAATCACAGATGAATCATGAGGAAATAACATTATGTGGAAATACTGAATCTCAAGACATCAGCAGGAAGTAAAAGCTCAGAACAAGTGGGTCTCAAATGGACAATGACCTGAAGCGTACGGCCAAACTGGTGACAAAGAGGCTTAAGGATAACAAACGGGCTTAAGGAAAACAAACAGGCTTAAGGATAACAAAGAGGCTTAAGGATAACAGACGGGCTTAAGGAAAACAAACAGGCTTAAGGATAACAAAGAGGCTTAAGGATAACAAAGAGGCTTAAGGATAACAAACAGGCTTAACAATAACAAAGAGGCTTTAGGATAACAAAGAGGCTTAAGGATCACAAAGTGGCTTAAGGATAACAAACAGGCTTAAGGATAACAAATAGGCTTAAGGATAACAAAGAGGCTTAAGGATAACA